>JAIFZK010000018.1:4092500-4402500 GCA_027481765.1 Tenualosa thibaudeaui
GCATCTATTAAATGCTTTTCCTTTCATGTGCGTTCAGTGGTGATGGATAAGGTAGAGGGCTGGAGACAAAGGAAAACAAAATACACTGAGAAATCAGTTTCAGCACAAAGGGTGTGTGTGTGTGTGTGTGTGTGTGTGTGTCTGTCTGTCTGTCTGTCAATGAATATGTGTTTGTGAGTAAGTGTGTTTATCTGAGCTGAAGGCTGTCTGAGGCTGCAGCAGGGATTCCGCTCTGATGCCACCCCCTCACAGCCAGACACACACACACATACATACACACACAAACACACAAACAGCCTCTCCAATGCAGGAAGGATGGGGAGCTTCCCTAGCCGAGTGAAGTGCTGTAGTGTTGTGCGTGGGAGAGACACACAATCAGTGGCAGGCTCAGTTGGGGGTGTGGAGGGAACCCCCATCACTCTGCCATCCCCCACTAATCTCTCTGCTGCTTTCTTTCAGTTCTCTTCTTCCACCTCTCTCTCTCTCTCTCTTGTTCTTCCTCTCTGTAAATATTTGTCTCACTCTGTCTCTCTGACTTACTCCCTCATTTACGGTCATCTTTCTCTCTCTGTCTCTCCCTCTTTCTCCATCTCTCTGTATCTCTCTTTTTCTCCTTCTCTCTCCCATCATCTATGAATGTCATCTTTAGTATGGCTTTGTTTTACCTCTCCTCCTCCCATTGTATCCCTCCCTCCTTCCCAGCCCTTCTGTGGTCTCGTCTCCACCGCGGCATTGTCTTAAAGATGAAGGCCAGTCGACCACTTGGAAACAGTGGGCAGACAAAAGACAAGAGCATTTGTCTCTTTGTGGTCGCAAGACATCATCTGCGGTGAACAAAACAGTGCCCATGAAGTGCAGTCATAATATTCTCCATACTTGCGTGTTAATTCACCATCTCTCTCTCTCTCTTTCTCTCTTTCTCCCGTATGCATTCTCAGTCATGTCTAGCCTCCTCTCGATGCACACCTGTGCTGGAATAATGACAGTGGATCACTTGGACCTGTGCTAATTGGCTGAGAAACAGATGGCGGATGGTGTGACTGCACAAACACTATTTGCTCCTCTGCTGCAGCTCAGTAATTACAGAGCGCAGCCCCAGTGCATGAATATGAATGGGCCTCATTCACTGCCCACGGGCATCAACTGTGTGTGTGTGTGTGTGTGTGCCTGTGTGTCCTGTACAGTACCTGGTCATTTTTCAACCACCCCCCTCCCTCCCTCTCTCTCCATCATGCGGTCCTCCTTTCCTTTTTGTACCACCATCCATTCATCCATCTATCTATCTATTTATCTATGGGCAATTCCGTGCTTTAGAACATGAAAGTGAGAAAATGTAGAATTATTTAAATATTTTGTACTTTTTTGTCACGTAAGCTCCACCGCCAAAAGGGGCACGTCATTGGTCTCGATTTCTGTGTCTCTCTCCTTCCCTCTCTCATTTCCTCTAACTCACAGGCAGCAGCCTGCAGGCTCAAAGTTTACGAATCAATGTAGTGCTGACAGTCTGTCATGCAGCAGCAGCAATGAAAAATAGGGGAAAGGAGAGGAGAGAAGAGAAGAGAGGAGAGAGAGAGAGAGAGAAAAGAGGAAAGCAAACACCAAGGCTGAACTTGTGGACTGCAGTATTGAGTTATTTATCTATTTTGATGAAGATTCGCCTCCCCCTCTCACCTCTGAATTTACAACTGGCAATTACTTCCCTTCTCGTATGTCTTGCTTACGACGTGACATACGGCACGCAGTCACTCATTTCGCTAAAGGCAGCAACTGTTCACATTTCTCCAGTGAAGTGCAGTGCCATTTGTTTTGTATTGTGGACATATGAAACCCCAAGGCAGAACCCACATGCACATTTAGCCACATGGAATGCAGAGTACAGGACTGTTCATAGCTCCTTGGCCTGTTGTTTTGCCAGTCCTGAAGGCATTGATTTTGCTAACATGGAGACCACACCTTAAGCAGCAGGAAATGAATCATTATGTGTATGTGTTAACCAGTGTCTGAATTGCTTTCCCTCCACTATTCACACTTTGCTATTGATACTTTACAATTTATATTTAACTTTCTTAAAATACAATAGATTTTAAATGTGAAGCATTTGAAAATGCCCAGAATACCATTGGTGTGTAATGATTGGTTCATGAACTTCTTAATTTTAATTGTGAACTCTAGTCTTTATACATTATTGAGCTTTTAAGGTATCTGCTTGTGCTGCTACATGTGTGTGTGTGTGTGTGTTTGTCTGCTTCTTTGCCCGCAGGGAGTTTGCCAAGGAGCGTGAGCGGGTGGAGAAGCGGCAGGAGTTCCTGAAGCTGCGGCGGCAGCAGCAGATTGAGCGTGAGCTCACCGGCTACCTGGAGTGGATTTGCAAGGCAGGTCAGGCCTGGCTCCATCTTCACTGGCTCCCCTACCTCCACGTCAACCTTCCAGGACACACACACACACACACACACACACACACACACACACACACACACACACACTTGCACACACAACAACATCCAAGACTCAAAAAGTTTTGCTTCCAAGGCAGGTCAGGCTCAGCTCCATCCTCACCTTCCCCCTCCTCCTCTTCCTCCTCCAGTCCCACCTCTGAAGACATGCTTGTCCAGTCACCTGGGAAACATGATCCCTCCTCACTCGTTGCACATACATCACAGTCATCCCAGCTGAGAGATTTACATTCTAGGTTCTTCAGAGGAAGTTTCAGTCTCACACTCTTTTATTGCCAAAAGAGCCATTAATTCATTCAGAGGACATCTCTTTACTCCATGAATAGATGGGTGGTAACCTTTTGACCTGTTTAGTCACAACGTGTTTCCATCAGTGAGAATCCCCCTCTTAGATATCAGGAATGCATCTGAGTTTGGTTCTCAGGTAGATTGCTTTTCAGAATACCTGTGCCTTGGCTAATCTTATTTGGTCATGCATCTTGCTTTATTGATCTGTTATTGAATCTGCTTGGCTAAAAGATGTTGTCTTAGTCTCTACACAAAAGCTCGCTGGCTCTCTCAGAGAACTTTCCCCTGTGGCTCCTGTTTCTAATGAGCATGCAGACATAGCCATTTTTTAAAAGAATGTCTTTGTGTTCTCTGAGTCTGAGACACGTCTCTTTAAGTGCAGTTGCCTGTAAGTGTTATGAATCATGAGAAGTAATAAGTGTTTTTTTTCTGCATTGATTTAACATACTGTAAGAGTTTGCATTCTACCTCAAAGTCTTTACCATTCAAATAATCTTTACAGGATCGGTGGTGGTGTACGAATCTTAGTATGAATCTACTGAATCGCCTCAACTACATACATATCATGGATATATTATCAGATCTCTGAAATGCTATATTTTCATGATTATCATGGCATTATGGTGTGTGTGTGTGTGTATGTGTTTGTATGTGTGTCTGCTCTCATTGTGACTCATTGTGAACACTCTGCTTGTGAATGCGCTTTGACTGATGCCAGTGTGTTTGTCGCAGAGGAAGTCATGCTGGCCGAAGAGGACAAAAATGCTGAGGAGAAATCTCTGGATGGGGCCTGGTACAAGAAAAAGCACAGCAGCTCAGGTGGGAATCCGCCCCATCAGAAACTCATTTGAATGATCTCTAGCATGTTACACATTTCACTTACTGTCTACAGTAAGTGTAGGGTTGTGTCCCCATAGATATACTCTGTGACCACAACCCAACTGTTGTTTTTGGAGTCAAAATGACACACATTGTATATTCTAAATTTAGCAGTAGAACAGATTATTTCCCCCCCATCCCTTTTATGCAAATGTTTTTGAACAAAACAATAATGTCATCATTTTGCATTTTGACTTTTATATAATCACTTCAGCATATTTTTGAACACATTTTGCACAATTGTATGTATTAGTACCTATTGAAGTTATTTTAGGCCTATAGATTTCCTGTCCATGGGAGTTTATGGCCATACTTATTGTCCTGAAGCCAGTGGCCACCAATCAAAGCAAGGACTACAATACTCCTGTAATGGCTTTTACAATGTGTAGTAAAAAGTCCTCATGATCCTGCTTTTAGGATGACTTATGACTTCAAAATGTTATTACTGTATAATGATATTGTTTACAGTTTAGCAAAAGCATAAACGCACCCTTTTTATTTGCATGATTACGGGGGCATTCTCCTTCGCTGGCACATAGCAAGAGTCCCCACTCCATCTACCCATTCCACCCCCCACCCCACCCCCCTCCCCCCATCTTTCTGGGCTGTGTTATCAAGGACTACTAATCTCTCAGCAGTATTGCTTTCAAAGCCTGTGTGTGAGCATTCAGTAATTAAGGAGATTAGGCTGACAAGTTAATTAGATTACAGCAGTTTGCCACCACAGAGAGGAGAAATGCTGGAAAACAATGCTGGCATGGTTGTGCCGTTGTGGCTGGTACGTGGGAAGGTCTGTGGATGTTCTGCACATTGCTCAGTTTATTACCTTACTACTTATTACAGGTACTCACATAGTACTTGTCCATCCATAGGTGCTGCTCTCTGTGACAGTGAGAATTTTGTGTTTTATCTTTTATCTCACTTTATACCACTGCTTGATCCAATTTCCTATTGTGATGCACTATTTAGAATGTGCATTATTTTCAGTTAACCACACACCTATGAAGAAGTTTGACTTTTCTGGCTGTATTACACTTGCATATCAATTTGCCCAACTCGATGTGAAGTTTAAATGAACTGTCATGATAACACAGGGCTACAATTTAGCAACCTGACCGACATTCAGAGAACAGCAACATTTTAACTTGTGAGATGCACTTGAAAGTATGAGGAACAGTGATTTTACAAAAGCCAAGATGGGGTAGAATCTTTGGATGCAGCGCTTGACAACGACAGACCGAACTGACGACCCACTTTTGATCATAGCAACCATCCTTTGAACTAATACCGGTAGTTTATGCCAACAAGTTTTCAATGAGTCGATGTGTGGTGAATCAGCTAATCACCACCTCAGACGTGCAATATTCACAGATATACGCATGCCGTGTCGTTCATTATCCCTTGCGTATTTTACATAAGGTGTATATATCATTTAATATCATGCTGTAAATTATTGGCTTTAAAGAGCATAAATGTGTTAGCATTTCTTTAACTTACCTTGAGATCAGTGTTGTGTCTTGTTTGTGTTGACCTCCCTTTTCCCTTTTAGTTCTGAAAAGAGTAAAAAAAAGCAAGAATGATCTAATCAATGCAGAGGAAGGGGAGGACCACTTTACTGACATCTCTTCAGTTGGTGAGGCCATAACTTTGACCTTTAACATTGCTCTCCATTTCTTGACTTTTGTACATCATCTGAAAAGCCATTAAGATCATTGATAGCTACAAAATGACATTAGAAATATTTTAAAGTGTAATTAATTACGTGTTAATTTTATATTGATGCGTATCATGATAATTATGGTCCAAGACCTGCTTATATTTTAGTGCCTTTTTTTGATAGAGAACCTCTCACTCATGTGGTAAACTCAGATTCAGTGTTTATGTATTTAAAAATGGTTTGTGTTATCTAAGAATAGTGTTTTAAAAACAACCTCTGACAAAAGATGAAATGGGGAGGACAAAAAGGGAGTTTGAGTGGATAGGAGGAGGAGGAGGAGGAGAACGAAACGGCAGGAGACAGCAGGACCACATGACATGGCACTCCATTAATGATGCCTTGCATGAGTCAAATTCCCTGGATTAAAATAGCCCGAGAAATGATTATAGCCCATTTTGCCCCAGAGCGGGTGGCGAAATACTAATGGAGCCATTTTTCACCTCTCGTTTTTTATTCAGGACCACTTGACATTTGAGCTTAATTGGAGTTACAGAGTTTTTAATATAGAAAGGAGCCTGTTGGGTGCGACTGAAGCTGAGAGTAGCTGTCCTTGAATCAGTCAAAACCAGACGGTGGCTTGTAAAACAGTGTGCAGGACACAACAAGCAATTTACATCAGGGAGGATTAATTATGTCTAATGGGGAAAATATAAATGTTTGACATGAATGTCTTTGCACAGTCTCCGTGCTGAATCTCTTTTACAGATTGCCCCTGAGAAAGCCTGTCTTTGGGTCTTTTGCTTCAGAGGCATTTTTCAAAAAGTTGCTCAGCAGGAAGGATCTAATTTTAATCTGACCTTAATCTAACTTTGCTGGGATAAAGCCCCACCTCACAGAGAAGAGTTCAAAATCTTATTGAACTTCACTTTAATCAAATAAGGCCTCGCCAACTATGTTTGTCAGTCTCTGGTAAACATTCAGCACTGTGTTATTGTGGTTTATTGTGGGGAACTTGTCTGTACTAAAAAAAACATGGATTGCAACAGACAGTGAATTTAAGTAGTGGAAGCAAGTGAAGTACATAGAACACATAATGGCCATTTGGGCGATTGGAGCTATCCATTAGGTTGTGTATACTTCTGTTAGTTATACTTAAGTGCCGCAAGTCCTGAACTGAGGACAACTCAGTGTACACTTCCAGATGAGTGGCTGCTCACAGTGACTGTATTAGTTTGTTTTTGTGTGTGTGTGCGTGTACTTGTGTGTGTGTGTGTGTGTGTGTGCATGCGTGTGTGTGTATGTGTGTACTGTGATTCTACCTTAGTGTGTATATGTGTGTGAGTGAGTGCGTGTGTGTGTTTGTCTCGGTCTGTGAGAGAGTGTGGACTGTGACTTTACCCTAGTGTGTGTGTGTGTGTGTGCGTGTTTGTCTGTTTGTCCCCACAGCACCCCAAGGATCTCCATTCGCCCGGGCCAGCGTGAAGAGCAGCAAGAATGAGAGCTCGTCCTACTTCCGTCGGAAAGAGAAGAGGGTCCGTTTCTTCATCCGACGCATGGTCAAGTCACAGGGCTTCTACTGGACTGTGCTGTGTCTGGTTGGACTCAATACACTGTGTGTAGCCATAGTGCACTACGACCAGCCAGAGTGGCTCACCTATGCTTTATGTAAGTCATCCAATATGGCTCCGATGGTTGTGCATTCACCTACTGAAGTGCAAGAATGCATAAGTGCCTATCTAATGATCATTATGATATAGTAAACCTATGCTGACAAATTATGCCCTTTGTCTTTGGATAGTAACTACAAACTATACAGTGTCCTTTTGTCTTGACTGTCGAATAATACACCATATGTAATTCATTCTTCTCCTTTTGTATGCAGGGTCATTGTTATACTCCTGCTTGTAAAGTGAATTTATTTCATCTTTAATGGAATTTGAAGCAATTGCATATTTTTAGCCTGTTAGTTGTGCTAAATGAAATGGCCTTGTGTCCAGTTTTATCGATTTGTGTCTGTCTGCCCACAGATTTGGCAGAGTTTGTATTCCTGGGTCTGTTCTTGACTGAGATGAGTCTGAAAATGTATGGACTAGGGCCCAGGGCATACTTCCATTCCTCATTCAACTGCTTTGATTTCGCGGTGAGTACACTGTGATCACTCTGGTATCACACAGGTTCCAGTGCACCACCTTTCAAAGATGAAGATTGATGTTGCATCCCACAGTGTTGTTAAATGCTTTGTCATGCTAAATTAGATCATAGAATAAAAAAAAAAAAATTACAGTTGATTAGATAACATGATTAGACCAATCACTGTATATCACTATATTTTTTCAGTTATAACATTTGATTATGTGAATTGATGTCAAAAATCAAATCAATGTAATTAAATTTGAATGTACTCACAGGTTATTATCGGTAGTATTTTTGAGGTGGTCTGGGCTGCCGTGAAACCTGGAGCTTCGTTTGGCATCAGCGTTCTTCGAGCTTTGCGCTTGCTCAGGATATTCAAGGTTACCAAGTAAGCTGTCAGAAACACCCTCTCAATGATTTTACCCTTGATACTCTGTGGTTAAAGAAATTGCTTAAGCAGTGTACCTCTTTCATGTTGAAAACTCCCATCACAGTGACTGTTACTCAATAGCCGTATGAGCTGATACTTGAGCATATATCTCCTCGGAGCTCAGATTGAGGGTATTGATCTAGACGTCAGTTGTGATGCTTTTGCTGTGTTCTGGAAGGTACTGGAACTCTTTGCGGAATCTGGTGGTGTCTTTGCTGAACTCCATGAAGTCAATCATCAGTCTGCTCTTCCTGCTCTTCCTCTTCATCGTGGTGTTCGCTCTCCTGGGCATGCAGCTCTTTGGTGGACAGTAAGTAAACAATTACCAAGTACCAAGCTCTTACCAAGCCTTCAGTTATACTGTAACTGGGCTTATGGGAAGATTTCAGAAGCAAAGTAGGTGTTGGGTGTACCGTCAATGGTTAGGACCAGAGTCTCAAGTAACATTTCACCACAGAATGTCACAATACATTGTAATCAATATAGTATTTTATGGATTGCAGGGATGTTTTTTAGAATCTAAACCAGGCCTTATAGGTAACATAAGAGTTGGATTTCTTTGTTTTTGGTTACTCTATGATTAGCAAGAAGATAGGTTTAAATTACTGAATTTTACTCTGCCTTACTGTTGTCTTGGAAATCCTAGATATGGATGTTTTTTGAGTGTACATGTTTACATGTTTTTTGAGTTCTGTCCACTAAAAAACCCTTGAAGGTTCCAGTCATGATCAGTTCATTTGCCTTGTGCTGTTGAGGCTCCTTAATGCACCTTGAAAGTGCGTAGACACCTTTTAGAACCTTGAGTAGTTTTAATGCCTCTAACAATATAACAGTTTAAGGTAGTGATGGCTGCTCATAGTCTTTCCTCACGTTCTTGTGTTGATAAACATGTGAGCAGTGTTATTAAGGGCACCAGGTTTCATTTTCCTCCTGCCATGAATTATTGATTAAGCTCTGCTACTGAGGAATTGCTTTTGTGCACACGGTTCTCGCACAGTAAAGCGTATAAATTCATAAACGGTGCATGCGTGGCTCCTAACGCAATGATCTTCGAGTCAAATAAACAAACAGTGCAAAGCTTTTCAAACACAGGAAAACACTTCCAAGGCTCGGTGGAGCACAATGCCCTACTGGTGTATGATGTGAAGGAGCTGAGATATGTTTTCCTTTTAAAGCAATGAGCACACAGATTTGTTAACTTGTGCTTATTCTGTGCAGGTGTGGTTTATGCCTTCATGTGAATGGAAAGCAGATATACTGCACCAAAAAAAGTTTTTTTTTTTTTAAATATAATTCGAAGTTTAATCTTCAAAGTTGCCCTTTCAACCACACTCAGTCATGCTTACATCTAACTCTGTATCTTCTCTAGATAGATAGATAGACAATAGATACATACATACATACATACATACATACATAAATACATACATAGATCTTTAATTCCTGCCTTTCCTTCCTTCTATCCTCCCTTCCTTCCTTCCTTTACTCTGAAGGACATTGGCAATTGAACAGTGATTTTGTCCTTTTGTAATTGAAGCTTTGACCCCCAAGCAGACCATCTGTTAAGCTACATGTGGACAATACTGATCCAGTGCTCCTGTCTCCTCCCCTCTGTTCCAGAGGATGAAGTCTGCATGCTAGGACCCATAGACAGATCACATGTAATGATGTGAATGATTTCCTAGTGCATTTCACATCACTTGCTCATAGCACACTCATTTTTTCTGTCGGCTAGTCTCGTCTGAAATGAGAGGGATAAACGGAGAGTAGGCTTATACGTTCATTCCCAGTTTTTCCTTTGCCTCATTTAAAACTTTCCAACTGTGTGGTGTACCTCAGTTTTGTGCTAGGATAATTAGATCCCTGCAGATGCAACTACAGTGCAAGGGAAAGCATCAAGTTTATTAGGGTGAAAGTCTGGAGAATTTCTCATTATTATTTGCTCAGTGGACACATGTGCAGGGTTTACAAAGGCATTCTATGAGTATTTATAAGATGATGAAATACATGGGATGGGCTTGCTCATAATGCCTGGTGCCCTGCTCCAATGATGATGCTCTGCAGGACTATGTGAGTGATTTGTCATTTGCATGTTGGTAATCAGCAATTATTTCCAGTTATTGCTTCAGGACACCCGCTCATGTTAATTATCTTCCACTAATGGACTTGTTTCAGATTTTTTTTTTTTTGCTGCTCTTAATCAATTGCATTTAAAATATTTAACTCAAACATATAATACCTTTACCTCTGTCAATATAGACCAGGGCAGGTGGGCTCCGTTCAACTTCAATTTAAATTAAAAGTTAAATGAATGTATACTCTTTGTATGATGTTGAGAGGTTTTTGTATAGCTTTGTAGAAATGAATGTGAAACATTAATTAAGCAGTGCTGTGGTTGGTGTGATGATCATGTGATTCCCACCGCTTTGGTGGAAAACCTGGCAGAAATTATTTGATCACAGAAATGATCACAGGAAGGATAAATCCGTAAATCCGTAAAACATAGCAGCACTATCATTTTTCGATGATAATTTTTTTAATATGAAAAGTTATAAGTTAACATGAAAAGTGGAAAGTTGATATGACAATAATGACAGATGTGTGTCCTCTTGTTTGATTTGTATTATTTGTCTCATTATTTTTTACAGGTTCAATTTTGAGGAAGAGACTCCCACAACAAATTTTGATACATTTCCAGCTGCCATTCTCACTGTGTTCCAGGTAATTACAAAAATCCCAAACTGTCCAAGTCTTCAGATCATAATTAGTCTGGAGTGTTGCATCTACTTAAAAACTGAAAGGCTTTATCAGTGTGTGTAATGAGACTATGACACCACTTTTTAGATTTTGACAGGAGAGGACTGGAATGCAGTGATGTACCATGGGATAGAGTCCCAGGGCGGTGTCCGGCGGGGAATGTTTTCCTCTGTGTACTTCATCATTCTGACCCTCTTTGGAAACTGTATCCTTTTTTACTTGCCCTTCTTCTCACCTTAGTGGAAAACTTTATTTATGGGATGTGTTTCGAAACTGATTTGCATGACCATGAAGCTGCCCATCTGTTGGAATCATCATCTGATAACATTTTTGATCTGTTTGCGTGTTTGGTCCATGCAATTGTTTTTCCTAAACGTAACAAACAAAAAACAGATACCCTCCTCAATGTCTTCTTGGCTATTGCGGTTGACAACCTTGCAAATGCACAAGAACTCACAAAGGTAAAACCTATATGGCCCCACAGCCTGGTGAACTACTCACAGAGCTAGCCGGGTCTCTTCATAAAATAAAACACCCTCCATCAAACCCCACATGTTCTCAATCTGCATGTTTGTATTGGTGGACGACCCTAATGCTTCAACAGCATGTAGAGCTTTATTTATTCCATAAGCCTGTCTGCATATATATGCTCTTCTCAAAGGTAAATGATGTCTGTCCTTGTCAATAACTCAAGGTAATGAAACTCCCCAACGAGTGGCGGGATTTATAACCTTTAATACTGCACAGTACTTTACCTATGGACCTTGATCCTCACTCTCACTGGTACCTGAAGAGAGCAGCCAGAAGATTTGTTGTTTCTGGCCAATGATGGCATTTCTATTACAGTCCTGCTTTTGCACTTGCTTTTTCTCTTTCCCTCGCTCTCTCTTCTTTTGCTTACTCCTCCTTCTCTCTTGTTTTACTCTCTTTTTATCTTCCACTCTTCTTTTCTCATCTCTTCTCTTCTCTCCTCTCCTCTTTCATTCATCTCTCCTCTCCTGTGTTCTTCTCTGTTCACTCTGTCTGTGCCTCTCAGGATGAAGAAGAACAGGAGGAGGCCATCAGTAAGAAACTCGCCCTCCAGAAGGCCAAGGAGGTGAAGGAGGTCAGCCCCATGTCAGCAGCCAACATTTCCATCACAGCGTAAGTCATGAAGATTTAATCCTGTCTGTCTTTCACAACACACACATACATACACATGCACACACACACACACTTGCACTCATGCCATCATCAATGATCTGTGTCTCTGATGTCTCTGGTATGAAGTAAATTGCTGTAGATATGCTATGTTGTCTCCTATGCCCATGGCGTATTTGAAGTTTTGTCCTGCTTTCTACCTTCCTTTCTTCTGCTTTGTCTTTTTCTAACTTTGTTTGTTTACAGTGATGTATGTACACATTTTGTATGTACATATTCTTTGCTGTGTGTGTTTGTGTGTGCATTGTGTGTATGTGTATGTGTATGTATATGTGTATTTCCTTCATCTGTGTGCTGTTGTGTTACCTTTAAGCCATAATTTTATAACATTTTGTTTTGTTTAGAACTGTGTACATCAAGTGACTAAAAGCTCTGGCATCAGTAATTCAGACATATAATAAGGGCTAGCCAGTATACGTGAGCCAGTGTGCACATAGTCTGTATACATAGTCAGTATGGCTTTGTTTTTTAAAACAGCCAGTTGAATAGCGATAGCCAATTTGAATGCATGATGGCAGAAAGCTTTTGGCAATTGCATTAAAGGGTACCCTCTAAGGGTAACTGGAACAAGTTTCCTCAAATCCATGTTATAATTTAAGTGCAATCTCAAACCAAACACATCTGAATTTAACTATTGACAAATAATCTCTTATCACTGTTTTGTAACTCTTGATTACTGAGTACAGCATAATTATATCATTCATGTGATTATATAGTTGAAGGGATATTCCAGAGCATTTCAACCCATAACCCTGTTTTTCAAGGTCACCCAGTGCTGTCGGTAGAAAAAAAAAAGTTTTCAGGTTTGCTATTCGGTCTATGTACCAAATTTTATAATTTTTTCCCCACCAACTGTACTGTGTGAGCTTGAACAACAGGGCTATGGGTTGAAATACTTAAGAGTAATTGTGGATAATCTGTCATCAGCATTGTGATAACTTTGCCCTCCTTTCTCGCTCCTGTTTTGTTGATTTTCTATTCATGTAGCTCACAAGACCTTTCTCCTTCACAATGTTACAGTATATAGTCTGCATGGGGGGAAATGTATTTTATAATCTGACAGCCATACTTTTTATTTGCATTCAACTAAGTGAGGGGGAAATGTCTTCAAAAATAATGCTTTATTCTGTTTCTTGTAATATTCCTTGTTTTGTTCTCTGCATTTTATTCGCTGACATTCCTGTTTATTGTGTAGCATTTGTTGACATGAATATGATGCTGCGTTGTGTGGAGAGAGTCAGGCTCCAGCATTGTCTCGTTCTCCGGGGTCTGATGGCTTCCGATGTCTTTCTGTTTCCCCTCCCTTTTTGTGTGTTTTGTCTTGTTTTTTCTTTTTTTCTGTTTTTGTTTTGGCTTATGCAGTATTGTAAAGCAATATCGAAGTACACTTTCTCGCAGCCCGTCTGTCTCCAGCATTCATTCACCGTGAGTTTTTACTCCCCGTTTCCACTTCCTTGTTTTGTTTCCTCTTCCTTTATTCCTTCTCTTTGGTCTCTTCCTCTGATCTCAAATCAGTCCCATTCCTTCCTCCACGTATGGTCTTTTCCATTGGCTGAAGGTGTGAAAGCTTTCCACAGTAAACAATGGATGAATGGCAACTGGCTATGTATTTTTTCAGAGGAAATGATGTTAATGTGTAAATGTTCAGTTGGTATTTGTATGCATTGTACAGTGCCTTCCTTTTACCATCTGTGAATTTATTGTGATTAATGCACACTTGATGTACAACAGTTGCTTTGCTTTCCACATGAGCCCTCCCCCAGATTTCTTAATTAAGAATTTCTTTAACCTTAGTTCCCTTTCCTCTCTTGCACTTGATTTCTTACTTCCCTTCTTTTTTTCTCTTTTCCTGGCATGTGCTCCTGTTGTGGGTGTTTGTTTTTTTTTTGTTTGTTTGTTTGTTTCTGCTCATGTATTTTTCAAGCAGACGTGGAATAGCCTCCTCTGTGGGAGACACCCTCGGCAGTAGTAGGGTAGCAGACTGCTGACGGTAATGTGAGTCAGCACATTTCCAGCCGTGGGGTCGGTCCCGGTGGCACCAACCATGTGGCTAACAGACACACACCCTGTGATTGCTCAAACACACAGAGACACATTATCACACAGAGTTCTTTTTTTTTTGAGGGTGTACATTGTCATGGAGGTCAATGATAGACTGTAACTGGGTGGACCAGTCTTCACTTCGCTTCACTTTGTGCAAAGAGTCTAGATACTTTACATAGACATACAGTATGTTTACTTTGAGGTGGGTGGGTTTGTTTGGACCCATTGGTTCTGCCTTCATCCCATCTATTCACTGACCATTTGCTAGAAAATCTAGTTGCGGAAATTGAACCTCAGGAGACTACCCTGAAGTAGTGCTACAAAATACAATATTACGATACAATACAATTTTATATATAATTAATAGTATAGTATATATAATATTTTGTTTGTATCTTCACCCCTGGCCTTACCATCACAGCAAGCTTTTTTGTGTGGTCACTTCATATTTTTCCTGAAAAAATCTGAGAACCAACAATTTAATTTGGTGTGGCCTTATAAAAGTAGAATATTAACTTCTTTCAGTCAGTTTGCAAAAGTCACATTTATCATGGGGATTCTGGGTACTCCCCAGAATATACTTACTCTTTTACTGATATCATCATCAAAGATAGATTTCTCTCTTCATTTTCCACGGTGAAGAGAGAGGGACTTTTAGGAATGCAAATAAGGTAAACAATCACCATTTAAGTAGGAATGCTCTGTATTTCATGAAATGGTTATCTGACCTTTTACTGGAGTAATGAGCAATCCCTCCTGATATCACCACCATTCCTGTATTTAGTTTATATTTACATTTATAAAGTAAATATAAAGTAATCATTGATTTTAATGCATTGAAAACATGTTGATGACACATTAGAGATGGCTTGGAGAATTGTTTATGAATGCTGAGGGTATGATATCAACTTTTGGGTGTCTTTCCCTTGTCTGCTTTGATTTCAGTTCCTCTCACTTTAAAGTAAGTGCTTTGGTTTTGCCATCTTATGTGTTGTCCCCCCCCCCTCCCCTCTTGTCTTTCTATAGTTTTATAATAATAATGTGTGCCATGCTGTGTTTGTCTCTGTCCTCTAACTCTGCTGTGTGCTTTGACAAATGCCATAGTCCTTGTTTCCATTGGTTTGTGTTTTTGTTTTCACTGTTGTTGCCCTGTATGTTTTTAGGAGTTATGTCTGCTCTCCCGCCCATCACTACTTGAGGTAAAGGTACTACCCAGGATATGCTTAATGGCAAAAATGTGTTAATGACCAAAGACATGCTCACCCCCACACATCTATGGCAAATTGTCATCGTGTTTGACCCCCCCCTTTGGTGAAGAATGGACACTATACTGTGTCATTCTCATTTTGTCCATTGTATGTACTCACATGGTCACTGAGTGGTTTCCATTCCCGATTCTCAGTGACTCCAAAAATCCCTGACAGGGCTCTTAGTGTTATGTGTTTGTAATGCAGTTAAGAAAGGTGAGTGGTCCTTTACCGGCAATATATTTGCTCATAGACTTCATAGAATTGCTTGGTGTCAGAAGTGGGATTACGTTTCAGAAATGGCCCCTGACAGCCTGATTTATAAAGATCTCTCCCGTGTTTTGTGTGTGTGTGTGTGTGTGTGTGTGTGTGTGCGTGACGTCTTGTTCTAAATAAATCTTGGCCGAAGTGTATCGGGAACTAGCTTAAATTGCTCGCAGTGATTTACCGAGCACCACACCAGTATTCCAGGCCCCGTCTGAGGAGCTGGCCCTAAATAACATCTGAACAAATGGATCAAGGGGCTGTAGGCTTGCTCAAATAGCCTAATCTCAGCATGGGCAGGCACTCCCCCCCCCCTAACCCATCCACTGTCTGCTTGCAGAACCCTGCAGCCCCTGAGCCATTACTGCTGTCTGACTTGTATATATCAGAGGAGTTGGGAAAAGTAGCGGGGGTGGAGACATGCAAACAACGAGAGACAGGACGTGAGGAATAACAAGGGAGGAAGAGACCACCAGGGGAGGGCAGAGAAAAAGATGAAATCCTGTGGTCTACTCCATGGTTGCCAGTTGCCACATTCTCTTTGGAGTTTGAATGAATACATAACTTTGACCTCAAAATTTTAACGTGTCTTCATTGTGTTGGGGGAATGAAATAAGAAGTGCTAACACGGCCATATAAATCATCTCAGGATTTTCAGACTATTGCTATTTCTGTTTCCATGTCTCAGTCAGCTTTGGCCATGTACAAAATTCTCATAAGACAAGAGACAGTACATTGAAAGCACATTACGACACATTTCTTTTATTGTGTAAATTAACTTGGAGTGTGTCAAATTTGACTTTCATAACGCAGCCAGATATGAGCTCTGTGGACTGTAGTTGCATTATGAAGGGATTAGGTGGTGTTAGCTGGAAGGGAGGTTGATTTGGGGAAAGAACATGGAACATGTCTGACTAGCATAACAAGTCAGGAGAACAAATAACAGGGATAAGTCTGTACACTCATTTTGACAATCATAGCCACTCTGAAGGAATGCCATGTCATTAAGTCCCCACTCCAATGAGAATCATGGTTTGGGGGCAACACTATTTCAAAATCAATGCATGGTCCCAACATAATGAAACATCACCTAACAAGTTTTTTCAAAGAAAGGAACAAGCATGAGAAAGCATGAACACATAGGATGCTGAAATACCATGGTTAACTGTATTGTATTGGCACATCCATAAAGACCTTCTTTTCACATGTGGAAATGTATGCCAGTGTGCTGGAGCTAAGACTATTGGCAGTGAATGCCCCCTTTGCAGACTTGTCAATTATTTATCACCTGGGGAGTTGTTATGCATTACATTATAGTAATAAAATATAAAAAACCAAAAATCATTCAGGCTTCATAAAAGTAAACTCTTCGATGACCTTACACAAAAAGTTATAACTTTGAGTTACCTTTCCTCCGACTGTTAAGGTGGTCTTCACATGGATGGGAGTTTTACTTCATAGTGGTATTTTTCCCTCACTGAAATAATTATCTGACTGATTGGAACTGTGTCTATATAAAAACATTATCTCTTTGTGTTAAACTTGTCCATTCTTCACCCCTGTTTTCCCTTCCCCCACCAGTAGGGAGCAGCAGCGGTCTCAGAAGATGATGTCCGTGTGGGAGCAGCGCACGACGCAGATGCGACGCAACAATCTGCGTGCGAGCAGTGAGGCGCTTTACAGCGAGCTGGACCCCGAGGAGCGGCAGCGTATCTCCACCGCCCTCCACATCCGACCCGATATGAATACCCACCTGGACCGGCCGCTGGTGGTAGAGCACCGTGACGGACCCATGGCCCCTAACAACAATCACCACCACCACCACCACCATCACCATGGCTGGGATAAGACCCAGGGCCATGGGGAACAGGGAGGGGGTGGCACTGGTGGGACGGATGGGGCACAGCCTCCACGTAAGCACCACCGGCACCGGGTGAGGCGAGAGGAAGCCAATGAGAACGGAGAGACGGGCCAGGGTGGTGGTGTTGGTGGTTGTAGCGGAGGGACCAGGGAAGGAGGGGGGCGACATCACGTCCACCACAGCCGTAGGAAGGACCATGATGGCTCACGCTGCAGGGAGGGTAAGGGTGACCGCAGCCGGAGTCGCGAGGGAGGTCGTCACCACCACCAGAGGTCTGTGGATGAGGGTGGATGTGGTGGTGATGGTGGAGGTGGAGGAGGAGGAGGGGGAGGCACTGGTGAGAGGGAGCACCACCACCATCACCACGGGCAGCAGAACACTGAAGGCAACGGTGTGGTCAGCAGTGGTGGCAAGAGCAAACGGAGGTCACGGCACACAGACAGCTCGCGCTCGGGGAACCGTGACGGCGACCGCTGCTCGCGGGGAGAGAATGGCGGCAATGGGGAGAGGAGCAGACACAGGCCCCGAAGCGGGAAGTCTCAGGCCACTGCCGATGCAGAGGAAGGCAGAGAGCGTGGTGATAGAGAGGGGGGCACGACTCACAAGCACAGGTGAGAATCATCTCCATCATCACCTTTTTTCCCTCCTATGTCTTTGCTTCTTCTTACTACAACTACAGCATGTTTTGATGTACTGTAGTTTTCTGATGTACTTTTTTACAATGTACTTATAGAATGGACAGACACACAGACGTGGAAGGCGACACTATAGGTGGTCCTCCACAGCATCCTCCACCAGGCTCCCGGTGGGGGGATGAGAGACCGGAGGATTCGGACAACCAGAGGAACGTGAGGCAAACGGGCCAGGCAGGAATCCACATCCCTGTCACCATCACCTCTCCGCCAGGGGAGACCACCCTCATACCAAGTCAGTGCCAAGCAAAGCATGTCTAGAATTATGTATAGTCGTAATAGTGCATATTCAGAATTGCACTGATCAGTGCAGAAGGAATTGAAATGTGCCAAAATAATGCAGGATTGCATTAATCTAAGCAGAATGTACTGAGATGCACAGCAATATACCAAAAAGGGTTTTTGGTGTATTTGCAATATGTGCAAATTTCCAATTGCTCAAAATTAATTTCATAATTCATATGAGTGGATGTTTGCTTATGTTAAATATTAACTGATTGATTAACTCACAGAGCTATTAGTCACCCTAAAATAATGAAGGATTTCCAAAATGCTTTTAAATCTTGAGTCTGCCTGTTACACCATATTCCAGCTCTACGTAGCGCATGGTATTGTTTTCATTTCCGTGGGTTTGTCTTGTTTTGATCACAGTGAACAGTATAGACAGTGAGACCATGCCAATGACAGAGGAGAAGAGGAACCTGGACGACCTGAACCAAGCCAACATGCGACCCATCCTCCCCTACAGCTCCATGTTTGTGTTTAGCCAGACCAACCCGTGAGTCCGCCATGCATCCATCGCACTCTCCAACGCATGTTCACTCCGCCAGGACCTTGTCACACTAAATATGCATAAATATATTTCCCTTCCTCATCTAATGAAAAGCTGTTAGGAGATTGAATTAATGTATTGAGGTGGAGTGGGGTATGATGGCAACCTCCTCCACCGACTCTTAAGTCGGAATGTGGCCTCTGCTAGTGCCTGTTATGCTTCCCCATAAATGCTAACTTCAATGAAGAGCAAACAAATAGAACCCCTATAAACCCCCACGTATATCCTGCCGTTGCCAGCTTGTTGACCATAACTCACCATATGGGCCAGCTTGGCTGACATTTGCAAGTGTGATTTTACTGATTCTGATGGAGCATCAGCTGGAAGCTGATGCACACACACACACACACACACACACACATACTCACGAATTTAAGCTAGTATGCTATGATTCACCATAAATCTAGACCAATCTAGTCATAGAGGCTCTCACAAGATTCTTTAGCTTTACACAGGTGTTGCAAGACTCAGTATTTATTTATGAGTAAAAATCTGCATGTATATTTGTCCTATTCCCTACTCGTCCTGTTTGCAAAATGGAATATGAACAAATAATTGTTTGTTTCCAATTATGTCACTTTTGAGGTTGTTGGGAGCTGAAATTATAAACACTATTTAATTGTGGTTAATTGCACAGTTCTAATTTGTGCTTCATCTGTTTTATCATATCCCCAAAACAGAGTAAGACGACTGTGCCATTATATGGTGAGTTTGCGCTACTTTGAGATGTGCATCTTGGTCGTGATCGCCATGAGTAGCATAGCCCTCGCTGCTGAAGACCCTGTCCAGGTCAACGCCACACGCAACAATGTAAGTTCAGATCATTCCCCATGAGTGTAAGAATGACATTATGCAGTGACCAGTTGTATAACCCTTTATGGACCCCAGCATTTAAACCAGTTACATTTCTGTTAATGAAATATTTTATGTTTATATTTCTTGGCAGACGCTTTTATCCAAAGTGACATCATCAATCATACATACACTAATAATACACATTATATGAAAATCCAAAAGGACTTGGATAAATAAATAAATAAATAAATAAATAAACAAACATTTTGGTAAAAAATAGAAACATAAATAATTTTAGAGATGGTAATACTCATTTACTGTAACTTCCTGATTATTAACCGAAGTTAACGCATTTGTTTTGCTAAATGTCTTCATCTATGAGGTTAATACATGGGTGAGGGCTATATACAGGATTGCATTTTTGTTATCATTCTTCTTAATCTGATCTGATTGTGATTCAGTAGGTAATGTTTAGTAAACTGAGGTTAATACATGGGTGAGGTTAATATAAGGGTGAGGTCAGTACCTGGTTTTAGTTTGCATAAAATCACTGACCGGAGGTTTACACATAGTGCGGCTCATATTCAGGAAATTACTGTAGATACACAGAATCTGTCAGGTATGTTTTTTATTTTAACTGTGTATAGTTTTGATATTGATGGCTCCTGAACTAGTATGGTTTGTGTTTTTAGTTATGACAGTTCCTTCTTTCACTCCACTCAGGTGCTCAAGTATTTGGATTATGTTTTTACGGGGGTTTTTACCTTCGAGATGGTGATTAAGGTAAGTGGTTGTGTTAGGATTACCGTTATTATCGTTCAGACCCAGCTGTTGTAGAAACCATCCATTGCCCCTTTAACTAAAAGGCTGCCATTTCAATTACCGAAATCAAATCACCTTATGGTAGATTTGATTGTTCCTGTCCTTTAGACTTCGTAGTGCTTTTCTTGGCTGAAGTCCACTTTTTCCTCACACACCTAGATTCATTACATTGACACCACATGCTTTAGCCAATAAGTGCCTCCCTTGGGGACTCCTGTGGGAAGATTTTTTTAAGAGTTTTGTATATGGCTTTCTGGTCCAAAACATACTAGCTCATCTTGTTTGTCTCAGTTTCTGTCTCCCTCTTTCATTTGTTTTCTTCCTCTTTCACCATCTTCTTCCCTTTTTTGGCAAAGATGGTTGACCTGGGATTGATACTTCACCCTGGCTCTTACTTCCGAGACCTGTGGAACATTCTGGACTTCATTGTGGTCAGTGGGGCACTAGTTGCATTTGCCTTCTCGTAAGTTCTCTCTGTCTCATTTGCATTCATAGTGTGCATTTCATGTAATTTAAAACACGTGTCAGAATGTCAACAATAAAATGATCAGTAAAGGACAGTAAAGGAATTACAGGCAGGTAGCCATAAGACATTTTGTGATTTTCAGATGGTGACATTTTATCTTGTGGTAACTCAATGATCTTTGCTGTGACAGTTCTGGCCTTTATTAACTCCTAGTTTTTTCCCTCCCTTGTTTTAGTTTTTTTTAGTTGACTTAGAATCTGAGTTGGTTTAAGATGCTGAGCAAATTGTATTGCAATGGTGCTTTGAATTTGAGCAGTGTTCGTTGAAGCTTAAGCTTACAGGGAATCCTGATTCGTCTAACTGAAGTTCTCTTTCCCAAGGTCTGGGGTAGTTTTGGACCACAGGTTATAAAGGCCACCCGTTCCCAGGGTATTAATGGAAATGTTTGATAAATCAACCCATAGCTGAGTATTGTTGATAGGAAGAAGAAGAACAAAATTCAGTACAATATAGACTGAATCTGTGAACTGGCAGCTGACACTACTTGCATGGGGCACAGGAAAATGAAACTGAAACTGAGTTTGGTCTATGTTGTACCAAATTTTCTTGTTCGTTTTCCTACCGACAGCACTCAGCAACCTTGGGCTACGTGTTGATTTATTCTGGGCTTTTCCTTTAAGAAAGTGCAGCACTACTCATTGAAAAGTTAGCATTAAAAGGGGAAAAGAGCACAGAATACCGGTAACTCACTTTTTTTTTTTCCATATATTGGTGTGGTTTTGAATGTGTAGTTTAGTACTGGCCGCTGACTGGTTAGGGCTTTGGGCTTGCTGGTTCGATCATAGACCAGTAGGAAAAGTGTGGGCGAGGGAAATGTTTTAGCACTGCTCTCCCATTCACACATTCATGGCTGCTGTGCCCTCGAGCAAGACACCTAACAATTCAAGCCCAACAATTACAATCGTTCTATTCCGTAAATATGCAGACACGCAGTTGTATTTACGGAGAGGTTTATCTTTCACAGTTCTCCAATGTGCATCCATGTATCGCGTACACCAATACACACCACCAGACAGTGGTGGCACTAGTCTACTCCCATTCCGACACAATGAATAAAAAGATGTTTGGCTTTGACTTTCTATCATTTCGTTAATGTTGCTAATAGAGACATAGCACTTCTCAATAGCCAAGTTGTTCACGTTATTTATTTACAAGCAAATTACAGGTTTTCTGCCAACCAGGTGTTCTGTTAGCTTGTGAACTTCTCACATACCTGCCTCCAAAGTAATGTCTGCTGATGAAATGCTGATTTCAAAGCTTTATTGAAATATAGGCATAGTACAGTATTGGTAAATCCTTTCACTGTATTTCACTGAGATTATTTACAAAACTTGCACTGTAAAACTAGCATGTTGCTAACTATACTTACAGGAGGTAGCAAGAAACCAAAATAAAGCAAACAGCAAATCACACGTTTCCTCTATCGGTGGGGTCTGTGTTGTTTCAACGGATAGGAAAGCCCTATTTATGGTCATTCATCATATTGTCGCAAGCGCAACGCAGAACTGGAACGCACTGGAAATCTGAACACACTGGAAATCTGAATGTGAACACCTTGAAATTTCGCGACTCAACGCCCCCTATTGTTGTGTTCGCGGTGCATACAACCTCAACACAGAACCATGAGAGAAAAACGTTGGCGATAAGACAGCGGGGCCCTGTGCTTCAAGTCCGCGCACACCCATAATTTGGTGATTAGGAAATTTGGGAGGTATCTCTCAGCTCTCGGAGAGCATGTTGGAGAGGATCTGCGTGTTTGCATGCCGGCTTGCGTGTGGGCTGGCGAGTCTGCATATTGATTTGAGTAGGACAAGTAAAAATTAAGCTTCACTGCGCCACGGTAGCAGGCAGTCCACTGCTTTGGGTTAATGTTTGAATTTCCCTCACGGGATCGAAAGAGTATATAGAAACTTGTACTTAATTAGAAATTGGATTTCACTCCAAATTAGTTTTAAATACCGTAAAAAATCTGAGAACTTTCAAAACTCTTTTCGAAACGTTCTTAGTTCTTGATGGGATCCTAACAACATAAAGTCCATAGCCAGTATGACCTTGCTTGAATGTACCCGTCCTTTTTGTATCTTAAGATGTCACAATGATTGTGTTCAGACTCTAGACTGTAGTGAATGAATGCATTCCTGTGTAATTGATTGCAAGATCTTTTTGTTTTCCTTGTGCCTGGATTCACTTGAAGGAGCTTCATGGGGTAATGGCTTAACTCTCTCTTTCTCTCTCTGTCTCTCTCTTCCCTGCTCTCTGTCTTTCTTTTTTCTTTCTGTATTTCTTTCTTTTTTCACTCACTCCACCTTCTGCTTGTTTGTGTGAGCCAGGCGAGGTCTGTTTATGCTCAGCTCACAAGGTAGTGCTGTAGCATTGGATATACTCCTGTGCTCTCTCATTTCATGTGTGCGTCATACTTCCAGCTCATGCTGTCTTCACTACTAAAACACACACACAGACACACACACACGCACACACACACACACACACCCTTGCCTGATTTTCCACCCTAACATACAGCTATTACTGTGGGACAAGCCTGAGTACTTCTTGCTTAGCTACTGATTACCAAATGATAGCAACTTAAATAAAAAAAAACAAAACAACTAAATTGTGAGGGAATCTGCTGGGATCAGTGGTAACAAACAATTAGAAATAGATCATATGACTCCTTATTGCACAAGGATGCGCTAAATACATATTGCGTATCAATTTTAGCTAATGCCACATTAGGTTCCCCACAATCTGACATCTTGCCTTGGCTGGCCAACAGTAGAGCATCCTATCCCTTGTCTGTTTGTCAAAGCACCACTGAACCCTTGGCCTTGAATCTGCCTTGATTCAGGTGACTTCTCGATTCATCCTCTCCTTTGTCCATAGCATGTGACTCTGGATTCAACATGAGTCATCCCCACCTCCACCTCCTCACCTGCAGCATCTCCTGACCTGGCATTCTCTATGCATAGAGGGTTTCTGAGACGAGTCGTGCAATGATCAGATCTTCTTGAGTCGCAGGCTGGCAAACTGCTGAGCTTTGAGTGCAGTGCCTGTGCGATGCATGTCAAGGTGCTCAGTTTCCCGGGAACATCAGATCATACGAGTGGCGTGTCTCTCTTGAAGGGGTTGTCTAGTGTTATTTATTCCTCACCCTCTCAAGAAGGCAGTGTTGAACTTGCACTGATTTGATTTCATGCATCCATCCTCAAGACATTTCACTTGTGTGTCAGATGTCCTCTCTGATCTCTTCTGCTGGTGTGTGTGTGTGTGTGAGGGAGAAATAAAAAAAAGACTGACAGCTGTCAGTATTTCAAAAATACGTTTAGGAACAGGGGAGCAGCTAAAACTAATAACCCAAATCATCTGGGAATATTGAGGGCTTTCCCTGTTTTCAGACTAACAAATCCAGGCTTCGATATTACTGTATAACTCACAGTCAAAAAAAAGATTTTGGAGAGATCAGCAATAACAGCATCCCATCACAATGCCTCCATCATCATTTCAGTATAATTCGTAGAAATGCTAAGTGCCTACTTAAAAATGTATTTCACTTGAACTTATGTCGAGCTGTTTCTTGAGCGTATGTCTGTGAGAAGCAGCTGTAATGTTGTCCTGTGCTTGTCTTGTGTTTTTTTTTTGTTTTTTTACTCATTGTTCTCCTTTATTAGATCGCACCAAAGCGTGACCAGGTGGGGACCTCCCCTACACTTTTATCTTCCTTCTCAAAAGTCTATCTTCCCCTTTTACTCCCCTCTCCTCCCTCCCAACCCCAATCTGTCTGCCTGGCTAGACCATGTTTAATGGCTCTTAACCTCCACAGCTGAAGTGTCAGGGGCTTTAGCTCTCTGCCATTCTGATGGCTTTCAACAGTAACCTCTTTCCCAGTCTCTCTCTCTCTCGCTTGCTCTCTGTCTCACTCTCGCTGTCGTCAGTGTAATTTTCATGAGTAGTTATCCTGTAATGGATGAGGTGGTTCAGCTAAATCAATGCCATATCTCTCACATATCACACAGCTCTGCAGGCGGAACAGTCAAAAGCTAAGTGTGCCCTGCTCCAAGGCTCCAGTATTGACAGACAGGGTCACTTATAGCCAGGTAATGAACACTAGCCTAAAGATGAAAGAGCAGAGGCTTCGATAATGTGACAAACCATATAAATCGTGTTATCCAACCCATTGAATCATTTTAAAATATGTAAATGGCGGGGGTATTATATAGGTGAAAGGCCCACATAACAAAATGGCTTACAGTACATCATGAATGTCTTCCAAGATGGAAACACAGCTGGGGGTTTGATAGGGCTGGGTGATATGGCAAAAAAAAAATCCTAAATTGGCCGATGTCGAATAGGAATGGGCGATCAAAATCGTGTTTAATTGATTAGATGGGTCAGAATTGCTGTGGTAGTGTACATTTAAGGAACTGTACATGAACTCACACTGTGGAATGCAGAGAAACCACTGTTTTGAATGCATGGAATCTAAAGAAAAACTCAGAATAAAAAATTATAGCAATTCTACACTGCGATTAATCGTTGTGTGCATAATCATTGTCGATTAACAATCAAATCGAATTTTTCGGCTAATTGCCCAGTCGTACGGTTTTCGCATAATTTTAAGATACTGACATTTTCTGTTTTCACATTTTGTCTTTCGAACTGAACCAAGCTCACCAACCTCAGGATTTCTGTAGATTTCAGGCTATATTCCCATGGACCAAATATGAACTGTGTGGTATTTCAAATATTCAGAAGAGTGAATATTTCCCCTTGGCTTTTGAGCAGTGTGTATGAAAAACGTCATGTTTGCTTTATTGCTTTTCTGAATATTTGATAATTTCCTTATTGTGTGTTCTTCATTATTCCCTCTGTGTATTTGCAACTGCATTCATGCTTTGGTATGTGGAAATATAGCCTGTTATAATCTGAGGCCGTTATTTTCGGAAACAAACTCTTCTCAAAAAGGGTTGAGGGACTTTGAAAGCTATCAGAAACCCCTTTGTGACTTATATCCAGTAAATGTGTGGGTGTTGATACAAAAAGCTCCTGATGTTTAACCCTTTAGGCTAGCCAGAGTGAACGCATGCCAGACTAATGTGCATCAGAGCATGAGATCGCATGCCCATGTACTGGTATAGAAACCTGTTAAAAGGGTGCAAAGAGTAACCTCACCATGATATCAGGTTGATATACAGCGTGGGATTTTTGCAAGATGTCTCCAAGTAGTTAATTTGTGCTTAGCTGTCTTTCTCCATATGTGCAGTCATGGTGCACATGCATATCAGTTGTATGAATTGCGCATATGTGAATTATAGAAGACACTACGGACATGTGATTAGACACAAGTAATATTGTAGTCGTTATGTAAGGGTCTAATGGTTGAGATCTTGCTGTGGATTGCAATTTCTGGAGTGCTATCTTGGAGGGATTACAATACAATACTGCATGCAAACAAATCACAGGGAGTCATTTTTTGAGTCTTTCATTGTGAATTGATTTGTTTATAGTGGGTACGCAAAGCCCAGGAGCGAGTGAAACCTTTTTAAAACAACAGCAATCATGCATTTTGTGTCTGTGGTATTTTCTCCAATTGTGCCTGAGGATAGTTTCTCTTAACTGCTGCATAGCAGTCCTACAGAGGGGTATCTGGCATGATCATCTTAAAATCACTAAAAATAAGGACTGATGTGTCTTATCTGCCTTTTGCATCTGTGGTGCTCAAACCATAGCTGATAAGTAGACATTTCTCTATGGCTATGTTAGCACAAAATTTGTACCTAGCGTATAGACATCGGTTGATGTGAGGTTATTTCAAAAGCCTGTCATCTGGACATAAAACACATGTATTTCATAAACACAGGTTTTAATGAAAGATGAAAGATATTTTTCATTTTTGGTGTATTCTTTCGAGGTCTGTTAGGCCTTTAGAGGGACATTATAAAACTCAATGAAACATTAGATAGGGCTGTTTTTTGATTGCACTTCGTTTCATTTTCCACTGGTAATTAATTCCATTATTAGCTTATAAGAATGTAAAGCATTTTGGGCAACATATTTCCTTAATTCACTCTTCCCTTGTGTCTAATTTTGCTATTGTTTTCTATTCCATCCACCCATGTATCCCCATTTCTCCTCTTCCTTTCTGCTATGTTCTCAGTAAACACAGAGATGACCCATCACCACCATACTGTCTATGGAAAATATACTTAATAGTTGACAGCCCCAAATCAATCAGTTGTGCCCTTAATTTATTCTTCCTGGAGTCCCATCTTGGGTTTTGTGCTATTCTGCAAAGCAGTCTTAAATCGTATGTTAGTACTCTGCGTGCGTATTGTACATTCAGGCTTCAAAGGTCTCATAGTTAGTCATTTCAGACTTAGAGCCTCCCAGATAAAAGGTGTGCAAATGTGTTTTCCTGAAGTTCTTTTTTGTCATGGTTCCTGCATGTCATGGTGTCAGAGTCTGCCTGTTGCACAATACTTAAAGTACCACATGCAATCAAGATTGCATGGTCTGATCACATAAATAATGATAAGGCATGCGACAGTAGATCACTAGTCTATGTATGTGATGGGAAAGAGTAACTGTTGCAGTTTGTTATTAATGACTGAAATGTACACAAGCTTCCCTTTGAACTGTTGTTTTTTATTGCTCATGTAGTTCAGATTTGCCCATGGTATTTCACTCCATAATGACGTGTGTCTATTCACTAATGGCCTGTGAGGTTTTATTTCTAACAAATATTAATCTTTTTTTGTCATCTTCTGCTAGTAGCCTGACTTGTCTTTGCCATTTCAGTAATCCCATGCCATGGTAGTTGTTCAGCATTGCTAATGAATTTGCTGTGTCTTTGACAGCTAATATGATTTTATGTTGTAACCCTCTGCTTGATTTTTGTAGAGGCAGCAAAGGGAAAGATATCAGTACCATTAAGTCTTTGAGGGTGTTGCGAGTGTTACGGCCTCTCAAGACTATCAAACGTCTTCCCAAACTCAAGGTAAAGTCAACCCATTGAACATGAAATAAAATTAGCTTTTGTTACGCTTACAAGCAAGATGCCATTTAATCCAGCAGAAACTAAAGGTGTGAATCTGATTGTTTTCTGTTGTAATTAAGTATTCTTTGGAAAACCAAAGGGGAACAACATTCTAGCTCTCAAATAATTAGATCAGACAGTCAGTCTATTCTGTTGTGACCAGGCTTCCTGTGCTTTACTCTTCCCAAAGAAAGCGTTCATTCAACAGTGTTGGTTTAGTCGACCACAGAAATATAAACCACAAGTGCACATCGAAGTCAGTGACTTTAAGACAGCATTTGTGTGTATTTGTGTGCGTTTGTCTCTGGTGTGTGTTGCCCTAGGCTGTGTTCGACTGTGTGGTGAACTCCCTCAAGAATGTACTCAACATTCTCATAGTCTACATCCTCTTCATGTTCATCTTCGCCGTCATTGCTGTGCAACTCTTCAAGGGCAAGTTCTTCTACTGCACGGATGAGTCTAAAGGCCTGGAGAAGGACTGCAGGTAACATGGGACAGACGGCCCTTGTGGCCACATGCTGGCCAATATCACAACAGGAGCTCCACCTGTAGGAATTTCATAATAATGACATGCAAATCAAAGGAAACACAGTTTTGGTCCAAATACCTTAACAATTTTTGCTGTGTAGGTTGTGTTACGTAAAACGTTTAAATTTATGCACAGTTCTTTGCTTAGTGTCCTCTTGATTCCCTTTTCCTGCTGATCAGGGGGCAGTTTTTGGACTATGATAAGGACGAGGTCTCTGCCCAGCCTCGGGAGTGGAGGAAATACGAGTTTCACTATGACAACGTCCTCTGGGCTTTCCTCACTCTCTTCACGGTTTCCACTGGGGAGGGCTGGCCCACGTGAGTCACACTTTCACTTTGCTCTCCGAGGACCTTGTGTCATTGCATAATATTAAAAATAAAACTTGTCACTGGTTACTTTTGAGCATCAAATATTCATTCATTCATTCATTTATTCATTCATTCTGCTGGTTATTATAGTCTTCAGTCATTTTCTGTTGATTTTTTAGATGAATTTCATAGGATTTTTTTCACAGAATTCTCTGATATTCTCATATATTCCATATATTTTTATTAAATGTCACACCTATGAATCCCACATTGCCATACAGTATGACATCTTTTATGAGGGCCATGTCACGTGAAACATGTCGGCATACAGAGTTGAATCAGTAGCATTCATACAGTTAGCATCTCAGGAGTTGACATATACTATGTTGTGTTTGTGGAGGAATCTGACCATATAAACACCTCAAAAGTCCTCTCATGCCCTTGCTCCTACAGTTCAAAGTGTAGTGATGTTTTGATGCTCTGGTCTTTGAAGTGCCTCTATAAAGGCACTGGTTGCAGTAGAGACCCCCTACACCAGACAGTGCCATGATAAAAGGCACTCCGTGGTACTGATGATGAAAATGTGCCTCAAATATATCTCATTCAGAATCGTACATGAAGATGATGAATGATATTTCCAGGTAAAAGGAAATTGTCTGGTTATTATTTGTAAGCATAATTATTACATAATCAATCATCCCCTATAATTATGTGAGGAAATGTGAACTTTGAAGGCAAGCTATATGGACACAAAGTAAATGTCACGACTTCTCCAAAACTCGCTTGTGAGGAGGTCAAAAAGTTATACAGTCTACCTTGAACCTCCTTTTAAGTGGGCATCAATTATGCTGCCCAGATCTAAGGGAAAACACCAGAGAACTGAACTTTTGATCCTGTTTTGAGGAAAGTTCCCTTTCAGTATCAAAATAAAGAAGACTGTTGAGAAAAGGTTCTCTGATAAACAAACTCTCTCCAGAGTCTCTCCATTTTATCATTATAAACGGACCCTTCTTGGTAGTTTATATAACTCAGGGGTCAGCAACCTTTTTGACATGTAGTGCCAATAAGAAATAGTCTAGCTCCTTTGTGTGCCAATCAACAGACCAATTGAATGCAATTGAATGCAAATAAGCACTTTAGGAAACATTTTGATGTCATTTTTTGAAAATAAAAAATAAATGAATGAGACAATAGCAGCAGATGAGCATCTCAAAAGCAGATGAGACTGACAGACTTCTTCTAAAGTAACCATATAACCAGGGGTGCACACCATAGCTGGTGTGCCAATGAGAATCCCTCATGTGCCAACTGTGGCACGTGTTCCAGGGGTTGCTGGCCCCTGATATAGCTGTTTGTTCATAGTGGAGGTAGTTTGGGAATGAAATAGAACTTTGAGGGATTGTTTTTATTTTTACCATTGGTTGAAACGGTCCATAGGCTATACATTTGGTATAATATTGATAATATTGCAGAGGAACTGGGTAGAGTTGATGTTTTGTAAGAAATGCTAAAGTGTTGTCCAGCAGGACTTCACTGGATATTTTTAGCTTGGGGGGTGGGGAGGACTAGGTTTAGATAGCGGCCAGGGAGTGCCTGGCCTAGAGGTCCACTATGGGAATGTTCCTTACATAAACTTGGGTAATTGGCTTTGATTTATATCTTAAGTCAAGTGTGCAAGCTTCCCAGGTCAGTGCACTGGAGACCAACGCCAATGCAATTTTTATCCCTGTCCATAATTCCATCACTTTAAAATACACCCCAGCCCCACCACACACACACACACACACACGCACACACACACACACATATATATATACACACACACCTCAATGTGTTATTAAATAATTCATGCATGCATGATATGGTAAAATGATGGACGGGTTGGTCTGTAGATTAAACCATAAGTGAATTAAACTCTCCCTTCCTTTTATAACCTGGAGGGCTGAGTGGACTGAATTTTCTACTGTTGAAACTCTGTCCTCATATAAGGGATGGAAATGGATTTTTTATCATCAGTGCTGTATCATACCTATAAATTGTGTCATGGGGTAGATATCAGCTCCCTTCTTTACTCTTTGAGCTACACTTAATGTTACATTTTTTGTTTTGTTGTTACATTTTTAACCCTACGCCAAGTCGTATATACCTCAAGCAGTGATATCAACTGCAAGATCGATTCTGATTTTACTTCATTCCAATTATGTAGTTGCATTTTACAGTACAGTACAGTACAGTACAGAAGACAGTTTCTGATAGTCTGATAATCTTAAACATTTAATCCCACAGTGTCTTGAAACACTCTGTGGATGCTACATTTGAGGACCAAGGCCCGAGTCCAGGCTACCGGATTGAGATGTCCATCTTTTACGTGGTCTACTTTGTCGTCTTCCCCTTTTTCTTTGTAAACATCTTTGTGGCCTTGATCATCATCACCTTCCAGGAACAGGGTGACAAAGCTTTGTCAGAGTGCAGTTTGGAGAAAAATGAGGTAAGCGAACAAACTGCATGCTGCACTCAGACATATACTTCAAGACTTCAACATCAAGACATGAAGACTCTTATTGTCATTGAGCAGTTGCCTGTACTGCACAATTAGCCAGCAAGGGCACAAAGGATCAAGGAAGAGAAAGTGTAAAAGTGTCAAGTCCAAAGGAATAATGGGAAGAAGGGGGTGTATATGCCAGGTTTCAAGGGAACAAGTGGCAAGTACAATAAGAGCCGTGGGAAGAGGGGGGAATGTACAAGGGCATAATGGATCATAAAAATATAAAAGGGGAAGGTTGTGTGTTTACAGTCCTCACATGAAGAGTACAACATTGCAGATAAGAAAGATGACTCAGTGATGCCATGGCAGGGTTAATAACTCTCCTGCATTGTGTTATGTCATTGGTTGTCAAACTGGGGTCCAGAGCAGGTTGCCGGGGGGGGCGTGAAAAATTTTGTTATAGTATAAATATACATTTTGCTATAGTATAAATATACATTTTGCTACAGTATAATTTTGCTAAGTATAAACTTGTCTTATGGGGTGAAAAATGCTAGAGATCAGTATAGAGCACATTTAACATCTTAATAAAGTTTGAGAACTCCTGTGTTATGAATTGCATTTAATAAATAAGTAGAAATGCAAAGTAGAAATAGAAATTATTGTCACACAGGAGTCATGATACTGGTATTGTCAGAACTCAGTGTTGTGTTAATCTTCCCACTGTAGAGCCTCATAACAAAGCACATGTAAACTAGGAATGCACTAGCAGTAGTATGTGAAACATGGGTTTCTCATAGTTGTCTGGTAATAATTGGTTAATATCATATAATCTGTGAACCACCTAGTTTCTGAGTACAAGGATGGCTGGGGTGTTCGTATCGACACACACCTGGCATGTTCACACATATGTATGTATTTACACACACCTTTATGTACACAAGACATAATCTGTATTGATTGACTACATTGTTATGTGCCAATTGCTGGCTGTGGAGCCTACCATAGAAACAGATGTGGTGTCCAGGTGAGACATTCTGACAGATAGAGGATTAATTCCAGTATCATGACCGTATTTGCCATTAACACACACACTCTCACACACACCACTCCCTCCTGACGGAAACACAGCCAGTGAGACGTACGCTTTTTGTATCCACAGGGACCTTATTAGGCAATCATCATCAGCCTGTTGAGCCAGCGAAAAAATTAATCTCCCCTGTACATATGCTCCACAAACATGACTCTCCAACTGTTTCGAGAGGGGCAATACCTCGGGAGGGATATATTTGTTATAGAAGCTTCAGATATCTTAAAGCAAAATGCAATCATTAGAATCATTTGTCTTTTGTTCATTCATCCATTTTCCTCCTCTCTGGTGTTTGGATGAGTTGTTATTTTTTAACAAACAAATGAGAAAATGTCAGTCCTCCTGGTCCTTACTTGTCACATTTACAATGGCAACAGTATATGATGGTGGAATTTAACATGCCTGTGTTGGGTCAGCAAATAAATAGCCTCTTTCATGACGAGTTAGAGACAGATGTTTTTCTGTTCATGAAAATCCAGTCCTAACACTTTTCATGTGTAGACTGATGTTTGTACTTTGTTATGACCTGGCTATGCATTTGTTTATGATGCTTTTTAGAGAGCTTGTATTGACTTTGCCATCAACGCGAAGCCGCTGACACGCTACATGCCCCAGAACCAGCAGTCCTTTCAGTATAAGATGTGGAAGTTTGTGGTTTCACCGCCCTTTGAGTACTCCATCATGATCATGATTGCACTCAACACTGTGGTTCTCATGATGAAGGTCAGTGTTAACTTCAACCTATTTTTTTTTTGTGTGTAGACTTTAGGTGTTTACAGAGCCATAGATGAACCGTAGATGTTTACAGTAGTTTACAGTTTAAGTGTGCGGTTGAAAGTGTACAAGACTTTAGGCCTTTTTCACTGACAGTTCCACTGAGACAAAATGTAGGTTGATTGCAGTGGACTTAAACTCTACATAGTGACATATTGATCACACTGCCAGTGGCATACACTGATTGTTTGTTGCATTATTTTGTCCAGTACTTCAAGAGTATAAAGTGCTTCGTAATTCTGTCATTTCTGTCTGAAATGTTATGTAAAAAAAACATTTGGTTTAGCAAATACATCATGCAATAAGAGTCAAGTAACCTATGGGTTTAGCAAATACATCATGCAATCAAAGTCAAATAACCTATGGGTTTAGCTAATACATCTTGCAATCAAAGTGAAGTAACTTATGGGTTTAGCAAATACATCATGCAATCAAAGTCAAGTAACCTATGGGTTTTCAACAGTTTCATGGAGCACCAGACTTTTACGAGGCTATGCTCAAATATTTGAACATTGTCTTCACTACCCTCTTCTCGCTTGAATGCCTCCTCAAGATCATTGCCTTTGGTCCTTTGGTGAGTCCATGATTTTCCATAACGAGTCCATGATTTTCCATAGCTGAAACAGTGTCATTTTAACCTGATAACAAATTCATCATACTCCCCCTTATTGCAGAATTACCTGAAGGATCCTTGGAATGTCTTTGACTTTGTGACTGTCCTGGGCAGCATCACTGACATCCTGGTCACAGAGATCAATGTAAGTGAATGGAGCTGAGCATCCTTGGGCCCGTCCTAATGAGAAATGTGTCTGTCAGCCAAATCGAAGAGACAAAACCTGAAGAAAGCAGCAAAGTGTGCAGGCAGGCAGGCAGGCAGGCAGGCAGGCAAACAGGCAGAGGCAGGTGAAGAGGCCAGACCCACAGATGGGATAAATGGCTCTCACTTTGAAAATGAGTTGGGCTCTCTCCAGTGTGCACAGAGGGAGGGGGTGAACACAGCCAGCACAGTTTAAACTGCAGCCAGACCAGATGTAATGGCCTGGGTAAAGAAGCATCATCTGATGAAGACTGATTACAACAAAAAGTCTGAAAGTCACAGTTGTTTTTAAAGGAGCCCCACTTTTTTGGTTGTATAGTATTTAGTATATAGCCAAAGTATAATACCTGATCAGTCTTGTTATGTACTCTGTTATTTTTCTTGTTGTTGTATGATGTCAGTGTCAAGGTTTATTGTATGCATTGAAATTCATTCCAGTTTCTATAACTGTACAGGGGTGTTCTTGATGTTTCATTAGTGCTTGTGGCTTCTTTTACATGTGAGCCTTTCTCCTGTTCCTCCTGTGTTTGACATGTATTTGTGTATCTGGTTGTGTGTGTGTGTGTGTGTGTGTGTGTATGTGTGAGTCTTTGTGTGTTTTCCCTCTCTGTCCTTGGCTTCACTGTCCATTGTCTGCACTCACTCTTGGCTGTTGCTGTGACTAAACTACGGCCCTTGTAGACCACGGTAAGCTCTTTCCTCCTCGCGCCTTGACACTTTGTCTTCTGAACTACTGGTGGATGCTTAAAGGGGAATCCGACAGCTTTGTAGCAGTGTTCTCAATGGTTATTCAATTCATTCATGCAAACTGGATCAGCATTAATGTCACTCACTGACAATTGGACAAACCAGATATGATTCCCCAACACAGTGTTGCAAAATTATGCTGCTTTGTTTTCCAAGTGTCTGCTAAATATCAGATCAGATTTAAACTTACTTTGAAGATACCTGATGGTGACATCATACAGTTGAAACTTCTCAAAATATTTCATTCTACACAAGAAGTTCAAACAAGGATAAATGAAGCTGTATAACAGTAAGTTACAACACAAATTAATAGGGTACACAGCAGGGGGCAGGGGAACACTTCAACACTTCAGCAGTGCCCACCTGACAGTTGGGAAAACAAGCTGGTCTCATTCTCTCACATCCAACCAGTTCTCAGGCAAGCCATTCAGGCTTGTGTGTTTATTAATGAACGGTGAGCAGTCTGCTCAGCATGCTACATTTTTGAGTGTTTACTTAATTTCGTGTTTTTTACATCTTGTCATTTGGCATGTGTGTGTGTGTGTGTGTGTGTGTGTGTGCATGTGTATCCACAGGACCGTCTTTTGAACCTAAGCTTCCTGAGGCTCTTCAGGGCGGCACGTCTCATCAAGTTGCTCCGACAGGGCTACACTATCCGCATCCTGCTCTGGACCTTTGTGCAGTCTTTCAAGGTGCTGGCAGGGGGCACTTGGCCTGCTCCATCATTGATGAATATTGACTGTGTATAAGTAATTAGACATGGTGGTGCACTGTGTTAGTGTGATAAAGCACAGCATGAAGAAGGCTGTGTACCTGAAGCTAAACCTGCCCCCTTTTTCATTGACCACAGGCACTGCCTTACGTTTGCCTTCTGATTGCCATGCTGTTTTTTATCTACGCCATCATTGGAATGCAGGTTTGTGCCAGCTAGGCTAACTAGCTACCGCTTCAAAGCACATTTCTTGACACCCGAAACACTGAGTCGGAAGTAACAGTTTACTGCTTAAAGTTTGCTGCTTTCCCCAGCTCTGGGCACTTGGCATCAGGGATTGCTATGCCAGTCCCAAAGGTCCCATTGTTGTTTCTTGTAGCTGCAAATGCAGTTGTGTTTTTTATTGAATAGCTCTCAGCCTAACACATCACTACAGAGCCTTGCATTTAAGTGCATGCAAATAGACTGCCTAGTTGCTCCATGTTTGGTCTGACTTTTCTTTTAGTTCTTTTAATACATGAGACATTTTAATCTGAATATAATATACTGTGTACTTGGTGTAAGCTGTTATTTAAAGTGTCAGGTGTACTGTATGTTGTGTTAATGTCCTATATAAATAAAGAGACTTAACTAGTAATATAGCTGATATATTTGATCATTTTCCTGTCCTTGTCTCCTGTCCTTCAAAAGTTTCCTGATATGGGTATAGATGTGGATGCATAGAAAATGTCATATACAATGAATGAAAGTGCTCCTTTAACAGAAATTATAATTGTGCTTCTGTTAAACTGTGCTTCTTCTCAATTCCAGGTTTTTGGGAACATTGAGCTCAATGAGGACACCGCTATCAATCACCATAACAACTTTCGCACCTTCCTCCAGGCTCTGATGCTCCTCTTCAGGTAAGGTCACTTGGAAATTCACTTAAATCTAAATCTAATTTTGTTTATTCTTTAATGTGGCAAGGCACTTTCTGCACTGTCATTGTCACGAAGCTATTAGTCACATCCTGGGCCTGAGACCTCTTTAAAGCAACACCATGCAACAGTTTGACTTTTTGAGATACACTTTCATTAGACAACTACTTTTGGGATTCCCTTCAAGGTTATCTTGACGGTACACAGATGAATGCATGTGTTATTCCCAGTTGCCATGCAGAATACAGTGTACAGTTCTGTGTTGGTAGGAACACATTACAAAAGGAAAAGACAACATTTCACTTTATTGCAAAAAAGACACCAGTTCATACATAAGTAACCTTCTAGGAGTGCCAGTAAGAGTGCTGAATGAATAAATGCTTTCATAGAACGGAATATTTGAATGTCCCTGTCCTCTAGTGAACTCCTTCTTTGCAGAGGGCTCATGGATTGGCATCTAAATTAATGGCAACCTAAATGAGGTAAAAAGCATTTGGCTTTTTCTCCCCCCTCTTTTCTCTGTTTTTTTTCTTTCATCTCCCGTTGCCTAAGCTAGAGTTTAGAAACATCAAGGCATGACATCCCAAAGGGGTAAGGAGTCCTTCACACAGACCCAGGGCTGATCATTTGCCATTTTTGTCTCTCTCTCCCTCAGGCGTTCCTCATTTGGTCAACAGTGTGTTGCTAATGGAGAGATAATGTGAGGGCCAGAAAGTTTGCTGATTGGCTGCCTTCTGTTCCTCTAGTGAGGTCTTGGTCTTGGCAGAGTCTTTAGTGTGTGAGTGTGTGTGTGTGTGTGTGTGTGTGTGTGTGTGTGTGTGTGTGTGTGTGTGTGTGTGTGTGTGTGTGGAAGGGGGGGGGGGGTGGCATTCAGTCAGAGGGACGGAGAGCTGTTCATTTGCTCAGCTGTAGGGCTCTGTGGTGCCATAAGGGTGCCACCATGCCATGCCCACAGGCTGAGGTCTTGGGCAGTGGGCCGTTAATTGGCGCTGCTGCAAGACTGTCTGCTCCAGTAACTGTGCCATCCCCCAGTCAGAGAGCATCCTCTGCATTCTTTCTTTCTCACACTTCTGCCTTTCTCTCTTTCTTTCATACACACACAGAGACACACACACACACATACACACTCACACACTTTGCATAACTTTGAGGAGTCATGTTCACACTCCCTGTGTGTGTGTACTTGGTCCTTTCAACCTGCTTCAGCACCACGTTTGTTCTGACAAGCTTACACATTTCTGCGTACGGTTCCACTGTACCAGGATACCTTGGGATGGAGACAGCGAGCAGAGCACAGTGCCTACTGGAAGACAACACTCAATCTCTGAAGGAGTGGATTTCATTTCCATATTTTAATGATTCTCTCAGCTGTCTCTTCAGGATTGAATTCTGCTAAGCACCTCTCCTTATCTTCTGAAGTTGAGACCAGGATTGGTTGTAATTATTAGAATTAAAATGGTTCTGTGTGTGTGTGTGTGTGTGTGTGTGTGTGTGTGTTTGTGGTTGTGTGTGTAAAGGGGTAACCAGTGCATTTTGAGTGCTCAAATTACTGCCCCTTCATCATCTCTCTCCCTCTCTCTCTCTCTCTCTTTCTCTACTGCCCTCAGGAGTGCCACAGGAGAGGCCTGGCATGAAATCATGCTATCCTGTTTGAGTCACCGCACCTGTGATGTGAGGTCAGGCGTAGCTGGCAAGGAGTGTGGCAGCGACTTCGCCTACTTCTACTTTGTCTCCTTCATCTTCCTCTGTTCTTTCCTGGTCAGTGCTCTTTACTGACTTAAGACGACATGCCCAACCACTTTCTCACCACTTTAGGTGTTTTTGCCCCTCCCACAGAGCACCAGCATTAAAGCAGGATATAGGGTATCTGTTTAAAATGAGGAATGTTGGAATACTGTAATATTATAATACTGTTATTCTATAAAACTGAAGTATTGTGGTGCTGTAAGACTTAAATAATAAATTCTGTAATACTATGATCAGTAATACTGTAATCCTGAATACTATGACTTTTAAGTATGCTGTAATGGTATTTTGTTTCAGATGTTGAATTTATTTGTAGCAGTCATCATGGATAACTTTGAGTACCTCACCAGAGACTCGTCTATCTTGGGGCCCCATCACCTCGATGAATTCATTCGGGTTTGGGCTGAGTACGACCCGGCTGCCTGGTATGTTTTGTCCATAACAGCTCAGGGAAAGATGGACTGTGGCTCACTTACCTTATGCTCCCTGACAAATAAACTACTTTTAGTCTGGCAACTGCCATCCAGAGGAGAATTCATCTTGGTTGGAATGGGAGAGCTATAGGGGCCTGAGTCACCCAGCAAGTAGCCTACAGGTCTTACTCAGTGATTTAAATCTGTTCTCTCTCTACAGCAAGAAAAAAAGATATCTGATGATGTGAGGGGCTGTGTTGTAGCATAGCGAGCTCCTTGAGGTACAGACACCTACTGTAGACTACAGTTGTCTTGCTAAAAGCTAACAAGGCTGCAGAGTTTTCAAAGAGGAATCTGAATCTGAGAACAGGGAGGGCCCTGGCAGTGTTGAAGTGGGTCCTTTAGCGCTAGGCTACTTACTGTTCTGCTACCCCTGTGCTTAAGCTTGTGTTGTATCTGCTTGTTTTTTTCCGCAGCGGACGGATTTCCTATAAGGATATGTACAATTTGTTGCGAATTATCTCACCTCCCCTTGGCTTAGGAAAGAACTGCCCTAATAGGGTAGCATACAAGGTTTGCAAACCCCAGCGACTTCGTCCACTCTCGGGCGCTGCGCGACAGTGCCCAGTGACCCCCGAACGAATGGCTATGCACTTTTATGACTCACCTACACACAAGCACTTGCCCTACCAGACTGACTGGCTTTGGTTACGGATGCGGGACTGGAAACAAAGATTTCAAAGCCACTCCCTGACCGATGATAACTCTTAAGTCCCAGGCCCACTTTTTGCCACAGTTTTTGAGTTTGTTCCTTGCCAGTATATGGGATTATTGTGGCAGCTTTGTTTTGAAGGGTATTCAAAAAAAGTATAGACTATAATCTGGAATTTTGATCCAGATTTTGATGACTAAAAAGAGAGAGAGAGAAAAAGGGTGAAAGCCAGAGAGAGTAATTGGTTGAGAAGGTTGGCCTTGAAACCTCTGTTTCCACGGACCAAGTTGAGAATCCCCTCGATGTCTCTCTGCATGCTGAAGCAGACATCTCCAGTACAATGCAGCCATTAACTCTCTTCATTCTTCACCTGGTGTTACTCCTCCACTAAACTCACCCTTTCACTCACTTACTATCACCATTACCATGACTCCCCTGCAGCCACCCGCCCACCCCCCCTCCACCCACCCCCCTGGGGCCCAACTCTTCCTCCAGGACCGCTAGCCCCCCCCCCACCTAGGGATCCATCTCTGTCCCCAACCAAGCCCCCGGGGTGAGGATGGTATCCACCTCCATGTCTCTCTTGGAAATCTCAATAACAAAAGATTTCTGTTTTGTGTTTGTTTGTTTTGTTTTTCTTTCCTCTTTGGTTGTTTTTCTGTTTTCTTTCTGTCATTTATCCTCTGTGTCTCTAACTCCCCCATCCCTTTTCTATTTGGCTTTTCATTCTCTGCTCTGTGAAGCGGCCGTATCAAGTACCGTGATATGTATGAGATGCTGCTCCACATGTCCCCACCCTTAGGTTTGGGGAAGAAATGCCCGCCGAGAATCGCCTACAAGGTAGCCCTCCTCTCGCCAAACCCCTTCTGCTCGCGCGCTCTCTTCCCTTTGGCTTACTCCTCAGCCAATCTCTGTGCTCCGCAATGTAACCCCTTGTTCCATGGTTTGTTTCTTTTGCTAGTGCTACGACCCCTTTTTACTGGTGTAGTTGCCCCTTCCCTCTCCCTATCCCCGCTTTCCTCTTCCACTCTACTCTTTACAGCTCACTGTTTTAAGCCTAGCTTAGCTCACCTTTTTTTTTTTTAGCTTAGCCCATCTTTTTTAGCTTAGCTCACCTTTTTTAGCTTAGCTTAGCCTACCTCTTTTTTTTAGCTTAGCTTACCTCTTTTAGATATCTAACTTGAGCTTTAGTTAGATTTGAGGAGGCTGATTTGACTTCTACTACTACTACTTAGAGTACTATAAGTAACAGCATACTTGTACGAGAAGAAAAAAATAAAGGAAAAATGTTAGGAGGATCAGAATTTATTTCTGTGTTTTTTTTTTGTCCCAAACATCATTCTCATGTAAAAGTTTTGTCCCTCACTCTGCATTGTGTAGGGGTTTTTGCACTATGTATGATGCACTGCTAGAGATAGCATGCACATTGCACAACTATTAATTTACTTAGGTTGGTTGCGAATGCTTTCTCATGTCTCTTGCAATATCCACACATACTCACATTATGTAATTAACTTATATATATATATATATATATATACTTATATATAACCTATATATTTACATAGGGGAAACACTCAATTCATTTTAGAACAATATTTTAAGAGGACATTTTGTGTGTAGATACTGCTCCATACTACATCAGATTTTCATCTTGATGCCTTTTTTCAAAGCCTGGTACATCTCGTATCATTGTTTTCTTAACTTTTTACTTAGCCCATCTTCCTCGGTCTATTTCCCAGTACCTCCAATACGATGGGTATTTGGTTCTTTGTGGAGCAGTGTGTTTTCTTTTTACACCATGACAGTTGCAGACAGCAGTTTGTCCTTTTAGTATTTCTCTTACAAGTCTTTCGTTTTCTCTACACTCTGTTCTCTTTCTCTCTCTCTCTCTACTCTCTCTCTGATCATCCCTTGTCTTTCTGCCATATATACTGTCTTTAGTTTCTCTGCATCTCTGTCAGTCCTCTTTCTGCCTCTTCCTCTCTTTGTGCAAGTGTGTGAATGTACTTCAGTTATTTTTTCCTTCCTGTTCCATTCAGATGGTCTGTTTATACTCTTGCACTGCTACTGCTAGTGGACGTATGCTCTGTTTGTTCCCGGGAGCTCAACTCTTTACAGAGTAGCATCACACAGCACAACACTGTGCACAAAACATATTTTAGTTAGAAGCACACAGTCATGGACCGACCACACACACACACACACAGACTCACATGCACGCACACTCACACACAAACAGGATAGTCGATAGCTGCTTACGACTCACATTAAAGGCCATCATTGGGCCCAAAAAGTAGCCATGATCACTGTGTATTTTGTGTGAAGTTAGCACAGAGTCGAGCTCCCATGACCTGTGAAGCACTTTCATGTGTACATGCTTTTCTCTCACTGTTCTGTCCCTTGGTGTCAGTATCACGCCAACACACCCTTGGCTGCAGATGGTAGCCTGTAGCAGTGAATGTGAATGTTTGACATATTCTCTTAATTTCGTGTTTCTTTTTAGAAGAAACGATTTGTGTGCTGCACAAATAAAGGGTCCCACTCCCCCACCTATGAGAGGAGGTGGTGGTACTACATCCTCTCATACTACTACTTGTCCTGTTAGTAAGTAAGTAGGTTTAATTTGTATAGCACATTTAAAACCATTTAAATAACATCTGTACCATCATGCAAAGTACAAACATCACCAAAGACCATTAGCACCAGTACTATCATACAAAGACAGGACAAAGAACAAAGAACATCACAAAAATTACTGCTACTGTTACTGCTATTAGGGCTTATGCTAATGATACAAATAGAAACAACAGTGATGCTAATAACATCATTATCTGATCAAATGGCAACATTGGCAAAGGAGTGGTCAAGACAGCAGCACACAGGCAGTTTCCTCTCAAAGAGAAGTGTTGTATTATGCGAGTGCTTCCACCTGGTTGCTGAGATGGTAGCATCCCTAACCTGTTTTGCTCCTACCCCCTCCATGGCTCCTGTAGCGTCTAGTGAAGATGAACATGCCCATAGCAGATGACAACACGGTACACTTTACCTCCACCCTAATGGCTCTCATACGCACCGCCCTGGAGATCAAACTGGCATCAGGCAAGGCCACTAACTAGAGTTATGATTGATTGTTACAATTGTTGGCAACACTTTATTTATTGTCTACATAAGAGACACATAAGAGTGACATGACACGTCATGAACATTAATTAATGAGTCTTGTCATTATTTGTCATTCGGTTTTTGAAATGTCTGCACTCCAAACAGTGTCAACTTTACCTTACAAAAACCAAATGACACTTAATGACAACAGTCATTAAAAATTAAAGAAGTGTCATTAATGTTCATGATATGTGTCATGTAATGGCTCATGGCACTCTTATGTAGACATTATGTAGTGTTACCCAATTGTTTGATTTGACTTTGATGTTAGCAACACAAGTCTGGTGTGATGAATTTGATAAGAGTGGCTTTCAAAGTGAACATGTAGCTTGAGCATGTCAATGACTGAATTCCTTTATCTAAAGCCCTAAACCCTCAGAGAATGAACTGGCATAGAGCAACCAATCATGAAAGCCAGGGATTCATGCCAGTTAAGTCAGGCCGTGTGTCAGGGCATACTGTAGGGCATAGGGCATAGGACGTATCTGAGATAGCTTACAGGATGAAACTTTGTAAACTGTAGATTGGAATTTGCTTATATATGCAGTTTTGTGTACACTCAGGTATCATAGTTTGTTTGTTGTTGTTTGTTGTTGCTGACTGGTGGTTAATAGAGTGGACAGGATGCAGGAGCCAAGTTGAAGAAGTGACAGCAAGGAAGATGTGCAGTATGTGTGTTTAGTTGGTGAGGAGTGCAGATGTGTTCATTATTAATGCAGAGCAGGAAGAATCTGTCCCTCACAGTGTGTTTACTCGTCAGAGAGGAAACACTGAGAAACTTCTCAGGGATATATCTGGGTGTGTGCCAGTTAAAAGAAACAGTTTTGTGACTTAGGTTGGCTATTTTGGTTCTTCGATTCACCCATACTGCTAGTTTTGAGGGACCGTTTACTCTGAACAAATCAGAATCGAGAGCAAATTAGCAGTAAGATGAAATAAATTAAAAATGTCGCCCATTAGTGGGGTTTTATTGCAGTTAGCACTTCCTGTGATCTGAGTTCAGTGTTGTGTGTTTGTTCAATGGGCTTTTCCCTCAAATCCCATTTGGACTCATTAGTGTGTTTTGTGTTGTGTCGTGGGGTGGGTGTGCTGTCGCACGGATTGGCTGATGGCACCATATGCGATTCTCAGGCTCCGCTGCTCAAAGTCTCTCCAAGGCACAAAACTGAACTATGTTTCAGCTCCATTGTATCATAACTATCTGAAGGACAGTTTTGTTTTGAAAAAAAGGCACAATTTGTGTTGTGTTGTTCAAGAAAGCATGAGAGATATCTGGAGGACTGTGCTGATTTAGCAGTCTTACACTTTCTCTCAGGGATGGTGGCCCAGCGGTTAAGTGACGCTGAGCTGAAGAAGGAGTTGGCAACAGTATGGCCCAACCTGTCTCAGAAAACCATGGACCTGCTGGTGACGCCGCACAAACGTATGCATTTTTGAATTCAGAATGTGTAAATGTACATCAATGGCCTTTTGTGTACTGCTTCAGCTGTTTTTAGAGTTTTCTGTACTAATTTTACTGTACTTCACTGAACATCAGTGGTTGACATTAGTTGACTGTTTGTGGCACCACCTTGTGGTGAAGATCTGTATTACCTCATTGCCCATTCTTGGTTTTAGCAACACCAACTGTCAAAATAATTTTGAAACATATAATTTTTTTGATCTAACATACGCTCTTACTCCCTGTCTGTACTTTTATGTATTTCTTTACTGCCTTTTATTCCTACATGCCTCAGCCAACGAACTGACGGTGGGGAAGGTGTATGCTGCCTTAATGATCTTTGATTACTACAAGCAAAACCTGGCTCAGAGGCAGCAGCAGAAAGAACAGGCAGCAGCCACTGCCGAGGCAGGCAATACGGTGAGATGCTCCACCTGTCCCCAACCAAACACCCCTCTACTTTTGCTTACTTACCTGCATGTCTGAAGTGTCTGAATGTGTTCTCTGTCTGCACAGAGTAAAGTAGGCGCACTCCTCAAACCAATACTGCCCCTCACTCACATGCAGGACATGGATGTGAACAGTGTGGGCTGTCCATCGGAGGCCCAAGCGCAGACCAGGCCCAGCTCCACAATGCTCAACAACGGACGCACACAGTGAGTAATGCCCGGCGCACCCGCCAGCTCAGGCAACCTCACTTGATTCATAAATTAATATCACCGTGAGTGACTGCTTGATGCATGGGAACCCACTGACAACTAACAAACCAACAAACAAACAAAGAAAAAAAACTGGCACTCCCTTTAGTGACTGCAACTGATGCTTACTTTTTTTTTTGGCTAAACGTAGTTTTACTTGTGTGCTTCGCAAAGAGTCTACTCAGCAGGTGGCAACTTTGTTGAAACTCTCAATCTATTGTTTCTGCCTTCAATTTCTGTTCACTGATTGTAGATTTATAAAAATCTTTTGGAAGCAAACCAAAGCTTTTGGAGTTTCCTGACTAGCACTCCAGTGAAATGCAATATTAAGGCGGAGTTATTAGGTGGCTCTAGCCTAGCTAACATAGTTTGCTTGTCCTATCACAACTCCACACAGGCAAAGCCATGATGTCAACATTAGAGGGTCCTCCTCATGGACCAATGAGAAGTCTCGGGAGGTGCAGAGACCCGGCAAACGGGGAATCTACAGGGGACCATCAGATGATGCAGCAGATCCAGCCATTGCCCAGGTACTCTAGTAAGATCATGTAAACATGGCTAGTATCTGAATGAATATTGTATAGCAAAGTCTAATTAATGTGGTAAAACTTCCTGAAGATTTTTGAATTTTAAAAAACACAGCAGGTCATGGGGGTCTTTCTTAAAATGACTCATCATTCTGGTGTGTGTGTGTGTGTGTGTGTGTGTGCGCACGCATCCATGCGTGTGTGCATGTGCACGTGCGGGCATCTGTATGTACGCGTGCATGCATGTATGTGTGTTGTTGTTTAGGAGTCAGTAGAGTTGAAAAAGATGGAACACAGTGCCAACACAGGAGCCTCGTCTTGTCTGGAGAGCCAGGGGAGGGCTGTATCCATGCCCAAACTCAGTGCTGAGATGCAGGTACAGTGCTGGGCTTCCTTGGAACTCATCTTAAGATCCTTTCACACCGGCAACCTTTCCCAGAAATGTTCTGGAACATTCCCCTCCGGAGGTCATGTTTGAATGGGAACAGTGATTAATATTCTGGAAAGTCTGTACCCCCAATTTTCCTCTCAAGACCTAGTAAAAAAAATCCTCTCAAGACCTAGTAAAAAAATTCTGAAGAAAAGTCTTTTGTTAAAATCATCCTTGCAAAAGGAAAAAAAGCAGTTTGTTTGTCTTTGGGGGGCTGCCAACCAATTGCAGAATATTTGTTATCCTTTACCACAGGCAAGTTATATTAAAGACTGTAACTCTTCCTGACTTTTAGTTTGTTGCACATTTGAAGGGTAATTCCTCTTCTCTCCTGTGGGGGCATGCAACAGGAAGAGTCTAATCATGTTACAACAAGGCTTAGAATGCCCTGATCAGGAGAAATGAGGACCTGGGCTGAGAGGGAACGTTGATAAGGGGACCATGTTTTGTCCCAGGTTTTGTCCTCATGTCTGCCTCAGTGTTCACTTTCGTGCTCTTAATGAGACCCGTGCAGACTTAAAAAAAGACATCATGGATCAAGTGTGGGAAATGTTTAATGACTTTCCGAAAACCTTCAGTCAAGAATAGGAAGTATTTTATTCATAAAAAAGAAATCTGGTATCAGAAAATGATGCTGGAGTACCAAGTGGTCCCATTGAGGCCTGGGACCACTTGGGATCATATACCTTGATTATAATCACAGGCTTCTTATGTTATGAAAGAAATGCATACAAAGTCTGTCAGCAACACTTTAAAAGCTTACATAAGATTTTACTCAGAGCGGAAAAGCTCTTTATTTCAATATCTGAACGTGTACTGGCCTGAAACTGCTTTCAAGCTACTGTACAGCACGATAACAGCTTTCAGACTTCAGTCTACAGTTTCAGCACCATCTCATATACTGTATATGCAGTCCTTTCTGTCTGGGATTTTAATGGGTAGACTTTGCCCTCATTGAGCTGCACTGGTTGGCGTTGGTCCAGGCCCAGCAGTTTGGCTCGGTCAAAAACAAAAGCTACGCGGTGAGATATGTCTCCCCAGTGATGTCTTGGCCTTGGCAGCCGAAAACAACCAGCTCATTGACAGAGAAAAAAGTGAATTGTGCGCAACCAGACAGAGAGGTTGAAATTTCTGGTTATCATTGCACTGATATATTGCCAAGTGTTGAAACACTCAAGGTGAGGCTAAAAGCTGGCCTTTTTAAGTTCCCTTGATGGAGATCCCCATTAAAAAAAAAATTTACTCTCAACATTGTTGAGATTTCTCACCTATGTCCCTCATTCATCACTCATTAACTACATAGTTCAACCAGTGTCGCATATATCTAAAAGCCTGTCCTAATCAATAACCCTCAAAGGGCTTGTTCTCTGTGTGTCTCACTCTGTTTTATCCTCTCTGTATGTCTTGCTGCCAAACTCGTATTCTGACAGAGGAGCCACTCACGACACTCCCCTGGGATGCTTCTCGCTGTACGTAACAAATCCTTTTGTCTGGTTGTATCACAGATGGTCTCACAGGAGATGGGTAATACAATGAGGGCTGTGGGGTAGTTAATAGTGGGATGTAGTTGTTATTAAGATCACCTCACTGTACAAACAAAATATTGCACAATTACAAAATATGGTCAGATAAAAGGACACATAAATGTATTCTAAACTTAAATAAGTCATAGACCAACACACTGATGTGCTGGTATGTGTATGTAACATAGAACAGATATCCTGGCCATCTCTCACAAATGTAGTACTTCTCTGTTGTGCTTGTCTTTGTCTTTTAACTGTTGGGCATTAAATCATATTATGCAATGTTGAATATACATTATATGCATAGTGGATTGTCACTGTTCTGACAGATTTGCAATGCACAAGAAGTGTAAATGTACCTGTTCAGTTGGGCTGTAAATCAGTATGCTGGCCAGCGTGTCGGGGTGGAAGCTTAAGGATGACAGCAGCCAGCCTTTGTATCATTACTGTACGGAGAGACAATAGCTCATTACTAGGGCAGCTGGTGGGCCAAGCAGGCTTTTAAACGTCTGGCCCAGAGAGACGGCCCAGTGGAAATGAGTGTTTTAGGGATCCCAGGTCAGCTGGCGTTGGCTGAGTGCCTTAACCTTTCCCTGGCTGCCTGACACCTTTTAAAGCCATCAGGGAAAGAGCAGGTCAGACAGACTCAAGATGAGGCTCATTCGCCAGACAGGAGAGGAAGATGAACGGTTTAGAGACTCAGCACTATAATTTATCTGTCCATGTCCTAGCTGTAAAGAGAAGTGGACAAGAAGTGGATTACCAAATACAATACATGTTAGAGTCTCAAGGCAATGGCAACTTTGCGATTAGCGATTGAAAATGACTAATGATTTAAAAATGATACAGATTTAAAATAAATGTTTGATGGTTTGTCATTTTTCCACAGCCAATTCCTGACTCCAGTCCCATGAAGCGCTCAGCGTCCACCGTTGCGCCGCAGCGCCCCCAGGAGGTCAACCTGCGCGACTACACCCTGGAGAGGCCCGCACCGGAGCGGCCTCATCACCATCACCACCACCACCGATGCCACCATCGCAGAGACCGCGATAAGAAGCAGAGATCACTGGACAGGTCGCCCAGTGGACAGCCTGCCAATAACTTGGGTGAGTGGCCACTTCAAATGCAATGTGACCCTCCACAACAAAAACATAATTGTCTATCCTGTGCTTTACAACTGGCACGTGTAACATAGAGGGCACATCCATCTGATGGGCCCTTACATGTATGCTTGACAGTACCTATTTTGCATTTAATCAGATTTATCCATCACTACAGTGACAGGGATTGAAGAATATTCATTCAAGCCCAGTTTTAGAGGAAGATGGGTTATTACTGAGATCATTTAGAGGGAATTGAAATCTGAATTCAGAATTCAGATTCACAAAAAACAGATCTAAATCCACCTTACAACATCTGGTGGATACGCGACTCAGTTAGATTATATGCTACCAATACCCCTGCAATGAATACTACCAATACCCGTAGAATAAATACTCACTAAAAACCATTTCATTGGTGGCAAAGCAAACCCACTAAAACGTGGCAGTCACAATGAGCAGGATGTTAACGCCTCAGAGCCCACTTGTGGATGTATGGGGGCCTCAGCTCCTTGCTCACAGCCGGACATCATCTGGGGGAGAGATCAGTGAGGTGTGCTGCTGCTGCTGCTGCCGAGGCTGGCGAGGCTCTTGGGGTGCAGCAGAGGAGCCGCTCTTCTCCAGCTGGCCTTTATTACCCAGATAAAAGGAGCTGACAGACATGCAGACCCAATGACCCGCTAATTTATGGGCGTCTCTCAGCTGGACAGTGATGAGGGGGGAGAGGGAAGCGTTCACATGAAAAGTCTTAACACACTCACAAGACGTGTGAGGAAACACAGACTGTGTTTTTGTAGTGTGTGTGTTTAAGGAGAAGCTTTCGCAGGAAGGGGAAATGACCTAGGCTGAAGGATGTGTAAGTTGCAGTTGTACCAATCAGCAAGCTTTGCTGCCATGGGTGCAGGTAAAAGTGAGATTTGAATCACATGTGGCCCTTTGATGCCACTAAAAAGTTGTTCTGAAGTACATTTTCCACCAAACCTATTTACAACATACCCTACTGTAAGATTGGGTCAGACAGTGTCATTGTGGGGTCCAGCTGTCCCAGGAGGTGGCCACATTAACCTTGTCTGACCTCTTTCTGTCCTGTTATTTATACTTACTTAAGGTTAAAAATGTTAAATCACAGTATTAATCAACTGTCTTTTTTTCTTTCTTTCTTGCCATTTTTCTTCACTGGCAAATCAGGCACGACAGGTGAACCCCCAGGGGACCCCTCGACCCGGGAGCGGACACACGACCGGGGTCGCTCGCACGAGAGGAAGCACCACTCATCTTCCGGTGACAAGCAGCGCTACTACTCCTGCGACCGCTACAGCAGCAGGGAGCACTGCGCCGGCGCTGCCACCACCACCACCGCCAAATCCACCACTGCCAGCTGTGCCACCTCTCCCAGTGAGGCCCACGAGCCCGGCCTCAACAAGCAGGTGGGACAGGGCAGGCCAGGCCTTAGCCAGGGAATGAAGAGGGTCCTATAGTCACCATTATATTATTATACTATTATGCTATTACTATATTGTACACACACCAACTAATGAGTTGAGAACATCTTAGGCAACAGGATTCCTTTACCTTGAAAGGGATATTCATGTGCATATTCATTCAAGGCCACCGAGTGCTGTTAGAAGGTAAAAGAATGATAAGATTTGGTGCAACATAGAGCGAAAAGCAAAATGGCAGCTCCCATTAAATGTTTAGGTTATAGAAAACTGAGATTTTTCCTACTGACAGCACTCTGTGACTTTGAACAACAGGGCTATCAGTTATTTACCCTGGTATATCCCTTTAACTAGACCACTGAGAATCGCTATCACCATGGTTTTTGGGGCAACATGTATTACAGTATTGAAATTCATTTACCATTAACATCTATCGACCCCAACAGTCTAACTGAATCAGTGAGGTAAGATGCACCACACTGTCAGCAAGCCCCTTAAGAATCAAAATTTGGCAGTGTTTAAAAAACGTCAGTCTCAGAGTGGACCAAGTGTAACCCAGTTTCTCACTCCAAGGCACTCTCTCACATAGTGTAACATTATATCCTACAACTCCACAATCAGCTTTCTTACAATCAGACACGATAGTCTCTGAACTCAAAGTACAGAACTAGCAATGATCAGGCTGCTTTGCTTGCCTTGATGGTGTGAAGTGGTTAAAGAGGGGTTAAAGCTTTTAAATACAGTAAAGGAAAGTGAGATTCCACCGAGGGCGAAAGCCATGACTTACTGCTCCCAGAGGTCCAATCACATAGTTTGAGTTGGGTCTCAATGGGAAAGGCCTTGAGAGTGGTATTAGTATTGCATCCAGAATGTGCCTAGACTTTCTACTGTTGTTAGTAGTAGTAAGTAGTACTGCTGTTCATCTGGGCTCCCAGTGAATGATTATACAATGACACAAACTTCAATAACAAGAATGTAAGTGTTTTTATCCTGTTCTCTTCTGTCTTTTGTATTCTGTTCTCTTCTTGTGTGCCAGTCTGACTAACACAGTTTATTCTGTCTCTTGAAATTCAACTTTTTTTCTCTTCCTGCCTTCTAGTGCAACCTCTCATGGCTTTTACTCTTTCCTCTTTTCTACTCTTTTCTTCATCATTTTATCTGTCCACATGTTTTTGTGTCTTTCCTCCCATTGCTGTCCAACATTGTAATGATGCTGGTCTGTCGGTACTGTCTCGTCTGTCCCTAACCCTTCATTTCATCCTTTCCTTTTCTGACCATTTTTCCTGTCCACTTTCTACTTTCATCTGCACTCTCCTCTCCTTTCCTTTGCCTCTCCGTTGGATGGCCCTGTTCCCCCCATCTCTCTTCTTTTGTCTTCCATCCTGTCCCGTTCTCCCCCTCTCGTCCCCTCCGGCGTGTTACCGCCATTGTTTTGGATTGTTTTGATTTGCTTCTTCACTTTTCATCTAGGGCAGTGGTTGGGTTAAGGGGAGCCCGGTGATGTCCACATCGGGGGCTAGTACCCCCAGTCGCGGCCGCAGGCAGCTGCCCCAGACCCCCCTGACCCCCCGTCCCGGCGTGGCCTACAGGACTGCCAACTCCTCCCCCGTGTTCTTTGTTGTGGGTGCTCAGGCTGGCACCTCGACGAGCCCCTGCCGGCTGAGCCGCGGGCAGTCCGAGCACAACGCCCTCCTGCACAGCGGCCGCAACTCGCCGTCATCGACCCCCTTCGTGCGCATCAGCTCGGAGCCGTTCCTGGGCCCAGCCGAGTTGTACACCGCAGCAGGACCAGTGGTGGCAGCAGCTGCAGCAGTGCCTCCTCCGCCACAGCCCTGCAGCTTCCGGGAAGAGTTGGCCGCTTTCCAGGAGATGACGTCAGGCTCGCGCGCCATTGCTGTCGTGGGACACCCCCCTCAGCCACCCCGGACCCCGGGGGCCCACCACACGGGGTCCCTACCTCCCCCACTGCCGCCCCAGCTGTTCCGCGGGGTACCCAATGGGTACCACTTGAACACGGGTGTCCACAGTGGTGGTCAGATTTCCAGTGCCAGGGTGCCCCGGTACTACTTGGAGGCAGGGGAGGACGAATGGTGCTAGCATGGCTTTACCGCATTAGGAGTGTTGCAGAGGTATTTGTTGAGGAAATTTGATGAGTTTTATCATCTTGCTTGAAGGGGTAGTAGTTTACACTGTTGTTATTGTTGATGTTGTTGTTGATGTTGTTGTTGTTGTATGCATCTGCTTTCAGTTTGCTCAAGGGATTCAGGCATAGGCCACCAAAGCAGAATATATAAAGATGAACCGAAAAAGTCAATTATTTGTGACGACTTGAGTTGACCTGAAATTTATTTGAATGTTTTGTTAAAACAGACATACAGTCTAGCACATGAACAATTGGCCTGGAAAGGTTTGTGTCATGAGAAGATGGGGGAATGAGGTTGTGTTGTGTTGTGTGTAACATAATGGTGTCTTTCCCCCCTTGTTCTTGCTATTGGGTAAGAGACGCTCTCTGAAGGCTCTCTCCTGAAGAGTGGTTAGGTAAGCAGCAGTCCATGTAAGGGGAGCCACGGAGCTGGGCAGAGCAGTACAGGCACTGAGCTCTGCCATTTTGAAGGAGAGCTACGTCCACTGACCTGAGATCAGTAGTTCACGGCGTGGACTTTTAGACAGGGTGACAAAGATAATCTCTGCTTCAAGTTGCAAGGAGATGAATGTTGAGTCCCACAGAGAAAAATGCACAACAACTGTGTTCTGTACTGATCTCCTCTCTAAGATTTGACTTTAATGTCTTCGGGGAGGCTCTCTTATGTATGACATGTACACATATGTTACAACACAACCAGGTTTATTTTTTAACAGAAAGAGAAGATAATTGATTTTTGTTTGTTTTTTTGTTTTTGCTGCTGTTGATCATTCCTTGCACAAATGTGTGAAAAATGAGAGATGTGGATTAGAGATTTAGTTTTCTTTTTTGTAACATACTGTTGTGCATTTTTTCCTATTCATTATGTGCTTTTTGTACATTGTAAAGAACTGGGTTTTATGTAACTTGCTTACAGTTCACCATTTGTCAGGTCAAATGTTTCTTAAAGACTGCTTCAGATATTATTACAAAGTGCCTAACCTTTTAAATATATTGTAGAAACGATGCAACTTCAAACTTTTTATAGTGCATCATCACTTGAGCGAGGGATCTGGACAAGGCAAAAATAGACGTACAAACTGATGTAGCAAAAGCCTTTATTTAGCAGCAGAAGTGGTACTGTAGGTTTGAGAATGGGTAATGTGATTGTATGGAAATAACAGTATGATTGCTTTTTTGGGGGGCTGGATTTTTTCCTGTTTTTTAGTACAGCTATGTTGGGGGAAATGTGTAGTTCAGAAACATCTGTTAATACTGTAATAGTTCTATACTAGTCCATGAGGGGCTACATAGCCAGAGTTACACTTTGCATGTTTAAATCTTGAACTTGGTTGAAAAAGGTTGTGAACACACAGTGAAGGAACCTAATGAGAAAGCATTGCTAGCCATTGCCTTCAATTTCTATGTTATGTGTGCAGAATAGGAGACAAGAGAATGGAATTTTGCAGAGGTAAGAGAAGAAGAAAAAAAAAACAGTGTGTGCGTTTGCCAACACTGTGCTGTAAGACGGAGATACAGACCCATGATGAAAGGATGTGAGAAGTCAAGAGCCTGGCAACAGTACAGTGGATCCCTCTGTGGTATCCCCACCCCCTGTTTTCCAACACTCTCACACACACACACACACACACACAGAGAGAGAGAGAGAGACTCAGTCCTTCACATTACAATCCCTTTGAACATTTTTGGAGATTATACATTTGGAGATTATAAATCGTCCATGTTACCCAGTGGCTGGTGATATTCAGAGTTAAATGCTGAATTCTTGACTGAATTTTTGATTGTTTGCATTGGATGGCTGAACCGTGAAAGAATTGGCTGGTTTTATTATAACCACTGGTAATTATTATGCCTGACCTGTCTACCACCTGTCTGTCACTGCATTTGCTTGATCCCACTCACCTGGAGCAGGTAAATGTACCAGGGCAAGCAGAACAGTTGTCACCTGCTTGTTTGCAAGCCACAGCATGCTAAAACCATTGGGCGGAGGGAGGAGGGATCTAGGGGCAGGTGATTTCTTGACCACAAACTTATCATGGGTTCTGTATGTTTCCAGAGTTGTTGTAGAATCTTGGTCAAGTAGGGCTATGCAACAAGAAGACACTTTGAAAAAAAAAATACTTCATCCATTCTGTAGCTTTACCTGCTGGGTAATCCAGATTCAGGCTTCAGCATGATTGTGACCAAATGTTTTCTATAAAAAACTGTAAAATTAAGAAAAAAATATATTTTAAAAAATGTATAACGGCACAATGACTTAAAAGGTCCTTAGAATATGTTTAAAAAATTAATCAAAAACAGCAAGTTTATATATTTGCATGCATCAGGTTTACCCATTTTGTCAAAGGAAGACAGGTGTTTAAAAGAAACAAAAATACTGTGCAGGTTATCTATGTGTGTAACCTGACTGATTACTTACCAAGGGGTACTTGGTTAAAAGAATGTGCATAAAGTGTCAGCTGACATCCCTAGATTTGTTATGACAGATTTGAAGTGTAAAGCTATTCTTTTGATTTAGCATTCATTTCATAGTTTCCCAATGAAATTCCAATGATTTTGTTTATACAAATTTTCAGCCTTTTTGATGTCACATTGCATTCACATCTTCACACATCTTAACCTACACATAAACATTTGCATCCATTCTTTAAGTTGACCAAATCTGAAATCTAAGCAGTTCTCTGCACACTTCTTCCAGTTAAATGTGGCGTTTCCTCTTGAAAAAAACCCTAATGTTTGCATGGTCTGAAAAATGTATGTGCACGTTTACATACACATTGTTTATCTTCGTACATTTTGATACAGTGTATTATTTTGTTTATTTTTAAATAACCTTTGATATAAATTATGGGGTTTGTTGAAAAAAACAAAACTTTTTATCAATATATTGAAAAAATACAGTATTGAAAAAATGTGGTCAGTTCCTTCCATGTAACAACGTTGGAACATAGCCTACTTTATTTGGGTTCTGCAACTGATTGTTTGTTGCCTGATTTATGTTCAATGGCCAGACTTTGAATTCTGCTGTTGTTTCTACTTTAACTTTTTGTATGAAGTCCTTCAAATTTAAAAAGAACTAAAAAAATAAACACAATAATGTTGACTGTTATTGTTCACCATACTTTGTTTTATGAATTCGTTTTCAAAGTATTATTTAGGTTTTATAGGTTTTATATCAGTTGAGTATATTCATATTTGCTGAGGAAGCAATATCAGAATTAGTCCCTCAGAATTAAATTTAGTGACTTGGCAGGGCTACCATTAGATAGCTGACACTTCACACGGTTATTTTATTGGTCTGCACTGCTGATGTGGGCGGGGATCTGAATGCACTTGTATCTAGTGATGGACTTGTGGCAAGCTCAGTAGAGTCAAGACTGCAGGGGCCAGGGCACTGGTTATGGATAAGCCTACTTTGCGATGATTTAGATTTACAAACGTAGTTTTTAAGATCTGTATTTAATTTTAAAAACTCCCATGGTAGCACATGGTGACACAAGGTTGCTGTGAGTGTGAAGTTTATGTATGGGTGGGTTGGGTGCCAAAATACAATTTAAAACGAGTTGTTTAAAGGCTAAATTGCTACTGTAATAATCTAGTAACATCAACTAGCGTCATGTGGTTGCTTCAAGTGTCTTTTGCCATAGCCACTCTACGTTCCATTTACACAATACACTTGGATTCGTCTGAACTAGGTTCGGGACATTATACAGGTAAGAATGTATTCACACTATTTTTTATAAGAACGGAAACTTGACTAAGTTTTCTGTCTGTTGGCATATTTTTAATCCATTACAGACAAGGATGCTCAAAGCCCGCACGTGGGTAATCTAAATTAAAGTAAGGTTTCTTATTCTCTGCGGTGCACTAAACTTGGATATGAACTTGAATATACGAGAGGATAGACCTGTTTGAGTTCATTTTTTAATTGTTTTCACTCGTAGTGTTATACCTATTGTTGTCATTATGTTTTAGACTGATTGATTCATTTCATATTTGGCACGTGTTACTGCCTATCCTGGCCTCAAGGAGTTGCTGTTGGTCCAGTGACAGTTAAAACTGCGTCGTGCCAATGTAGAATAAAATTTAAAGAGAGTGGAGATAAATAGATAAACTAAGTAATAAATTAAATATCAAAATTCTGTTATTATAAAGTGCTCTTGAATTTCAACACAATTCATTGGACATGACATCAGATGATAACAAGTGACATGTTTTGCTGTGCAATTCTCAAAAGGTTTAGTTTGATTATGTTCATTTTATGCTCTGAAGCATCTGCATAATTCTGTAGTGTTTAGACATTTTCCTTTTCCCATACTTCATCAGTTGTCTTTTAGTTGTATGACACCCTCTTTGTTCTATATCATGTATTTATTTCTGAGGCCAAATAGGTTAATGTTCTAGTATTTGTGTCTGTGTTACCGTCTCCTGGCTTCTCTGTGAAATAGGTGCCAAGAGACAGGTCCAAAGATTCTAGAGCGCTCCACTCTAGAATCTCTGGACAGGTCTACAGCCAACTACACTGCAGGATTGTGGATGCTTTGTGGTTAATTTCTTATGTGCCCAAGGGATTTGAGCCCCCATTAAAATATGCTATGTCAAAGTTACGTAACTTGGAGTTATGCAGAACATGATATGAGATGTTGAATTCCCTCTCTGCCCTTGAGGCATGTGTACATCTCTATGCAACATTTGAAAGTGCTTAGATACACTGCAGTAAATTTATATGCAGTCAGACTAACAGGAAATCTCACATTAAATAGTAGATATGATCAGCTCACAACTATAGCAACATTTGGTAAATGCAGATATGGCCCAGAAAATTGTGTTCTGATAATATTTGCTTTGAAACAATTGATTTCTGGTTTGGGATGGTTTTATTAAAGGTGTTGGTGTTGTATATGTAATATTTCAACCAAAGCAGTAATGTCTGACTAATAGCTGTGTTCTGATGTATGGAATTGGCCACTGAACTGCACAGAATGTTCTTGTGTGTATGCTATGCACACAAGTAGAGTGTTGTTGAAGATATGGAGATGAAACATTGAACCATTATAGACTTTACTGTAGGTGTATGTGGAGACACTACAAGAGTACATGCAACAGGCTTTGTTAGTTCTGAATTTATGAATGCCATATACTGAACTGCTCATGCATAATTAATTCACATCAAGACCGAGACTTGTGTCCCATGGAATAACATGGCATGGCTTATCAAAGATGAGTCATCAGTGCATACGGTCTATGATATGACTTCCCCATGACCCTATTAGTAAGCCTAATCATAAAAGGAAGGATTCATGCAAAATCTGAGCCAGAGGAAAAGAGGTTGCCTCAGCACGTACTGCTGAGATGGTGCATGATCAGTTGCACATACTGGGTTCACTGGAACAGCTGTACAAACAGACTAATACGTAGTGTTATGAAGGGCATGCCAGTATGTTGTTCTTGTTTTTGCAGAAAATAGTCAAGTACCCTAATCATGTCAATCTAGCAGTTAGATAGTCATGATTTACTCAGACGTACATTTAGGCATGCTTTTTTGTGTGTTAACTCCAGCCAATCCCTTAATATGCATTTTTGCTTAATAGTAAATTACATTTAGAGTGCAGAGGTGTAATCTCCCATTGAGGTGCTGTGTAAACACTAGCTTTAAGGGTTACGTCACATGATGTCTAAGAGAAGGCTCTCCATGATTTTGACAGCTGTGAGTTACTGTACTGTGCCTTGTAATTTTTTAGACAGCAGGATAAAAGAAGTAAATCTCAGGGGTTGCCCTCCAAAATCAGCCTGTGCGATATGATACCAGACATAATTAATGTTATCCTTGATAAATAATCATGTCTCTGGTCAGCAGCCAATCTTAAACAAAAGGCCTCCCTTGCAGTTTGGGAATCTGGAGACCATTACATCAAAGCGAGGCTGACATAGTCCAGACGCGGTGCACTATGTTCATTTATAGTTCTGAGACAAAATATGAAATATGTTCAACAGTTTAGAAAGAAATACCAGCTCATATTTTTCCTCAGTTTTACAAGCTATAGTTTTAAGGACTGTTTTATTCCCAGTAGTATATCACATGGGTTTCCACTTTAGAAAATTAAACCTGTTCTGAATATGCTTTTAACAACTGCATGTTGGCTTTCACACTATAGTTCATGTTTTACGCAAGCTTGAATTGTGAATGCCATATATTTCACATTGCATAGCCATTTAGACCAATAGACTTTTCTTAATGGTGGATAGAAAAGTTTGAAGAGCCCACTTCTCAGTTTGAAGACCCCACTTTCCCTACTCCCATATCAAAGTATTTCATGTGAAAACCTAATAAAATCTTGGTCTCTTGGATTCTTGGGTTCTTGGATTTGTCTCAAGTCCTTATCCATTAAACTGGAGGATTACGGTTAAACCCTAAAATTAGGTCACATAATCGTTTGTCTCTGATGTTTCACTGTACCTCATCCCATTACTTCCTATTCTGTCACACTGTTCTTTTTTTTAGCAGTGTTAAACTCTGGCACATTAGCCACAGATTCATTTCTGAGTCTTGCCATCTTTTGTGTATGTCTGTGCACACAATCAATTGTCTCTCAATTGTCTCTCCTATTTACATTGTAGAGATTAATGCTGTAGGTTTCCTTGTGTGTAGCAGGCCCTGTTGCTGAGCCCAACAGCAAACATGCAGTAATGAAAAGTGCAGACATGCTATAATACTGAAACACACAGGAGTAGCTGACAGAGCTGAGAGGTGCCCCACCGCACACACACACACACACACACACACACACACACACACAGAGAAGGAGAATCCCACCCCACCAAGGAGAATCAGCAGCACACTACACACTTCCTGGTGGTTTAGTCTTGTTGTGTTACTGGTCAACTCTAGTAAAGAGGGACCATGGAGCAAAAGAATGCTATTGCTAACATGAGTGGTATTCACGTGGTGTTCAAAGGTAGTGTCAGAAATGGGAAGGATGCAAAGATGACACACTTATTCCATAATGTGGGACATATTTTTGATTGGTTAGGAAAAAATATTTTAATTAATTCATGCTAGATTGTGATGTGCTGCAACTTTGATGTGTGTGACTTATGCAAAAAAGAATTGTGTCTGCATGTAGATTTTGCAATATTAAACCTGTATTAAAACTTAAACCGATACATCACCCTGCACACTGCTGACACTGTCTTTGCAGTTGTTATCCATTAAGCACCACCACTTTGCACTTCACATTATGGCTAATAAAAGGTGATTTGGCTGTTTACAGTGAGGGTGGTTGGCCAAGTAGCCAGGAGGCCTTTGCCAAGCCCATGTCTAAACACAGACAGCACATTCTAAGCGATCCCTCCCATTCTGCAGCATGTGCTCATTAACGTCAGGAATGTGCACGGTACCTTCCCTGTAAGAGGCTGGACAACTTGTTCCAGAGGGCTCTTCTCCCGTCTCTCAGCAGAGAGCTTGCCCAGACTGACCCTCCGCCGGAGCTGTCGCCACCAGAGCGCTGTGGGTCTGTTGGTGTAGTAGGACCATGGCTGCCACAGTCATAAAGCATAGCACAGTGCTAGTGGAGGCCCCATACTTCTGAACTCATACAGAAGCTGACAGTTCTTCCCTCTTTTGCACAAGGCACCATTTAGCTTTTGCCAAAACAGACCAGACCAAAACAAACCAGACCAAAACATGGTTTTGAAAGAGTATGCAACTGTGAAAGTTTTAGATGGGATTACATGGTATTAATATGACATTAGACTAGTGTAATATAACAGAGCGTCACTTAAAAGGTTAAATGACTATGGAAGAATGGAAAATCAGTGAAAAGTCCTCCTCCTCATTGGAGGGTTTTTGTTTTAGAGTGAGAGGCAGAGAGAGTGACTATCTTGTCTGTAATACAGAGATAGTTTGTGATTGTGATAAAGAATTGTGAGTGTATGGTCCCTGGCGAACTCGGTGTCCTCTTTCCATTTCCTTTGCTTTGTGTGAGTTTGACCTGAACCACTGTATCCCAGGGGAGTCTGGTGATGAAATCAGTCAGTGTTTTCATTTTCATTCCTCTGCTGGCCAAGGTTTTCGGGGATGTGTCCTCTGTATGTTTTTCTTCAGTGACCTCTAGTTGTCGATGAAGTAATCAGTTCCCCTTGACTGCAACATAAAACCCATCAACATTTCTGGCCCTCTGGGTTGACATCAAATGCAAACATGTATATATAGAACATGTTTTCCCACAGCTTTGAAGCTATTTGAGAGGAATGCACCGATATCTATATACACAGTACAACATTTCTAGGCCCCTGGGTCCTGTGAAGTTATTTCGTAACTTGGCTAATAGATTATGTTAATGTCTCACTGAATGCCTAAATGAGATTCCCCTGTTATAGTTATTTTGTTCTAGTTCTAGTTCTTTCCCCTGTTCTTCTTTTTTGAGACTGTGACAATGGGTGCAATGAGATGACATATTGCCCTAAAATGGGAGATGGCATTTTGCCCTAAAATGTGATTTCTTTGTTTACACATTGTCATGGTCATCAGTTGTTATTGTGTTTGTTTCCATTGTCTTTCAGATCCAGTCGGCGGTTTGTCTTCCTCTAGTGTTTTCCTGTGTTGTACATTTCTTATAACTCATACCTCCAATTTTTTACTGACTTGGTTCAGACCATTTTTCATCATCACCTGACCAGATAGTTAGATTATATCAGCATTGCAAGCCCATCTGTACACACAGTAGAACACAAGAAATTATGCTAATTCAGATGCCAGCGCTGGGTGTCAAGGTTTTGGATTTCTTTCCCTTTCTGATTACAGTAGGCTGTTTCAGCCAGTGGTACTCCGGTGTCATTTTTCATGAAGGCAGGAAATGAAGTAGGTATTTTGAAAGCATACAAGAGTAGAGGAAGAGTACATATTGAGAGGCGGGTTTAAAACAGGATGTTGTTGTGGAATAGCTTATGTTCCCTATTAGTTGTATATCAGGATGCCTGAGAAATAGTCCTGGCCAAATTAAATGCCTGGCATACAGTGTGGTATGCTCCTGAGGTGGTCTACAGTGACACTGTAATGTTAATGTGAAAAGTCTCCAGATGTGGTTTTATGCTCATTGGTAGGTTAACCACTAGTACGGTTGTTATGTTCTACAGAGGCAGAAAAAAGGCTGAGTACTATGGTGATAGTTTAATAGCAGGCATATATTAGTAACACATTCATATATATATATATTTATAGAGCAAACAGAGTTGTCTCCAGTACACTGAACTGAATGGGAATCATTGAGAGATTTTTTTTTGTCCATTGAACCTCGCAGTTATTTAAGTCTGGCTAACTGTCCATGTAAATGAAACATAAACCAGCACATAGAGAGCTAATTGGGCATTAAATTAGAAACAAATTCAGCTCGTCTTGAGACTGACCAAATCCTGTGAGATGACTGGGGCTTGAAAATTGCAGCCTGGTATTCACAACCAGGTTCCTGTTGAGGTATTTTGGACAATTGTCAGGTAACCCAAGAGGGAACAGGCAACCTATGAATCCATAGCAACAATTTCCTTTCTCACTGTTTTTCACCATAAACAAAACCGTATCTAAGACTAGTGCATTATGTTACATGTAATTTTTTCTGAATGTTTATGCATAGTGGAATTTCATTCTGCCTTCTTGTCTGGTGATGTTCAGTCATGTGAGGTACACTGTCTTCCATAAAAATGTAATTAATAACTGAGTCTGATGGCATAGCAGTAAAAATAGGAATCACTTCTAGGCTTACAGCACGTTTTGATTTGCATTGCCCTGTTTTTACAACAGGATAATGTGACCCCATGGGCTTATATGGATAGGTTATATATGGGACTCTTTGCCTGTCTCTGTATCTTAAGAAACAGAGCTAAGAAAACATGAGGTTGTCACACATTCACTCTTTGTGCTTTGCTTCCACTTTCTAACTTTGCAAGCTTGAGTTTCGTGGTGCTTGCAGTCATGCTCTTACTCCCCCTAGAGATCCAGTGAGGGAAGTGTCGCCAGTTTCGCAGTTTGACTGAGCATGATGAACACGCTGTCAAGGCGGCACGCTCTCAGCTGCGCAGCAGAGCCTATAAGACGTCTCCTCGTCTTGGGGCAGATGGTGGCAAGATGGGCTGCCTGCTTTCCCACCCCACTCCCACCAGAACACAAGTGACCCTTTGAGCATTGAGCCGCTCATCTGGTAGTGTTCGCCGACACTTCTGCTGCCGCCGCTGCTGCTGCTGTTGTACCGTAGATTTTCATATTGAGCTGTTTAAGGCAGTGCAGCTCCCCGAAATTGGCCCAGAACATGAAGCCCATCACTCAGCTAATGCTTTTGATGTGAAAGGAGGGAGCGAAGAAGAGTTACTCTAAGAAAATGTCTATGCTATGTGCTATTTGGCCCTTCAAAGGTATGCTGCTCACTATTAGCAACCTGGAGCAAGTTGTTGGCAGTTGTGATATTATGTGATGATATGTTTATATGATTACGTGTATAAGCATGCTAAACAGAGGGATAATAGAACAGTACTTTCTGATTAAAAAAAAAAATCTTAGATTTTCTTAGAAACTGATGTAGTGTCTCATCGATCCATGTCAAAATTCCTTGCCATCATCACAGTGAGAGATTTATGAACATTCATACCCTGCCCTGGTTGTCTAGGCATTTCTCAAGGGAGTTAGGGAGAGTTAGAGAACTGGGCCTTTCCTTTAACACTAAACAGCTGTTCTCACAACCTGACGCCCCCTTTACCCACCCCAATCACTACCACTGCTGAATCTAAGACCAACCAAATCTAAAACACACTACAGAAAGTAAGTAAAATCAACACAAAACAAAACAAAAAAACAAATATCATTTTGTGTTTAGGAAATGCCATTGCAGTAATTACTGTATGGACCAATGCCTGTGTATTGATGGCATGATTGGAAGGTAAGAAATTACCAGCGATCCACAGATTACTGGAAATAATTGGTTCAGTGATGTTTTGCATCCTGTTGAGATGGAACCGAAAACAATTTGCTGCTTAGCTCTCTAGAACGTGAAATGAACCAATCACGGTAGCCTTTTTATCACGTTATCAAAGCGTGCCCATGTGTGACGGGGGGCTTTAGTTGGAGCAGAGTAGTGGCTGGGGTCCACTTGCATGCTTACACTGCATGATTCTTGGCTAAAACAGACATTGTGGTACAATTTTGGTATTAGTTAGAAGCTTTTTGAAAAGGCCACATAAACATAGAGTTCTGAATTTTTGTCTAAGTGTTTTTTACAGGTAACCAGTTTCTTGTTCAGTCCAAAAAATTGCAGTGTGATAATGATCTTAAGAAAGCAGCCTTATCTGTCATTATAGAAATATTACATTCATACATCAGAGAATCTGTTGGAACAACACATAAACAACCTGACTTGAATCACTAAACACTTGTTTACAGTCAAGTGCTCATATGCTGTATAAATAAATCATGTAAAGTGTACAAATGCTTTTCTCATCTTCAAGAACATGTCTTGGTGGTCCTTGTGTTTTTGTCATTTAAGTGTCTATTACAGCATGTATGAATTGTAAAATATAACCATTATTAACTTGCACTGTAAGTGCAAAACTGCAAAGATTCCCCATAAACCCACTTCTAACTGCCAAGGCCACCAGAAGGGGAATGAGAGAGAGAGAGAGTGTTAGGGGGCGTGTAAAAGCAGGAGAAATACATGGACTCTGTCATCAGGCTGAAGAGAGTAGTATGGAAACTCCATCAGTGGGTACCCCTCAGCACGTCAGCGTCTGTTCTCCGAGGGGATCAGAGTGGGAAAAATGAAATCTGTCCTGGGAATTCCCATGGTTCTTTTCAAGATGATCCCTTAAAAGAAGTGGAGTCAGTCACTGGCAGCAGGCAGGGCCGTGGAAGGCAGGGTGGTCCTGGCACCGCTGTGAGGGTCCTGTGGGCCAGCCGCCTCATGATGGTGTTGACCCTGGCTGGGGGGCAAGACCCGAGTGGAGGGGGCAGACTGTACAGAGGGGGTGCTGGTGGAGGACAGTTGCTGTTTGTTTCTAGACCACCCCTGCAAAACCCCCTGTATCCACAAGGCAGAATTTTTTTTTTCTTTTTCTGATTTTTTTTTTTTTTATAAGTGAGCTTGAGTAGAAGCAGGCCATTTACCCAACACTCAACAGCTCCTTTTCTGTGACTGATTAAAGCCTTGCTAAAAAGTGATGTTGGTTCACTTTAAGTGAATAGCTGTGTTTGTTCACAAATTTCAATGCTGAGCTAGCATGCCCCAAAAGTAAGGGTTGTTATAAGAAACACAGGAAAGCTCAGACAACCATGTGAGGTGCTTTAATCGTTATATCATGACAAAAGTTTTCCACATTGACATGCTTTTGATGCCTTTCTTTAGGTTATTCTAAAGAGTGATGAGAAAGTTCATCTTGAAAAAATGTTGCTCTTCTCTCCTCAGAGATTGTGAACCTGCTAGAACACATTTCAGGGTTGGACAGCAATAATGTAACTCTATCGGAAGAGGACTTGAAGTGTCCAGTTCTTCAAATTGGTGTGTACTCTACCCTGGCGATGCCTGCAGCCGAGGCATTCGGATTAAGGTAATTTAGATCGGGCGATAGCACTGAAAGAGATACCGGCTGGTATGAGGGTGACCCTGTCTTGCTGGGAGGTCTTTGGCATGCTGGGATTTTTTAAGTGTGTGGTGAGGGCGCCTGAGAGAGAAAGAGACCCTGTGTGTGTGTGTGTCTGTGTGTGTGTGTGCATGTGTGTGTGTGAGAGAGAGAGAGAGATACAACATCTAAAGTGTAACATTTAAAGGTACTATGTATTTTTATCAGCTTATAACATTCAAGCATGACTGGGAGATAGCAGAATGTGAAGGAACAACCACTTTAATGTAATGTCAAGTAAACATACTATACTGCAATGAGCTTAACAGACTTAAATGGACACTGTGTAGTCTGGGCCCAATTTTAGCCCAGATTCAGTCAGACCCCTGTAACTTTACAGTCAGGTTAAATTTCTATCCGATTTGTCATGCAGTTTGTGCAGGCTTACAGTTTACAATCAACAGTTCAGCTCCAGTCTAATCTAACTTGATGTCAGAATTCTTTGGTCAACTGTCCTTCAAATATACAAGCAGAGCAGAGCAATCATGACCAATTTAAACATGTAGTGTCAAATTCAGTTTTTAAAAATATGTACCGTGTCTGCTTGATTTTAGACTTTTAAATACTGTGGCAGTAGGGGTTAGATAATTAATCGGGATGTGTAGCCTACTGTGTGCATTTGAAAACAAGCTTCTGTGTTTGTGTGAGTGTGTGCTTAATGTGTATGTGCCCACCGCTGACATTGGAAGGTTTGCGGAGGAGTTCAGCATCCTGCTTCAGTTCAGGAGCTCTCAGGATGTGGACCGCAGCCTGTTGACGCTCCTCAACTTCCACAACCACGTCCTGCTGCAGCTCCGTCTCGGTCCCTACAGCCTCACCTTCATCACCACACAGCAGCGGGACTATGAGTGAGTCCACAAACACACACAAACACACTAGGGTGACTCAATTATGGCAAAAATCATAGCTTCTGTTTTGCAAATTCGGTCTACGTTGTAAAGATATGTGACATGCTACACACACTACTCAATGGCATTCTTGCTCACCTACACACCATTTCTATGATTCCCTTTATTGTAGGTTTTCAGCGTCAGTGTCAGATTCCCAGTGGCATTATGTGTCTATTGGGGTGTCCTCCAAAGGGCTGGTGCTCTATGTGGACTGTATACTAGTGGAGAGGATTAAGTGGGTTTATCCCTACATGGGAATCACCACTGAGGGGCTGCTGACTGTAGGGGGTATCCTGGAAGGATTTGAGACACCGTTTGAGGTTAGTACACAACCAAAATGTTGTATTTTTGGCTGCTTTTGCTTGAAAAATTTGACTTGAAGAATAGACACTTTCATTCCAGAAGCAAAAAAATAAAAAAAGTTGAGGAAGAGCGGAAATTGTATTTGCATGCTGTTTTTTTTTAAGGTGGTCCGGACACAACATGAATTATGCCTTGCAGTTAACAGAAATTACCTATGTAAAGCTACCCTGCCATGCATTTTGGCTGTCTATAGAGAAATGCATTCCATACCTTTGTGGAATCTGGTCATCCTCAGTATTCAGTCATAATGTCTGTCACATGTTCATGCCTACACATGCCTGCACTGTATGTTGTGCTATTTTCATTTGCCATTAAAAGAAGCCCCCTGAACAAACAGTTGTTTTAGTTTTTGCTTGTCCAGAAATAAACTATGTGAATCCACAGTGTTTCAGGACCAAGTGAACCATTGCCAAGGTAGTGAAATTCTGCCAGCAATTTAGATCAATATTTTCAAAGCCGAAGAAGCAACACTGAAAAAAATATAAGGAAAATATATTTAATGGCTAACTTCTACTTTGGATTTTTAACTTCTCTGCATGCCACACGGTATGCTAATTTTAACCTTTATACATAATGACTAGAAAGAAGCATTTCCCCAGCTGGACAAGCTTTTCTTCCCACCCCTGTCATGACAGCGCTGAGATTTGTATAATCAAGGCGAGGTATATGTTAATGTCGCAGCTGACCTCAGTTACATTAAAACTCTATGTAAGTCAGGCTGCCAGTTGTCTATTTTGGAATCAGGACAACTAGGATTGAACACATTCTTATTACAAACCTGCCCCCCAGTTGTCTTTTAAATTAGAATATGGGCCATATCCAAGTATCTGTCTCATGTCAGTGCCAAGGACTAAGAGGGCCCATGTGTTCTTGTGTCCAAAGCCTTCAACCCCCAGAACACAATCACCTGTCATCCAAGAGTGTCAGTTTTGTGGCTGCTCCCCAACAAAGAGATGGAAGAGGGGAAAAAAGCTGTGAAATACAGAAGAAGTGGGCTTGTGTGGAGTTAGATCCATGCCCTGTTATGGAGAGATGTGTGTGGACAAATCAGCATGGCTTTTCACCTTTTGGCCAGAGTCCACTGACATAATGTGCTTATCCCTGCAGGGAGAGCTGAGACAGATGACCTTTCTGATGGGAGACTCAGACGCCGCCAAAGATCACTGCAACCTCTATAGCACGCAGTGTGGCGTCTCAAAGACCCTGAGGTCCACACACAAAACACAGGTAAACAAGAATTGACCCTGTGACAGTGTAATAAAGGCACCCTAAAAAGCAGGTTGTGATGGGAGAAACACTCAGTTGTAAAACAATAAATATGTACATCTAAACCATCACAGAGCAGTAAATTTGCATGTCAGTGCATGTCTGAAAATCTCAGATAGGCTATAACAGAGTGTACATTCCTACTTATAAGATACTGCAGGTCTTAACTGGATGTGTTACATTTTCCATGTCTCTTGTAGAGGACCTTATCCTCTGGAGACCCAAAAGACCGCACAGAGAGCTCCGCTGATGACGAAGGTCCAGTGCTTGGACCTGCGACACGAGATGTGAGGCCCAGCATCAGAGAAACAAATGCTTCGGTGAGTAGGCCACTGTGAGAGACAACCCCACTGAGAAGTATACTCTTGCAATAGCCCACCTCTGAATGACATGAGGATACACCCAGGGTGGTGTTTGAACACTCGCCATGTGAGTTGGCTCAGGGGAAAAGGTTGAGAAATCCCTGGTCCCTGGTCCCAACATAGGGGCAAACAGGCCTTAGCTGAAGCATGGAGGAAATGGATAGCCCCTCGAGGTCTCCAAATGGACAGGACGGAAGTAAGGGGATTACAGTGATTTCTCATGTGTTCCCATAAAGATGTGGCTTATTTTCCTAAGTGGAAAAAGTGTTTTGATTCATTGCCGTCATGGGAACAGCCTGGCTACAATGGAACCAAGCATAACAAAAGGGCTGGGACTTTGTGCTAACTAAAGCATTACTGCCTTTGATAGAGTGGCTTGTTTTAGAGAGATGAAGGGGTTTTCTTTATTATGTGTGGTGGAAAATTTGAGACTGCATTTGTGTGTAGGTGAATAAAATCACAAGCCCACATTCTCACAAGTCCACATTTGTGCACATTGCGCTAGGAAACGTTATCCCTTCTGAAAGATATATGTGTATCATTCATATTTGGCCCAGTTTTTAACAAAAATGTGTCTATATGAAGAAACATGTATCGTATTAAGTTCCCTATAAAACACATGGTCTAAAAGCTATAATGCTACTGTCAGAGGATCCCTACAGAGACTTCCCTACAAAGAAACAAATGTAGCAAAAGGTAGCAATAGCACTTGCTTTTTTTGAAATGGCATACTGCTGTGCTACACACTGGAAATGACCTGGGACCATTGCGTGATCTTTTTTTGGTTGTTCCATATTGAAAGAATGGGTGCTAAAACATACTAATTTTACAAAACAGAGCCATCATTTCATTAAACGACCTAAAGTGTGTCAACAAGCACCCATTTTCTTGATACAAAATGACACATCCCAGCTCCTGTGGTATGCAGTATAGAGAACTATGCCATTTGTGGCATCTGTTGAGAGTCTCTGATTTAAATCTTAGCCTGAAAGGATGTGAAGCTGCAGGGTCTTTGGTGTACCTAAACCCAGATACACACAGATAGCTTTTCCTCTGCTGGAGGAAATACTGTTGCAGACATCCTCAGTTTAAAACCAGAGGTGTCGGGGGATTTTTTTTTGCCTAATTGCAATGAAAGTCACACGCACTTCCAAAACATACATCAATAGTATCACTGCATGATTATGGTCATATCATAATATTAATTTGCACTTAAAAGAGAGCTTATTTGGAGAGGTATACTCAACGTGTGCACTTGGAACCACTGGTAGTAACTCCCTATTAATATGAGATAATGTTATAAATGTTATAACAGTGACAAATACATCAATGATATGTTTGAAGAAGTGGGGGGGGGACTCCCTACACCCCCAGTCCAATGCCCACTACACCCTTTTTTAAAACATGTAACATATAACAAGTTCTGGGTATTGTTTTCATTGGTACAACAGTGTCAATAAGCATGTATAAGAAACCTGTCTGTGGAATTTGTGCGCTGAGGCCAAATCTTTGAGAGATAAGTGTAAATTGTGTCTTCTTGTATTTGGAGCAGTACATCCTGGATTTTAGTGTGGTCTTTTCCTGGGAAGCATGACAGCAAGTTATGAAATTACATAATAACAAGAGAGCAAAATTTGATTGCCCCACCAAGCCTGAAAGCTATTATAAAGTCATATTCATCACTGGTGCCTAAGTGAATAAAATAGCAAACTCTGACCTCACAGCATGCTGTTTAGGTTCGAGGAAAGCCCTGAGGTAACAGGTCGCTTAAGATAAATTTGGCCAAGTCAAACTCTTTGTACAGCGTACTGTGAAGAGTGCAATTATTTTCCTCTTACCGCCAATGATGACATCCAGGGCCACGTTTACATCTGGTTATTGTTTACCGTATGCATGCAGTGTAAACCTCTGCATTTAGTTTTAAATAACACTTGTTAAAGTGCTTGCTAAAGCGCCAAGGCCAAAACCCACAGCTGGAGCAATGCCTTCTGGGTAAGGCACGTCTATGAGGTTTGGTCTGTGATTCTATTGCTGGCACGCTTTGATGAAGCTATGATTTCTCATGATCCTCTGTGTGTGCTTTGCCAGCCCCTCTTCTGGTCATACAAGGGGGACAGTGGAAATAATCTGGTTTAAGTGGAGGTCTGGGAGTGATAATCCACCTCACTGGAGAGGGGAAATAATTAAAGGCTCTTGCAGCAGCCTCACCGTAGCCCCACGCTGTTCTTATTTCATATCAGAGCTCTCAGTATTCTTGTCCTTTGGCAAGGCACATCTATCATCAGTGTCTTTGGGTCTTGGAGCATTTAAACCAGTCATTATATTCGCCGACCTGTAATTTAATGCCCCGGTTGTGTGCTAAAGAAAGCCCTGCTGTAAATGTTGTGTCAGGGAGGTGTCAATGGTGTCTTTATTGCTCCGGTAACCTGTTGTCTTCTCATCACATTAGTGGTAATCTATGTTTAACATAACCCCCCTCCCACACTTCTTTTTTGTAAAGCATAACTGAGGGTTTTTGCCTGATGAAGACGGTTGTCATAGAAAAACAAGGTCCATGCTGCTAGAAATATTGAATTGAGTCGTTGTTGGTTTAATCCAGCCTCTTAGAAGGAGTTGGCTTCGTTCATCTCCCACAGCTTTGAATCTGAGTGCTGTAGGTTTCCACAGTGAAATTATCATTTTATCTAATTAGACATGATGAGACTTCTTGGAAAGCACTTCAGTGCCCACACTAATGAGAAATTCAAGGAGATTCAAGCGTCTTTTTTTTTTTTTTAATCTTAGTGGCATCTTTCCTCTGGATGTATTCATCAGGTGGTTTTGGTCATCCCTCCTTAGTGCATTTTTGCCTTTTGACTAATTGCCATAGATAATGGGTTTCCCGATCCATATGTGGTGAGGAAATTACTAGGTCCTGCTGCTACACTAATAGTATTGAAAAAAGCTGCTTGTGTGGCAAAGTGACTTGGGGTCTCTTTCTTCTGAACGGAAAATTAGGCAACCCAGGCTTGAGACCAACTGTATTGGGTTTGTTAGGCCTCATAGAGCAAGCATTACCATGGCTCATGAGTCAGTGGTAGTTTTAAAACGATTGTGTCCAATAATGTCATTGATTTGATTGACATGTTTAGACTGGTGCATGAGGAGGATTGAGACCATGGTGCACAAATAGCCCTTCTTAATGTTTTTTTTTTATATGAATTATATAACAGCATAAACCTTTGGTAGGTTTGGTTAACCCTGGACATTCTTACTGATGCTCTTGGCTGGTTTGGTCACTGGGGTGGAGCACTGTGCACCACCCTTTTAGGGTAGGCAAAGAGAAAGTTGTGATGACTCCTTGACAGATGCAACAGAGTGGGGCATCCCTTATACAAGTTAGGAGAAGTTTGGATTCAGAGTGAGAGTGAGTTCAGTTATACATTCAGCCCTTGCAACAATGCATGGTCTATCCAGTGCTAGAAGTTGGGTGATGGTAGATATCCTTCTGCTTGGATTATATGTGGACACTCTGGGAACTGATCAGGTAGGGGAGCCAACTGTACCTGGGTCTCCATCATGTTTGTATGTGTAGTTTATGAATTCTTTCCTTTTCGCACGATTTGTGGGGACTGCATGGTTTAGTCATTTATACCTCCTATTTTCCTAAACTATTTCATATTTGCATCATCAAGTATCATTATATTGAGACATCTTCTATGATGCTTCTATCTATACACTTTCATGTCCTTTTAATTGAGTGTTCATTGATGACTAGCTTAGAATGTTTTTTTAAGGATGTTATTGCAATCTGTCTCTCTGTTTCTAATTTCTTCTCAGTCAGTGGTATTGTGCTCTTTGCATTAGGAATGACACAGGTTATTGAAAACACATTTCTGAAATAATTCCTCATGTTCCGTCCACATCCCACTTGTCTCATTTCCTGCCTCTCATTTGTCTTTGAAGACAGCATATTTCCCCCTCAAATTTTCTCAGAGTGATTACTCTCAGACTGACTCGTGGTGTTTGCCCAGCTGCGTCAGCAGACAAATGGCCGACATCCGTGCTCTTCATACCAGTGTCGCCGCCTTGATTTATGCCTCACATCATAATTCACAGGGAGGCCCGGCGGCACTGATAACATGCTGTTGAGGGGAGGACTCTTGGGGGGGGGCGGGGGGGGGGGGGGTCTGGTCAGGTGTCTCGGTCTGGCTTGACCTGGGGCAATCTACGACTGGGTCGATTAGCTTTGTTTTCTCTTTCTAGTCTTTTAGTCCTTAAGGGGTGACCTTTTCAGCAGAGTACCCTCAGGGACAGACCTTTTCTGCAGAAGATAGACTTTCTTAATCGTTTAGTCTTTAATCTTACTGTCTTTTCCACAGACATAAATATGCACACTCACTATGTGGTCATGATTTCTACCACTATTACGGGTGATGGGTGAATTTAGATACATTTTTTTTCTCTCAGAGCAGACAAATTATTTTATCTCTGTGCATGCGCTATGCAATTCATCAGGAAATACTGTAACATAACATATTCTGCCTTCTTCTTGCTAGCTGGTTTTCAAGAACAGGTTAATTCATTTACCACGTGTGTTGATATGCTATGGTACATCAAGCAATACTGTTATGATGCTAACTGCTTTCAAATTGAAGAACATAGTGTGAATGGGACACACTGTGAGCTTATTGTGAGCTTGGTGGTGTAGTATTGAGAAAGTGGTAGCATAGAGGTTTGATTAATTGAACCTTAATTGCCTTTAAAAAGTGACCCTGGTCCACACAAAACTGCATGGTGCTATTTGTTCAAACAGCTCTCTTATCAGAATCAAACTGTCAGTGGAAATGGATTGAAAGGAAACTCAAGGCACCATTTTTGCTCTGTTATCATTGATGCTATCAGCACAAACCAACATCACATCCATCATCGTAATTACATATCAACTAACAACCCACTGATTTCCCATGTATGGCAGATGTGCTCAGAAGTTTCATGGCTGTAAATGCCTTCCTCCATAATATGATATTACATATATTATGCCACTCAAAGGACCTAATTTCCTCCTGGCCTCAGTCCAGACTCAACATAACATCCAGCATAAACACTAACCAGAGTGTTTACTGATGTTCATGTCCCATAAACTGCATATCTTTCTCCAGTTTCTATTATTATGCTCCTCTTAGGAAAAAAAACCCCAAAAAACAGAGCAACCATCATCCCCAGCAACATTGAGAGGGGCCAAGAGATTAGCTGAACAAACAGTGTCTAACCTTACAGTGGATCAAGTGGTCCATTCATCTCTGTCATGCTGACTCTCAAAGCAAACTCCTGCTTATGCTGCTGCTTCCATAGAAGTCTATTGTTTACAGCTGATAAGGCAGACGAACTGATGATTTAGGTGTACACGTTCCTCCTGTCAATCAGCCGCTTCTCTTTTGGAGGGTGCTTTTAAGTGGAAATTCTCTGGTATTTTCACGAGTGGTTGGCATCAGTCTGGCAATCTAATCCCACTTACTTCATGGTCTGATGGCACATATAAAAGTCATTCATGAGTTCAGAGATTTGAGAATTTCCTTTGGTCTTTTGTTTAGAATCATGGGGTACTTTTAATCAGGTCCCTTTCTCAACTAAATTATGTTTGTTGGCATAGACTTCTTCCCTCAACGCAGAACAGCTGTAATCCAAGATTCATACAATTCAGTCATGTTTATGTTCAGACATGTTTATGATATGATGTATATTTTTCATGTTAGGTTATATCCTCAAAGCACCAGCTCTCCCAGTTGTTTTGTCTGTTTTACCTTCAGTCCCTATGTCCCCCCTAACCTATCACCCTGAACCCTTTAAAGTCTTCACTGCTAATTCCTTTTTTGTTGTTTTGTGGCAGGTTCCTAAGCTTTCCTCAGTCCTAAATGTCAGTGATCTAACAAAGTATAACACTAAGTGGGATCTTCAGGCCTCAGACCTAAAGAATGTCAGCCGTGCAGAGGAAAACAATATGGAAGCTGATAAATCCTCAGTAATCAGTACAAACACTAACACCAGAGGAACTAGCAACGGGAGAGTTCTCAACTTCGATGCAGCACTGACCCCAAGCACAAGAGCAGATAGCAGAGAAACACAGACTGGATCTTTAGATGGGATCATTGACCTTGACTCACCCTCTGCTACTGATCTAGAAAAATCCTCTCAGCACCCCAGTGAAGCCCAACGCAAACAGCCTGGCTTAAATGCACTAACTGAAGAGGACCTCTTACCACACACTACATCAACTGATCCTGGACCAAAAATGACCACAATGAACAATGGAGGACGTGACCAGAAACAGGCCACTAGCATTGGGCACACCACAGTGCTAAAGCCTGTACCAAAGCATGGGGACATTATCACAGGTCTGGATGGAAGGCAGTATAGACTCCTCCGAGGAGCACCAGGACCTGTTGGGCCTCCAGGGCGTAGAGTAAGTCTACCCCTTATCACCTGCATGCATAGTATTAGCAAAGAGTACAGGTATTAGGCTACTCCAGTGATTGATGAATGATGTCTGTGAATACTGGCTATAGTCATGTGTACGTAATGCCTGTCTATATTGCATTAACTTGATGTTTCCAGTTCAAACAAGAATGAGATTACTTTCTGTAAATGATGGAATGTAAATGTTTGTCAAATAGAGGCCAATCACAGCTGCATAGTTTAATTCTAACATATGAAAGTGATGTGTTTATTTTGGGTACTAAAACATGAGAACGGACTTAAGACTAGAAGCAGCGTTTCTGTAGATTCTGCTCTGCAGCTTTTCTGAACAAATAGCCATTCACTGATTCCCAGGCATTCACCTGGTGCTTGATGTACATGGCATGTGAAATATGCACTATCTCCAAAGGATTTACATTTACGCCGATTTTCTTGTCTGTCAGCACAGGGGACTCTTGATGTCTTGAAGTGACGTTGCCAACTTTTTTTTTGTTGTTGTAGGCCATAATAATTCAGCTTTCAGTTATTTTTAATAAGAAACAAGTCAGAGTTAACTGTGATGTGGGTTTATTTATCATAATGAATCATTTGTTTGCCACCTTACATTTTAGATTCAATTTGCTTGTTCCAAGTACACGTCAGTTCTCCTGTTTTCTTCCATGGTCTGTTTTCTCTGACTGTCTACATTGAATCCAACTGCTAAAAATACATATTGTCTGCTCTGCATATTATTTTGCTCTTTGCAAAATTACAGGCCAAAGAATAAATATTTACAAAGGCTTTGATGGTCAGTTGCTGAAATTTTGCTGTCTAAGCACAGAGGACCTGCTTCCAGGGGATTCAGTTGGCTGGCATGATATCAAGAGTTATTTAGCTTTTTTTTAGTTGTATTTGTTTTTAACTGTCAGTGTTACTGAATAATTCATTTGAATTCACATACTTGATTATTAATGTTTATTTTGTTTCTCCAGGGATGTGCTGGACAAGAGGGTTTTGTTGGGTTTAATGGTGACAAGGTATGGGATCTGATTGTCAAAAAGTCAAAAAGATAATTCTGCCTTTTAGTCAAAGAATATGACATGACAAATCACAAGAATTTACTATTCTGTCATTCACAATCTTATAATTCACTTCTAAGTAATGATACAGTCGGGAATTGCACTGCCTTTGTCTTTTCTGGCCCATAGGCCATGTTTGACATTTTGTCTGCTTTTTAGGGTTCTCTGGGCCCGGCTGGGAGGGATGGGTTGAGAGGGGAGCCTGGATCCCCCGGCTTTCCCGGTGTGCCGTCTCTGTATCTGTGGAGGAACACCCCAGAGGACTGGGCAGCATTCAGGGTTGGTCTCCTTTTATTTTTACAACTCCTGTTTTTCGGTCTGCAGTGGGAGATGTGCACCACGGCAGGCAGCAGTTGAGTCATGACAGTTGGCTGTGTTCAGGGAGCCATGGAAATTCGAAGTGTGCCCGCAACCAGGCCAACGGCTGGAAGCTGCTGCCGTTGACTCGTCTGGCTCCAGCTCCAGCTTACAAGGACCTGCTGTTGGCAGTGGGGCGAGCACTGTGCCCACGCAGAGCCCACGCCCAAGCCCGCCGGGCCAGACCTGAGAGTGACCTGCCACATCTCTGCAGCCGTGCCAGGGTGGCCGACCGTTTTTGATGTTTCAGAATTCAGATCACTTATGAAGACCGCAATCCAAAATACAGTTTACAGTGATGTAATTGGAAGCAACTGTGAGACAGTTGTAAGGTCGCAGTAGCTTGCTTGTGATGTGCAATGTTTTCTAGTCTTTTTCTAAAAGATGATTTTTAATCACACTCATCTTTTAACGTTTTCCTTGCCTCCTAGAGGATGTGTGATTCTGTTATGTCAATGCATTTGTGAGCTGTGTTCCAAATTCTTTACCCATGTGCTTGTTGGACTGGATTAGATAATTTAAACAACAAATCATGATATGGATTTTGTCTTGATTGAGGTTGATAGCTGCAATCAAGTAAGTGCTTCAGCATGGAACATTGTAATGTATGTTTGAGATGTAGTCTATGCCATGTTTTGACTTGGGAGAATCTTTGTCTGACACAACTGTAATGACTCATCTTTTGTAAACACCCTTTAACACAAACTAAGCAGCCTCTGAATCCAGTGGCAGTGCACATACACTCATCATTTTGTTTTTAAAGAAATCACAGTTATTCACCTTACATTGAATCAGTATTTCTGAACGTTAATTTGGTAGGAAAGCGCTATAGTGTGTGATTTATAAGATTCAAAGACGGCCTAGTTTTTGACCAAGCATTGATATTGATATTTACCAATGGAATTACTCTTCCTATGCAGTGCAAACATTTCAAGGTTTTTACAGAACCCGAGACCCCATGTGATCCACCTCTGGGCCCTGTTCTAGTTTCTATTTCAAGCTCTGTTGTGTAATCCCTCCCCTGAGTGTGTGGAGTCTGTTTGGATGGATATGGCAGAACGAGATTTCAGCACGGTCCAAGGGTGGCAGGCAGCTCCAAGTAATTAAGGGTGATTTGTCTTTAGAGCATTGTAAGCTAAAGCCTGTGACCCTGGCATGCACGCGTCCACGCAGCAGGCTTTGTTGGGACCGATGGCGATCCGGGGTCGAGCGCACGGCGTTCGCCGTGAATACAACCAGTGTTTCTGGGGAGTTCCGACTGCGCACATGGGGCTGCTCTGACAGATGTTAACCCCCCCCCCCACACACACACACACACACCATACCACACACACACACACACACACACACACCATACACACACACACACACTGATCCTCCTGGCTGCCTGAGCCGTTGGAGGGCTGAGTGCCGTGGGGGAGGTCTGACCCCTCTCATCCTGTCTCTGCCTCTCTTTCACTGGGCCGACAGCAGCTTTATGTCCAACCCCAGGGCAAGACTTGGCTCACCAGCCAAGACAAATACTGTAGGAAAGCAAGGAGAGACATGGGCAATTCAATAGACCTGCATTTACACTGTACGTGTCTATGTGTTTGCGTGTGAGCGTGTACATGTATGTGTGTGTGTGTGTGTGTGTACATGTGTGTGTGTGTGTGTGTGTACGTGTGTGCGTGTACATGTATATGTGTGTGTGTGTGTGTGTGTGTTTATATGTGTATATATGTATATACTGTACGTCTATACAGATGGAGAAATCCACTTTTATGGCCCATGGTGACAGCTTACACTGTGCCACCTTCTCTGTGTGCCATCTGGGAGTTAGCCATGGGGCTCTCAACACTGTGCAGTTTGCGCTTCTCATTTGGCTGGATCCAAATGCAGCCCAAGGCAGCCCGTGTTACAAGATGTTATGTGTGTGATTAAAACCTTAGGCAAACATACTGGAGAAAGTGGCTCACTCTTAGCTTTCAGAGTTACACATGTCCAGAATATCAGAGCCATCTGAGATGTCTGTTTGCAGGTTTGTTCTTGTGTCTATCCCAACTGCTATCCTGTGTTTTATTAACAGAGAACATCACTTTTCCAAGCTATCATCACAGGATGGCCTGTAAGTACAACACAATTATGCACATATATTTACATATACTCAATTACACATATATCTTGTGGCCTGTTTGCTAGTGAAGAAATACTCCTATTTTGACATTTGTGCAAAATAATGGTATGTTATGTCAAATGTTTGAAATGTTATATATGATGTATATATTATGTATATATGAACATCATCTCCCTCAAAGCATTTAACAGATGTATTTAACTGAATTGAACTGCCTGATGTAAAGATTTGTCTTATTATTCTTTCCCCATCTTGTTATTGTAGAGAGAGCAGGGACCTCCTGGCCCAATTGGGGAGATGGGGAAGCCTGGCCCACCTGTAAGTATAGTCCTTACAGACTAACGTATATGTATACAGTCAGCCTAGAGAAGGTCCCCTTGGGATTTAAATATTTTATTCCTTTATTGTTTGCTTGTGTGTGTCTCTCTCTGTGTGTGTGTGTGTGTGTGTGTGTGTGTGTGTGTGTGTGTGTTTGTGTGTGTGTATGTGTGTGTGTGTTTGAATAAGGGTATTCCAGGAGATCCTGGAGAGAGAGGGATACCCGGACGCAGAGGCGACATGGTAATGGTTCTTATGATATCACAAACACCCACTGTCTATCTGCAGACACAACCCAACGGTACAATTTTGTTCTTCTACTTAATGCTTGGCAAATGCTTGTTTAGTTTGCACTGCTGCATATGAAGGTTAAACGTAACATCTGAACTGGCCACATGGGAGCAGCATTTCAATCATGGATGCATCAATTGTGCCAGTTCTCTGTCAGTGTGCCAGTTCTCTATCTCTGTGATGTGAACTGCGGAGATGAAGTGTACTACCAGTGCCTGTTGTGTTCGTTCCAGGGCAGCTTTGGGCCCAAGGGAGTGATCGGACGAGCAGGGACATGGGGAAGAGATGGAGAGCGTGGGTCTGATGGAACTCCAGGGTCTCCAGGATTACCTGGCTTAAAGGTGAGGGACAGTACCTATGTTGTACAGATACCTTACCTCCATCTTCTTTGCTAAATGACAGATGCACCAAGTAGGTAGTCTTCTACTTCATACTTGTTTCCAACCCTGCTTAATATCCTCAATGGTGTAAGATATCTGGGAAGATGTTCTGTATAATGTGCAGAAATGCATCTATTTAAGGTGATGACAAACTTCTGTCCTCCATGATTCCAGGGCCCAAGGGGTGACAAAGGAGAGTCTGCTCTTCCCGGAGAAAAGGGGGAGGAGGTACGAGATTGCAGATGTAACACACCAGTGCTGTCATGACACTTTGTTGCACCCCTCCCTCCATATTTCATCCATCTGTTCATCTTTGTAACAACAGATAGCACATCAATAGCGTTATTATGGGATGTTGGGAGACAAGAGGCTGCTAAAACATGAACACACCCTCTTTGAAACAGATGGTAGAGCAATATATAACCACTACTACTGTTTTGAAAGAGTGTAGATGATTTTGTTCTCTCAGATAAAGAAATTTTAAAGGGTTTTTCTTTCAACAGTTGATTGACATATAGATGCATACTGGTGCTTTCATACTGTAATTTTCCTCTCAACAATAGGGTTTCCCTGGTGCTCCAGGCCCTCGCGGTGCTATAGGGAAAGAAGGAGAGAAGGTAACTGACCATGTAGTTCTCAGCAGGACTCAATTTAGGAGATACTTTAAAATCACACATGTACTCCGCTAACAGTGCATGCAGTACCATATGTTTGAAATATATTGCCCCCATGTGGAAAGAAATGGAACATGACAAGTTGAAAAAAATTGTATCAAATTTGTAGTCAGACATCATTTGCATAAACGCTTGCACTGTAAGGATGGAGATAGAAACAGTAATACATGAAGTTGCTGTAATTAGGTTACATAGGAAGAGAAAGTAAGGTGTATAAAATAAGAGACTGATAGACTACTTCTGAAACACTGTAAATCTACTTTGCATTGCTTTGCCTAAATTCTATGCTATGTTTTAATAAGTGAATTTAATGTGGACTTAACGCGGATCAGTGAGTATTTTCACACCATGTTGTTTTGTTTTTGAGGGCTCCACAGGAGAACCAGGGTTACCAGGACCTGTTGGTCCACCTGTAAGTACAGCAGTAGAATAATATTCATATTTTTAAGTCAATATGTTTATCTGTCTGTGTTGTTGTTACATGAACTTGATTTTAGAGTTACTAATCTACTTAGTACGTACTTAACTGAGAAGCACATCATATTATTAACTTATTAAGTACATTATATTCTGACACTTCATATGAAGGTAACTCTGAAAACTCTTGAATACCTTGTTGGTTTATTAGTTTCATAAGCCTGACAGAAATAACGCATTGTCTCACTTCGATACTCACTGTCGATACTCTGATTTTGTCTTAGGGACCCTTGGGGAATAGAGGTCTACAGGGGATGCCAGGGCCCCCAGGATTTGAGGTACATAATTTGTTAGTAACTCTTGTTTTTTGAATTAATAATGACCTTGTTTGACTTAGATTATGCTCTAACTAAACTCCTTTGCTCTCTAGGGGCTTCCTGGACAAAGTGGCAGGTCTGGACCAGCAGGGGCAGTGGTGAGCATACACTTAGTTGATTTTTGTAGTAAGACCTACTCATCTTCTATAGAGACATATTTAAATTTATGTAAATAATAATAAGATACGTGTGTATGTATATATATTGTTTGTTTGTGTGTGTGTGTATGTGTGTGTGTGTGTGTGTGTGTGTGTGTGTGTGTGTGTGTGTGTGTGTGTGTGTGTGTGTGTGTGTGTGTGTGTGTAATAGGGAGCCCCAGGGGTCACTGGCATGGTCGGAACACAAGGCGTAAATGGCACAGAGGTGAGCTTGTGAAGTCATTGGAATCAAAATTAAAATTAAAATAACATTTGTCATTCAAATCAGCTTTCCAAAGTATTTGAAATAATACTGGATAAACTGCCTCCTGTCTCACTTCCAGGGTGATCTTGGGCCTGCTGGTCCAATTGGTCGCAGAGGCCCAGTGGTACAGTATACCACACCATCTGTTGTCATACTTGCATTGCAATCCATACAGTAAAATGTTGTGTATTTTGCACACCGGCGTAACTGTCTGCATTGGTGTCTTGTAGGGTCTTGGTGGTGCACAGGGGTTTCGGGGGGCTCCAGGACCCAGAGGACCTCAAGTATGTTGACTTTAAAGATATATACTACAGATACATGCTACAGTTTCCTCCCTAACTTTACTGCCTATAGAAACATTTGTCTCCTTATACCTTGTCTCCTTATACCTTATTGGGTTAACTAGACATGAGTGTCACTCTGTATCAGTCCTTTTCAGTTTGTAAGATACTTACACTATCATGGAGGAGCTACCATCAGAAGCAAAGATATGATGTATCATGTATCAAGTAGTTTCATGTTTGCAGGTTATAATATTCCAAATCATGATCAGACCAATTTGGTTATTTTGTTCCTACTTAAAGTTTGGACAATTGTTACAGCTTAGATTGAAGAATCCCCAAGTTCTTCCAGTATTCAGTTCCTCTTTATAGCCGTTGGTGTACACATAGCAGTTGTAATTTTTTCCACAAAGTAGGCCATTAGCAGTTATATTCACTCAGGCATCCTCAGATGGCTGTTGTTATCCTAGTGGTGTAGAGTATTGCTGGGTAGCCAGCAGCAGCTATGTCATTGCACTAGCATGGAGCCGTGGCCACAGGCTGCACACAATGGGGAAACTCCCCATGGCCTGTCAGTGGAGAACTTGTTAAAGCTGAGCGCATGTGAAAACTGACCCTAAAACATCCCAGTCTCCTCCTTTTGTCCGACTACGATTTGTTCCTCTCCAGATGTTTTCACATGAAGTGTTGCCATGGGATCTTGGCAAATGATGAGGCCACAGAAACTGTAAATCTGTGTAACTAGCGTCACAAGTTGAATGAAATGAGATACAGACCTTTTAAATAGGACTCTGGGTAGAATCAGCCTTTTACCCCGCTGAAGATCTCTTTGTTGCTTGCACTTAAAATATTACCTAATTTGGACCTGTATGTGGGTCAAGCATAAGTCACCATGTAGAGTTGACATTCACAAGACATGCTGAAAGATGTTTTGTGGACGTGTGGAATATACACTCAAACGTGCAGTATGTCAAGAAGTGCAGTCAGCATTCAAAACCTCTATCTTCTGTATGCAGATAAATTCTCTGTTTACTCACAGGGTTTGCCTGGTATGGATGGTCCCCAGGGTCTTAAAGGAGACAAAGTAAGTGATCACTAAGTGCCTTCTGTAAATTTAACAATATCAGTAAGCCTCAAAAAATCATATTTTTTTATTTTAAACTCAGCCACTAGCTAGCTCAACTTAGCCTGATTAAAACCTAAACACATTGACATGAAAGGCTTTTTAACTAAATAACCCTTTTTGTTTTTTTTGTTTTTTATTTTACATTTTTGAACTCAGCCACTGTGGTTCAGTGGCTTACTGAACAAAAATAGATTATTTAGTTAACTACTGGAGCGTCATGATAGACAGATATTCTCTGTGCTTAGGGTACAGCTGGACCAGTGGGTAATAGAGGACTACAGGGCATTGAAGGTGCCATGGTGAGTATGATACAAAATGCTCCAACCAATCACCTTACATATAGCATGTCCATCACTGCCTTTTGGAATTTTAAAGTAACACATTACAGTTCTTTTACCCTTCTTTAGAATAATGGTGTCTAACGCAGACTTAGACACACACACACACACACACACACACACACACACACACACACACACACACAGGCAGACACACACCTGGGTGTAACCCAATACAACCTGTGTTCTACCAAAGGGCACTGAATACAGAAGAACATAAGTTTTCAAGCTGTAAACATTTACATTTGCGGTGCATGATGGATCGTTCAGGTTTTAAAGGTCTTGGTCTGTTTTAAGACGGCATACAATGAATTGTGCAGCGAATGAGTATAAAATGTTCAAAACATAACTCAGACGAACAAAAATCCTATTGCAGACTCATAGCCCATTGCCACAGTGACTGGTATACAGTTCTACATGTGGCTTCCATCTATTTTGTTTTACTGAAGGTTTTGTTACTGAAGTCTGTTGACTTGTGACCCTGGTTACATTACGAGATATTGTTCTTGATACTTTTCAGGCTAAAAGTTCAAAAAATAGGAATGTCATATTTAATGTATGTCTGCTTCTGTGAGCAATATTTATCTCTGAGTGTCAGCTGTACATGATACTAAAAGCACAAATGTCACGTCTTCAGACAGACAACAGGGAATACATTCATTCAGTGCCCAGTCTATGTGGTAGCTCACTAGTCTGATTTCTTCACAGAAGGACATTTAGTTTACAAAATGATTAGTTCACCTTTCTTGTGTAACTGGGAAGTGATTATGGTTGCCCTTATCATTTTTAGGGTGTGACTGGAACTGCTGGTCCAAAAGGTTTCCGAGGAGACCCGGTAAAATATCTTGCGATTCTTACGTCTCTTTCACACCGGAATCTGTAACATCGCAATTTCTGTGTGAATGAGGCCTTATGGTCAAGCATTTTCTCATAATGAAAATGATCTGCTGTGTGATATTCCTGACTGATGAACTTCTTTTATGTAGGGCCCAAGGGGTGATGATGGGAACAAGGGGGACGCTGGACCCAAAGGAAACAAAGTAAATTTCAGAGCTTTGCATTTAAGTAGATTTACTCATTGACTTTAGTCTAATACTAGATGAGAGCTGTTAGTGATACCAGTGGCCACAAGGATGAAACTTTCATGTGGATCTGTATGCAAGAGCATAAGAACATAAAAGCGTTTATGAAAGCAACCTTGCTGCTTATAGAGTGAAATGAACTCTACTTACTGTACTGCTACTTACTGAAATGAACTCTACTTACTGTTTACTGTATTTTGCTGGCATTAAGACTAATAGCCTAACCATTCTGGCATAAAAAAAAAAACAAAACAATCCCATGATATGGCTGACCGTGTGATTACATCCTCTTTTGGGGGTCTCTTTTTTAATGCTAGGGTCTTAATGGAGTCCCTGGTATCATGGGACCACAAGGAGAGAGAGGTCAGCTAGGCCCCCTTGGTCCACCAGGTCAGAGAGGTCAGCCGGGGCTGTCTGGAAATCAGGTATGCGTAAAATCCCTCTACCATTCAGGAGAGATAAACCTGAGAGTTAATGTTCTGTCACCTATACCCATAGAGATAAGTCAGATGATTAACCATGGCACTCAGCTGCTAAACAGATGGTTTTAACATACAACCCACCACAGCTGAAACATCCCACGTTTATGGTTGTTAGACACGCTCATTTTGTAGCATATCACGACTGATGATTGTGGGTCTTTTGTCATCCAGGGTGCAGAAGGGGATGTCGGCCTCCAGGGAGATGTTGGGAAGGAAGGTCCTAAGGTCAGCCTTGTCTCAGAGCTTTTTCCAGCAATGATGTATAAGCAAACGTTTATTTATCATATTTGTTTGTATTATCACCATGCATTGAAAATATTACTGAACAGTCATACACAAAACATGTATATTTTATTTGATCCCCAGGGCAATAGGGGGGCTCCTGGTCATGATGGAAATCGAGGACTGAAAGGCCCCAAGGTATAGTTTTGAAATTTTTATCCTCTACCTGCCTTCTAAGTGTTTCAACTGTAAGTGAAATAAACTATTGATGTTGAGTTACTAGTAATTAGATCATCATGAAATTGATTTCTTACTGCAAATGATGTAAGTATACACCTATCTATTAACAGTCCTGTCCTTATTTTTTATAGGGTCGAACAGGACAAGACGGTCCCAGTGGCGTTACTGGAATTCCTGTATGACAACCTAACATTATTTAATTTAAACCAAATGCAAAGTCTTGCAAAATCTTGATCTATTTTACTCAAAAGAGTTTCATAAATTGATGAGTCAAGAGACCTTGCATCTTTTGAAGTTTGAGTATTGTGTCCTCTCGTTATAGGGCTTGCGGGGTCTTCCAGGAATTGAAGGACCAGAAGGAAAGCCTGGTACACAGGTTCCCATTTTATAACTTAATATTCAGTCAATACCAATAATGAAAACTACATAACTAATGCTACTCTATCATCTTTATCATCATTCTTAACATTAAGAATGTTTAGCTAATAATGATTCAATTAATTATTAACCAAAAATGTATCTTGATCAAATGCGTTTGCTTGCCATTGACAGGGAGCAATAGGTCCTGTTGGCAGTCCTGGAGATAGAGGTCTAGCTGTGAGTCTTCACCACGTTCTTTCCCAAGTTTATGTGCAAATAATGTCTTGCACATAAACTTGGCTTTGGCCATTGTCATTGCAAAATGAACTCTTAAAATTATAGTTTGGAGTAATTCCAACCATAACCCTGTGGGTAATGAAAGTGAAAGTGAGCTTATGATGACATTCAGTTCTGCTTCAACAGAAACTGGCAAATACAGAGGGAAATTGACATTAGAAGAGCTTAAATAGAGCTTATTCCAGCCATCAGATGTCTGAAAGTCACCTGCTGCTGTCAGCAAGGGCAAAAAATTCAAAGCATTTGCGCATTCTCGTAAACCAGAGCAATAATGTTTAGACATGTTAATTACTGGTCAGGAAGAGGACCAGATGAACTTGTTTATGTGGTACAAGCTTGTAGCCAGAACTCATCTCTTGTCCTTGTTGTTGGAGCAGATAAATGTCAGACAAGTGACATTTCTGCTGACGGTGTGGAACAGGGTGGTGGTAAAACTTAACAAGTTTGTAAATATCATCCTGGAGGTCACAAAGTGTTTAACAGGGGTCAGTGTGTCCGTCAGTTTGCGAAAAGAAGTGGTTCCCAAAGAGGGCTCAGAAACCAACAAGTTCTTAACTTACTCAGTGGAGGTCAGTGTGTTCCAGTGCAGTGCCTGACTAACGTCATAATTATTCTATTTAATGCAGGGCCTCAGGGGCTCAGTTGGAGAAGCTGGACATAGAGGACCTGCTGGTAGTCCTGTATGTAGGATTCTCAATCTTCTATTCTGGTTACACATCTCTCAGAAAACACAGAATTCACCTTTTGATCCCCAAATACCCCTTTAATTCACGATTTTTTTTCACAATTCCATTAATTGAAACTTCTCACCAACTATATGTTAATTGTAGAGCCAACCATTTGGAAGTTACATTTGAGAAGTGTTTCGATTGATTGCAGTTTTCTTTCTGTCTTTGTTGTGCTTGTTTGAATGATGCCTTTGATGTATCTTCAAATCATAGGGTTCTTCAGGACATCCCGGACAAAATGGCATTCCGGGCCCTCCAGGTGAGAGGGTAAGTCCAATCACTTAAACAAGGAAAGAATTTCATTCTCATCAATTATACACTGATTTTAGTTCTGGATTCAATTTTTTTTTCAAATATTAGGACCTACCATGTGGAACATAGTTCTAGTCTAGACACTTTAGGAAGCTAAACACTTGTATTTGTGTTATATTTGTTTAATATTTGTGTTTTGTACTTTCTGTTTGTCTGAACAACAGGGTTTTTCTGGGAAGCCTGGCACAGATGGACCTCAGGGACCTATAGGCATGTATGTAAGTGTTACCGGTCCTGTTAGACAAGGTGTTGGCACGCATTAATTTTTGAGAGTTTGTGACTACTTAATACATGTGAACTAGATGTGATTATTTACTCGTTTTGAATAATAATAACATATCATTTATGGATGCGTGTCTAAAGAGTTGATCTTCTCACAGGGATACCCAGGAGCTTTTGGTTTGCGTGGCCAACCTGGTCACATAGGTCAAAGGGTGAGAGATGCAAATTTATCAAATATTCCTTTTCAGAAATGGTTGTACAGGGGCGTAACTAATGATTATTTCCGTACCTGAGTAGTTGTTTGATAAAGTCATCTAATACCATGTTTTGTCCACATAACAAAAATTCAGTTGGTTACCATACAGCAGAATTAAGTATACCTGAAAATGCAACACTTGGTAGTTAAGTTAACAGCTGACAATTAATAAATTAATTGTTTTATTGTTGCAGCCCTGTTAATTAATAAATACAGTTTGCACAAGTCTATGTCATCACAGTAGCAACACAGTAGCATCAATGTTACTACAATGTTTCATATCCCACAGGGAGATCAAGGTGTAAGAGGCCATGTTGGACACTCTGGAAAGTCTGGACCTCAAGTATGTCATTTAGAGTGCACCCATCCAGATCACCTAATCATAAATAGGGGTGGGAATCAAGGCATGGGTAGAAGTAGAACCGAGAATGTAATGCTTGAATCCACTGCCATCGTCTGCCTCTAACCTTATTGATCCGCCTCATCAATGCTGCCCTGTTTGTTAAAATCATGGGCAATTGGCCTTTCTGAAAATATAATTGAAATAGACATCACAGTTCTATATTGTTTACCTCATTAACTCAGTACCATTGTGGTCTAGTATTATAAACTGAATTACAGGTTCATGTGTTGATACTGATAATCTGTGTTAACTACCTTTTCTATTGTTAGGAATTGATAAGAGAATTGATTAAGAATTGGATTGAATTGGAAGAATTGGAGCAGGATTGGCAATGGCATCAGTATTGATAAAATTGTATCAATTCCCACTACTAATCAAAAATAGTGAATCACATACCAAAAGTTAATGAAAATCATGTGGTTATTTATAGAGAGCATTATTAAAGTTTTTTTTTTTGTTCTCTAGGGTTTGCCAGGACCCCGTGGTGAAGCAGGACTTCCAGGGCCTCAGGTGAGTGAAATCATTTGCATGTTGTTGTTTTGCCATCTGCTTTACAGACTGAGCCGACACAAAGCCTGTTATTTCTGCCTCTTGTGCAGGGACACCAGGGAGAGCCAGGACCCAGGGGAGTTCTGGGTGCACCTGTGAGTACCTCAGCTCATCATCTACAGCAAAATGATGCAACTGAGTGCCAATGTTTCAACAAAACATGATAAACAATGACCACTAATTACTATTAAGCGCCTCCTCCACACACTGATTCCAAGAACAAAGTGTCAGAGGACTGGATGATGATACAAAGGGCTGCTTACTGAATTTATAATTCTCTGAACATTGTGAATATTTTTTATTTATAATATTTAATATTTTAATATGTAATTGTCACTTTAGTCTGAATGTGTCCAATGTTCAATGCCACAACTTGTCCTCCAAAGGGCAATACTCACAAAAACAAATCTGTTAAATTCTGTAAAATGTACCTACTGCTCTGAGTGTAGGGTCCTCCTGGCCTGCCAGGTATTGTGGGCATCATGGGAAAGGGAGGTCCTCCAGGATCACCTGGGCCTGTGGGAGCGACTGGGCCAGTAGGACCTGTCGGATTACCTGTGAGTGGGCATTACACAAATATCTGCCATTTACAGTCCTCCTTCGTGTCTTAAATAGTATCTGGTACACATGCACTGATATCATTGTTCTACTCAGCTTGTATAACACAGTTCAATAAATAATAATGTGTCGGTTTCACTTTACAGAGAGAGCACTCTTATAATATAAATGCACTCTACTAGAAAGTTTCTTTAGACTACTGTAGTGATTACACAAGTGACTATGGTGAGTGAGACCTAGGCTGTAGTGCAGTAACTGAAGGGCGCTGTGGTACAGTAATATGCAGACTTTGTGTTCTACTGCATCAGTTCTGAGAATAATTCCAAATCAAACATGTTCTCACAGGGTAAAGCCGGCATTGAAGGACAAATAGGGCAAACAGGGGAAAAGGGTGAAAGGGTGAGTCTCTCTTTCATTACACCAGTGACTACATAGTGTTGTTGTTCTGAGATAGAAGTGCATGTGTTGTGCAATGTTATAGTGAGAGTTCTGTAATGTTTCAATAAATAACACTCCCCACAGGGGATGTTGGGACCTGCTGGAGATGCTGGTCCCACTGGCCTAGAGGGTCAACAGGTCAGTGATGTCTTAATCCCAGATATGCTCCAGAAAGATGCACAGTAAAAAGAAAAATCTAGTAGCAATTTTAAACACTGTTTGTTGTGCAGTTGCCTTATTCTAATATTTTAATTAATTTGGTATGTGCAATCTGTGCAATCAATATTATATGTCACAGGGTCTTCCAGGTCGTGTTGGGGAAGAGGGTCCATCAGGACAAAAAGGTGCACAGGTAGGGAGGATTTATTCTCCAAACTGACCAAACTAAAATTCATACTGACAGTGACTGTTCTAGTCTGTCTCAGAAACTTCCTCTTTTTCAAGCAACTTCATTGGTTGTTGTTTTTTTTTTTTTTTTAATCATTTTTTTTAATCATCTGGAATCATGTACGATGTGTCAGAATGTTTATTTTTAATATTGTACTTTCACAGTTATGCCCTTTTTTGTATTTCTTACATTTATGAATGAATCATAGGGTGACCTAGGCCCATTTGGAAGGCCTGGAACTCTGCGACCACCTGGGGTTCCCGGGCAACAGGGCATCCCAGGCCACCAGGGTGAGAGAGGACTCCGGGGAAAAGAGGTCAGCTTTTTCTTTTTCACATTTTCAATGTAGCCTCATGGTTATCAGTCAAGCATGCCTTGCTTGCTGTGTATCACTCCTGCATTTTTATATCGATGGGCCAATGGTGGCACAGGTGGTAGAGGTGCCGTTTGGCAACCAGAGGGTTGCTGATTCGAGCCCCACTCTGCCACCAAAGCGTCCTTGAGCAAGATACTGAACCCTAAATTGCTCCCGGTGGGAGCACAGTGCTTCCACTGTGCATAGCGGCCTGTGCCACCGGTGTGTGAATGGGTGAGACATACACTGTGAAGCTCATTGAGTGCTCATAGGAGTAGTGCTATATAAATGCAGTCCATTTACCATTTATATCAATGATTGTGTGTTATAGGGTGCAGCTGGTGTTCCTGGTCACATAGGGGAACAAGGTCCCAAAGGAGAAAAAGTAAATATTGCACCAGAATATTGCATACGTTTTCAGCTATGTGAAAATTGCTGCCGTCTTATTGTTCATGTAGTTTGCTTCAATATGTAAAGCCTACAGCTTTTGATCAATGCCATTGGAGGCCGCTTAATGTTTGGTTCACCTGTAGTACTCAGGCTCACTACTTTGGCATCAAAGCTTCATCCAACAAATCTGTTTCTTGTTTACTTGTTTTTGAAATTAATGTTTGACTTTGTTCTTTTTACAATGAAATGATGAAATTCAACAATTCAATTCAATTCAATTCAATTCAGTTTTATTTATACAGCGCCTTTTACAATAGTATTGTCTCGTGGCGCTTCACAGAAGGAGCACCCAAGAGCAACAGGGGCAAGGAAAAACTCCCTTATGTTCAGTTAATCTAGGAAGAAACCTTGGGCAGATCCACGACTCAAGGGGCTAACCCAACTGCCAGGGGTCATGCAGAAAAATTACAATCAGTAGTAATCATGACAGATATAAGCAGCCTATGGTTTTAGCTAAGGTTCATAATAGTTCATAATAGAGTATTATCCCACTCTTACAATACATGGTAGTCAGTCTATAGGTGGTTATCAGGAAATATGGCTGGACAATGTAGCAGCGGCCAGGCATAGTGACAAACTCAAAGAAATGAGATGGGTCATGGGGGTAACAGTAAGGGTCCATTTGACAGCGCCATTGTGAGGGGGGGTCAATCACAAAGCCTCAGGAAGGGGAGTCGGGTCCAGCGTCGGCGTCCAGGAAGGTCCTCTGTGATGGGGAGTCGGTCGTGAGATGTGCCTCCCGTAGTGTTGGTTGTAGTCCACTCAGGAGGGGAGGGTGAGAGGAGTCCGCCGGAATGAGGCAGGGATGACACTCAGCAAAGATAATTGTGGACAGAGGAAAATAGTAAATTTGGCCAGGCTCGCACATCAGAAGCAAAAAGCAGAAAGCAGTAATTTGGGCATACCTATATGCGCATAAATATACATATATACAAATACACACACACACACACATATACATATATACATACATACACACATACATACATATACATACACACACACACACACATATATATATATATACATATATACATACACATACATACACATACACATAAATACACACACATACACACACACACACATATATAAATAGAGAGAGAGCTGACAAACAAAAATGTGACTGTTCACAGTTTTACAACCTCCATTTTAAATGACTGAGACCATGCCTCTCATTTCAAGGGGGATTCAGGGATGCAGGGATTTTCTGGTTTACCTGGGTTCCCCGGTGTGTTTGGGGCCAAAGGAGAGAGGGGCATCAAAGGACACAAGGGACATGTAGGATTGCTTGTGAGTAATGTAGTACCAATACTTCTGTTTCATTTAAACTCATTGTCAAATGTATAAAATCAAGAGTTGTTGATTGTGATGCATTTGTTGCTTTTCAGGGTGAAGCTGGGTTGATGGGGAAAATGGGACCATCAGGCTTGGCGGGACTAGAGGTTGGTTTCATCTGAATTGCATACTGCATCATGTATCATGAACGACACTCAATAAGCCATCTACAGAATGATTGCTTTCCATCAGGGTATTGAAACTTTCAAGATTTTTCTCATGAGAGATGATGCTTCAACCTACAGGGTGTCACAGGTCTGAGGGGGCCCCTGGGGACTGATGGCCATCCTGGGAGAAAGGTATTCAGCGTCACCACATATAGATTGTCCTGTGATCCTTCGTAGCTGTTACACTCATGCACTAATATCTCCTTTTTCAGGGGGACATGGGATCAAGAGGTACAATAGGTCTCCTTGGAAGTTTAGGTCAAAAGGTATTGCTTTTCTTAGTTGCTCAATGATCAGTAAATGTAGACAAGGTAAAACGTGACAAGGATTCTGTTGTTACGGACAAGATTTCATTCATTACAGTGTCTAATATGCCACACCTTTTACTCTGTGTTGTGAAGGGCCCACCAGGGAACAGAGGGATTAAAGGGGACACAGGTCGTCCTGGACCCAAGGTGAGAATTCAGGAGGAGCAGGGAAAATGCATAGGTGATCTCTGTGTGTTTCTCATGTCATGGCAATATTGCCATTCATGTTCCTCTTCATGTTATTGGACATTTCTGGAGAAATTGTGAAATGACACTATAAGTCATATGCTTTCACAGGGGCTGTTTGGGCGACCAGGCCAACTTGGTGCACTTGGGCCCAGGGGCTTCACTGGCCAGGAAGGGACTCGTGGTGACCCAGGGGAGAAAGGGGAGCTAGGAGAGATGGTAGGGGGCATTTAGGAGCTGTTCTGCTATGGGCTCCATGCACATTCCATTAATTCCATTAATCTGATAAGGGGTTATGATGTCGAATCTCAGTGTCTTGATGCAATGAGGTTATTTTGTCTGTGTCCAGGGACCAGATGGTTTACCTGGAATAAGAGGATCTAAAGGACCTCCTGGATTAGAGGTACAACATCTCAGAAGAGTAGTGTGTGATAAGAATGTTATTATGACCTGTTTTGTGACTCTAAAATGGGATAACTTGCTGTGGGATTGCAGTAAAAGAATGTTTCATTTATATATTGACAGTGTTCAATCAAAGCACACTTATACTATCATTTTCCCTTCCAATTGAACATGAAAGTGACTCTAAAATCCTCCTCTTATAGGGAATGCCTGGTGAGATGGGTATTGATGGACCAACTGGTTTACCTGGACCTGCGGCAAGTATATTTAGTCTGTAATGAGCTCTCAGATTATTGCAGGTATGCTACCAGTACAGAATTATTCATGAGAAATGTCTCTTCTAGGGACAGATAGGCCAGACGGGGCCTGAGGGAAGACAAGGTGTGAAAGGACAAAAGGTGACCAAACCGTTACTCTTTAATTGAATTTAAATAAAACTAAATAAAAGATCTGGATAGGTGATTTAAAAGAGCTGACTGGCTGAAGCCAGAGGCAGGTAAAGACTGTTGTTATGTCCAGTTGCATGTGCTTGAGTAACATCACTAATCTTAGATATTTATTTTAATTGTGTTGTGTGGCATTTTTAGTATCTAAATATCCATGAACAACCAAGACGTATAACATATAACAGAATGTAAAGACACAACCATTTTTATGCCTAAGCTTGTCTACTAAAGTTACATGCAAACCAGCTAGTGCAAGCTTGTTCAGTCTGATTGACATTTGCTAATACCCAACTTAAACACACGAAAGCAAATGACTGTGAATGTAATTACATTAAACGTTTACTGTCTTGCAGGGAAAAGATGGTCGAGATGGACGGCCTGGAAAAACAGGGCACAGTGGACCAAGGGTAAGACAAAACAGTTTTCCCATATTCTCTATATACTTTCAGTCACTTGCTCTGTGCACAATGAAATGGTTTAATCTTTCTCATAGGGGAAGAGAGGTAAAGCTGGAATCAGAGGGCCAAGGGGGAAAACAGGAGAAAAGGTAGGATATTTTTCATAGTCCTTTAAAGTCGAAAATATTTTGAGATGATTTAACATGAGAGTTGCATGCTTGTTGGTTCTGCCTGTTCCAATGAATATTCAGAAAGGAATATCATTTGCACAGCATGTGTGAAGCTGATAAAAAGGCATTGATGTTCCCATTCACCAGGCTCAGGCAGTAGGTGCTATGCACTGTCCTGCTGGCATTTTAGTTCGCTTATAATCCTCTGTGGGACTGCGGATGAGCTGGCCACTGAGCATTTAAATGTGTTATTGCCCAAGGTGCTATTGTGACCTCAATAACACAGCTTGCTCTATAAGTGGTCCCTAAGCCACTATGCACACCTAATATATTTCAGCCTTGAAAACGTGGAGCATTTTTATCCTCTGTTCCAAATACAGACAGAGAGAGAGTGGGGACAGGAGATTAGGCAAAACAGAAAGTACAAGGGGATTCTGCATGATTTCATGCTATTACAGGATGTCTCACAGCATCTCATGTTCATATGTACCAGTGCTAACACCTACTCAGGGATGCATTGAAGAGTGGACAAAGTTTTGAAGTCTCCTCCTGAAAAAATAAACACTACTCAGGAATAAAGTAAAGTGAAGTTAACTGATATTAGATTTCTAAACTCAGTTCTGAATTAAAAACAGTTCTAAACGGAAAACTGCTCTGTTTAATTTTGCTTTAACTAATGTATTTTCTACAGGGAAAACAAGGGGACACGGGGAAAAGTGGACCCACAGGAAGACAAGGGCCATACGTAAGTTACACAGTAATTAAGTACAGGTACATACAGTACATACTGCTGTAACATTACATTTCAAATACAAGAAGTCAAAACACACACATTTCTTCACAGGTAATTAACACATAAAAAATTATAATACTGATCATATTCTATGAAACAAAAATGTCAAGGACATCAAATAAAAAATCTTTTCATTGGCTTTATTAGGGCACACCAGGCAATAGTGGAGACAAGGGAGATAGCGGGAAGAAGGGTGAGCAGGTATGATCAGGTCATATTTACAATTTCTGCCACCGTGTGCATTTTCATATAAGCTGTTTACACCATTGTTTTTTTATGCAGGGAGAGGTGGGAATGACAGGGCCGCAGGGGCCTCTGGGTGGCCAAGGGCTGAAGGTATCACAGCAATACAAAATAATTATCAAAATCAACTTTTTACACTATCCGTGAGAGTGTTTGAAATGTCAGAGAGTGAGTGAGGAAGACATTCAGTGTTACATGCATATTCGGTTTAAAATTAGCTCCACTGATCCCAAAACATTTTATTTTTCTCAGGGAATACAGGGCCTTCTGGGTAATGTCGGACCAAGCGGGCCCAAAGGAGAGCAGGTACTGGACTGTTTTGGGAATGTAAAGAAATTTTATGTGCTAATATCTCATTTATAATCTGGGTCAGTGTCTGTGCTTAATTCTAGACTGTTCCTTTTTTAGGGTAACATCGGCCCACCTGGAAAAAGGGGAACCCCAGGTCTGCCTGGAATGCCTGTAAGATTATTAGATTTTGACATCTTGTCCAGATGTTTGTTTTTGTGGCAAGTTTTACTTATAAAGTACTGATCTGAAATGTCTCTCTTTCCAAATTATAGGGACTGTTTGGTGAAAAGGTAAAATGTGCATTTCTACAGCACAGTAGATCATGTGCTGTTTCTTCCGCTGATCGATTATAATGTATGTTTCGTCATACAAACCAGTGGTCTCATGTACATGCAACGTATATTTTACCATATGTAGCACATGCATTGTTTTTGGAAAAAAATTCAGTCTTAAAAATCTTCCTCTGCAGGGTCCTAAAGGGTATGCAGGACAAAGTGGCTCAAAGGGGGCGAGAGGACCACCTGTGAGTACACATCATTAAGCAGGTGTTGTGCTGTCTGTATCTTTATATCAGTGTATTGTAGTGTGTGTGTGTGTGTGTGTGTCTGTGTGTGTGTGTGTGTGTGTGTGTGTGTGTGTTTTCAACTAGGGGCTACCGGGAGCACCAGGACCCCCTGGGATGTCCCTGAACATCACATTAACACAACTGAAGGCATGTTAAATTTCAAGTGCCATTAATGTCTAATAGTAAAAAATATGATTGCAATCCACAGAGAACTGTTCAACTGGCATTCAAATGTGCCATGTCTGTAAATACAAGAGTTTGACACAAATTAGTTTTCTTAAATCTTAAATTTGTTCCCATTTAAAAGATTGTGTCTGTATTATTTTTTAACTCCAGAATTGATGAAAATGCTACAAGTGTGATCACATACTATATACAAAAACATTAGTTGAATTTATTGGTTAAATTACTTTCATTCTTTATCTTTATCTTATTTAAATATACAGTTTTTCTTTATAAGAAAAAGAAAGGTTTTATTTAAATAGAAGATAAGATAGCTGAAAGACGTGCTTTGTGCCCAATGTAGAATTACATCCAGCAACTAGAGCCACCAGATGTCACTGTTGTAATATGCATTCTCTACTCTGTTGCTGACAGTCTTATGTAGTTTTTTGGTCATCCTATTTAGGATGTCACATTCTTGTCAGACAAGCCCAACTATCCTCTGATAAGAACCTTACTGGAGTCCCTACAACAGGACCTGCGGTGGTTTTTAGATCCACCAGAGGGCACCAAAATGCATCCAGCCACCAGCTGCCTTGAGCTGTGGCTGTCACAGCCCAACTTCACCAGTGGTCAGAATATGTCAAAAATGTTTTATTTATTGTGTATTTATATGTCTGCATGTATTTTATTAGTTTGTTTTATTGTGTGTATCTGACTGGTTTAGGGCTACTTTAGAATGGTGAAGTAAATTGTACTGTATGTTGTATAGCCTATAAATGTGCAAATCTTCAGTTTGATTACTTGTTTCAGGGATGTATTACATTGACCCAAATCAGGGCAGTCCTGCTGATGCCCTTCTGGTCTACTGTGACTTCACCTTGGGTGGAAAAACATGCCTGTCTCCACTGAAACCTCAGGTACCATCGGTGGTCTCTTCATATCACCACGGGTCATTTTGCGTGCAGTTACAGTATAATACACACATATTACAGCAATTTCTGAAACACTTATGAACCTACTTATAAAAACTTACTGTATATAAAGTGAATGCGTTATTTAAGCTACATCATTTTGTTTTGGACAAAATGTATGAATTTTGTTTTTTTTATTAGTAGTAGTAGTACTTGTATTACTTGTAATACTTGTTCGTTCACACCTGGAACAATAACTATAAATATAACTGTCACTATAATGATATTTCCATCCACACTGACCAATAATAACATAAGTCTGTTCTCATGTTAATGAACTAATGTCTAAAATTCCATGGTTTCTGATTGGTTGTCAACCTTTTATCGTTCAAAAAATCACTCTGAAAGTGATGAACGTTGTCATTCACATTAATTAGAGCAAGATTTATTTGTCGCTATAGTTATTGTTTTCTGTGTGAACGTCCCTTTAACATACATGTATTTTCCCGTAGTCCTTCAAAATATTACAAATAGTGTAATACCCCTTATTCCTTTGCAGGTACCACTTAGAGACTGGCTGAAGGACTCTGATGCAGACTCATTTCAATGGCTCAGTGAGAAAGAGGAGGGTTTTCAGGTAGGGCATAAACAACCTCCAAACAATTCAGTCCCAAGAAGAAAAAGTAGCAACTCCAGTAATAGATTTTATGTCTTCAACCACGGGAATTGCATGGAACAAGAGATTGTTTCCTTAGCCCTTGTTCACCCTGTTCCCTGGTTTTGGTTTATTCAGAACTCTTCTCTGATATATCTGTAACACAATCCTCTCCTTGCCCTGCGGTAGTTTGAGTACACTGAGAGCAGCGTGGTGCAGATGCGATTCCTGAGACTCAACAGCAATCTGGCCAGCCAGAACATAACCTTCTCCTGCCAGTCTGGCAGCAAGCAGGGCACAACACAGAGGGACATTAAGTTCCTTGCTGACACAAGGAGGCAAAGTTATGTGGGCACATTAAGTGATTGTGTGGTATGTTTCATAAAACTTACTTACCTTCCCCATCAGTACCTATTCTTTTCGTTCTCTATGTGCTATTTTATACAATTCATTCACATTTTGTGAAAAACAAAGAAAATGTATCTGCACTTAACAAGTACCTTTATATATAAAATTACATTTCTGTAGGAAATCTGTCATCAGTTGGAGATATGTCATTATTATAGCTCCAGAAACATTTCATTTCCCTGTAAGAAAACACTCTGACTATAGCTACAGCTTCCCATTTCTCTCATTTGTATGGCAGCCTGCTGATACATTCGACCTTGGATCCCGGGAGTCTGTGTTCCAGTTTGAGACCAGTGACCTGGATCTCCTACCAATCAGAGACATGGCTTTGTTTGGCAACAGTGACCTCACTGAGGAATTCAGCTTCACTGTTGGGCCCGTCTGCTTCAGTTAGGATTGATTGTATATGTGCAGCATCTAGGATAGCTGAGCATATAAGACTGCTTTTCATGTGGCCCTCCAGCAAAGGAGAGTTGGATTTGTGAAAAAGCTGAAAATGAAAGGGCAATGAGAATCCTCCAAGACAAGAATACTGTACTCTGTAATGTCGGGACCAGGAAAACTAGTAGATCAGCAGGAAATTACAGTTGAACACTGCTAACTCTTTGTTAACAGTGTTCACAAATGTTTTTCATATGGCAGTTACATTTTAGTTGAAACAGATTATCACATTATTTTGTTTACGGAGGCTTTAGAAACTTGATAATGGTGCTTATTTATACATTGGTCATGTGTATGATTGTTTTGTAGGTTGTGTAAAGATTATTTGTACTGTCAAGTGCTGGATTTACTTTTTTACATCAGGTATGTTCATGACCAAAAGAGTGTGGACAAATCTGTGTCAGATCTATCTAACAATGTGCTCTAAATTAGAGACACTGCTAACTTTGATAAACAATACCAAACTTCACCACAAACTTTCAACATTTCAATATCAACCCATTATTTTAGGTTAGTTTCATTTCCCCAAGCATGATACACAAACCTTTGACATTCCTCAAGGTGCCACTTTCATCAATTTGGAACTGCAATTAAGAATCTAATTGATATTATCACAATAACATTATTTACTGAAACAGTCTGGTCATTTGTATTTTTCAGGCATGTATGGACACGGGGCATAATTATGTTATACATTCTTTGTTATGACAAGAGAAAATTGTCTTGATGATGAGATGATTCTCCACTACCTAGCTAAGCTTGCCAGTAGAACTTTTGTTATGTCTTTCATAATGGTGTTGAACTCTTTTTTGCTGAACACTTTTTCTCAATATTTCAGTACAGGGTCAAACCAAGATTTTGGACGTGCACAGTACAGATCATCTTAAGTTTTGCATGAAGTCTACATGGGTGCATTTGCCTTAGCTGGCTGAGACAATATTGTTGGTTTTGTATTTTTGGTTTTTTGTATTTTTCTGTGTTGGCTGTCATTTTCTTAGATGTATATTGGTTATGTTTTTTTTACCTTACTGTTATTTATGGCCTTTTTCTGTCATTTAATAGCCTCCATAAGATACCATCTCATTACAGTTTTTTTTCTGATCATATAAAGGATAAGGTGATAATACCTCTTTACCACTGAAATGTTTACAGGGTTCCAGTTTGATTTATTATCCTCTCTTTCAGGTTGAGGTTAAAGAAGAACACTTTAGAATCTGACAAGATGTAGTGGGATGAGGTGCTGATCATCTGATAACATTCTCCCTCTCGTCTCTGCGTTATTTTTTTGGATTTTAATAAGAAACAACTGCAGTGTTACCTTGAAATGTTCAAATTCATTGGTAGGCTATGTGACAGAACAAAAATATGGTGCTCTTAGTATGTATTTCACAGATATAATCAGGTAACCACAATTGTTGTTTCATAAAATTTGTACAAAATTAAGACTGTTTTACACCACCATCCTGCACTTACATGCCATATATTGCCTCTTTGTCAAGATGTTGTCAAAACAAAATTGTGCAAATTGTATGTATATACAATATTTCAATAAACAAATTACTTAATACTGTACAGTTAGAGGCCACTCAGTTCAGTTCAGTTTTGTTTAGTTTTTTAGTCAAAGATTGCCATTGCTCAAAAGCTTGTACCTGTTTCCTCTAAACTGCTAATTCACATTGAGCTGTGAGATGTAGTTTTTTTCTCATGTGCCCCACCTAAGCGAACAAGTTTTCACTGTCTGCTTTTAGTGTTAAAAGTGCCAGCCATTCTAGTCATGGACTGTTTCATCTGCTGGCAAGCGATATTGCTAAGACCACCAGACTCCAGAATAGTTTTTTTCCACCAAGTGATAAGACACTGAAACAATGACAGCTTAAGCCTATGCCTGTCAGTCTTTGCACTCCAAGTCTCTTTCTCTCTCTCTCTCTCTCCCTCTAAAAAAGTACACATTGCCCTTTGGTTAGTCAGCATCTTAGTAGACTCAGTGTTGGAGGGATGACACTTAAAACTCTTACTCTGTCACTGTAGAAATAGAGTTAGAGTGGGTAAGGGCAAGGTTGATGATGAGGATTAGGAACGGATTTGCTGCACACCTGACTCTACAGCCAACTCATCACTTAAAAGATAATTAATCTTCCACATAGAGAAAAATCTCACATTAACCTATTTCCCTTATTAAACATTCTCTGCTATGTCATCAGAGAGCCACATTGGCCACTTCCTCTGCCCACATCTCTCACCCATCTCATGCTTTGCTTTGTTGCAAAGTATCTAGCCCACCACTGACTGCCTCACAGAGCGCACAGAGGGAAGCTGAGAGAGCAGGCAGTCAAGATCACAGCTGGACGCAATACATTGGTTTATCTTAAAAATCTGGCAATTAGTTGGCCTCTGGAGTCAAGAGTCAATATGGCTGTTTTATGGGAAATCTGTTGGTTTGTTTTGTCTATAATATGTGAGTCAAAGTTAAAATTGGAATCGGATTCAAAATGAGCAATAGGGTCTCAATGTGTTGTTGTTGATTTGTCTTTGTCTTCTTTAGAGACTAAATAAACACAAGATTGTGTGCCTGTTTTTGTTGGTAGTAGAAAATAGTCTTCTATTCATATTCACACAGCACAACTGGATTATGTGTGTGTAAAATATAAATCTTCAAGGATTCAATAAGCTTTTATTGTCACATAGGAGAATTACTACGTGTGTGTAGGCCTGGTGAAATTGCATTCTGTTAGTAAGCCTATCCTGTGCATGTTAGTGCAAAGTTTGCATTATGGTCTAGATTTGGTCACTGGCTGTGTGGAATGACTGATCAGGATTTTTGCTACCAAACATTTCTATATTTTATAGCAACATATCTACTTGTGAATGATAAATGTTCCACTCTTTTTTTTCCAAGAGGCTACTCAATTTATGTCAACTGCAGGCACTTCCTTACTATGAACATAGGGGGAGTTGTAATGAAGCAAGACGGTGAACAAGTGCTACAGAGAGATGACACAACCTGTAGTGTGCACTCTAGGTTGTTTGACAGAAGCTTAGAGGCGGAATATATATTTTATGTAACCCTAAAGTGTCTTGCCTTCATGTCACAATGACAACGAAACGGGTTCGGGTTGACGCTACAGGGATGTGCTCGATTTTTACGAAATATAGTTGTAACGTTAATGTAAGCTAACGAAGTAACTAGGAAGTTAACGTTAGCTCACGGCAGTTTAGAGATGCATTGGTGTTCTGAAAAAACACAGTATCCTACACTAACCTGACTGGCGGCTGTGGAATTGTTTTACATTTTAAACTACGTGTGAAGACTCGTTGAGCGGAAAAGGTATGGCCATCTGTTGAAATTGCTTGCTAACGTATCGCTAGCAAGCTAAAGAAAGGAAGGAAGCCAGTGTTTATCCAGTTTGTTTTCAAAGCTAGTTAGATAGCTAGCTGCTAACAAGCTAGCTAAGTTATGTCAGTGAACTAAGAACATGTAGCGTTAATCTTAATTAAGTCATCTTGTTTTGGTGTACTCAACATATCTAAGCTATTAGCAGTCGTTACATAAACTTTTTTCCATATGTTTCATTGCATGTTATTGGTAGTAGTTGTAAGGGAAAGTGAAGTGACATGTACCAGGATATTAAGGCTAACGTTAACTTGGCGTTAGTTTTCTATAAGACAGCCAGTCATATGCTTCCTTGTCATTTAGGCGACGCTTCATTTTGGTGAAGCTAACTAATTGTTTTGGACTAGAGACATTTAATGTTAACTTTTTGAATGGTTATGTTGCTCGTCTTAACCATGGTCGTAACCGCAGGTTAGCAACAGCAGCGTTAACTTAATCTATCGCTAGACTCGCTAGCCAACTAAGATTAACCAAGTCATTTACATAAATTGCCTTTTCATAATAATGCATGAACGGGGATTATGACACGGCTGTGACCACTACATTTGTTCACTTAATGGTGACTTAATGGAAAATCCTTCTTTAAAAAACTAACCTTTAACGATAGATGACGACTGATGTCAGACTGACTCTGATAGGTACCACCCTTTGTGGTGGGTGGTTCTCTTCTGAAATCTGTTGGTTTTCTTTTATTTCCAGACCGCATGACGTGCTTGGGACTTATATGATATTTTCTTAGAAAGTGTAGAGAAATGCTCTCGCCATCGAAAAAGGAATTGGTATCTTTAAACCTTATCGAGCAGGGGAAAGGATATTCTAATGGAAAACAGTGGCGGCGACAGTCATGCTGGAGAGTGAGTAACTGCCTTCTTCACCTGTACACATACAATACATGTGAGAAAAAAAGCAAACCTTGCAAACCTTAGAAGCTTACTGTCACATGCATGCATTGTAAATAATCCCTGACTTAAATAGTAGTGAACGTTAGCCTACTCATCAGAAACACAGTCGATGTGTGAAGCCCTACTATTCATTCCTTGTGTGGGTGTGGGGGCTAGATATTTGTTATTTCTGTCTGTCAGCATGTGAGATTTGCAGCATGATTTTCATGTGTGACAAACTGATGTGTTCCACCCAGAAATGGAAGCAGCTATCACGTTTACAGCGCAGCTTGATCCTCTTCATGTCAGTGTTGTTGTTGCTTTGTGGTATTGCCACATACCCTTCCCTAACAGAACACTGGAGGGGTATGTCTCTTTAGAATTATAATAACGATTAAAGTAATCACATCAACTTCTATATTTCTGAAATTCAAGATTATTATTTTGCATAGTGTAATTTCCTCAACATCATATCTGTTGTCAGGGTTCTCAGATAGAGCTTTGAATGAAGAGAACCTGAAGGACACCGGTCTGGAACCATTTGCTGTGGATCTACCAAAACCGCCTGGGCTCATTCTGCCAGAACCACCTGACCAGGTCAGTTTGACACAGCTTATGAATGTTGCAGGAGACGGAAGGAGCCTAGATTTCAGGCTGGCCTTCTTTTTCTTGGACATGGAGTGTGTGTGTATGTGTGTGTGTGTGTGTTTATTTGTGTGTGTTGGTTGGGTGAGGGGGGGGGGGCATGATGGGACGTCAGTATTACTAATGTTGGCTCTCCCGCCTCATGCCTCCTGTCTCTGTCACCTGTTTGGCTTTCAGAGGAAGGCACCCCACAAGCGGGGCCCGCCGTTGCTTCAGAACCGTCAGCAGAAGAAGGGGAATGCTTCTTTGGCCCTGCTGGCACAGGGCAAGTCTGAGCCAAAGAAGAAAGAAGATGAGGAGGATGGGAAACCTGTTGTAAGGTGAGCCTGAGAAACACTGTCTGCCCCAGTGAAAATGTATACGTCCTCTGAGTACCGTTCCATTTGGTACGAGTTACACTTTTCCTCCAGGGATGCTGTGTTACTAACAGAAGGTCAGATCTGTTAATGATAAACAATAAAAAAACCCTCAGATTTAAGGATACCCACTTTCCCTGTAGAATCAGAACAGACTACTGACTACTTAGGTCATCTTATGCAATGCACTTAGAGTACTGATGTACAACACTGATGCTACAGAAGGCTAACGCAAGTATAAGAGTTGTTTCCATCTCATCTGGCAGCTGGCGTGGAGCCATGATTGAAGCAGACCAAGCAACAGATCCTGCTGCTGAAGAGAAAGAGAACAAGGACAAGGAGAATCCAGAAGCAGACAAAGCAGCCCTCTTGGAAGCAGGTTAGTCTTCCTTACTGTTCACACCTTGGAGATGCAGTCAGCGATACAGGTGGAAATCACCTTTATGTTTGTTATTGTTTATATTTTCTAAGCAGATGGTTTTGACCAGCAAAGCCTCCATTTTATTTGGTCCGAGGGCCAAATAAAACATTCCAGAGAGGTAGCTCATCCTTGCCTTTAGTCCTCCTGGGGTCTGTACTACTCAGCAAGGTTACTGGTTAACTCGGATGTTACCACTGATTTCTAAAAGAACCCTCTATTGAGCATCAGTTGTTTCTGAAGTGACGTGTTGTTTTCATGTTGTCAGAGGTTACTCCAGAAGTTACCCAGTTTAGCCAGTAACCTGGCTTTGTAGTAAACCCCCCTGGAGAAACTGTGTTATTGTTTGGGGGGCAGGCTGACCCCTTTTGTTTGTTTTCAGTTTTTAGAGCCTGGTTATTGTAAAAAGGAGAATGACCCAAAAGAATGAGCTAGCAGATCATGGGGAGATACTATCTTCATGTTATAAAACATTATTTGTTATCTGTTATATAATATCACTGACTGCACCTTTAATGTAAAAGAACAGTTTTGCAAATGATGTTTCTGAATGAATGAAGGAGACTCGTTAAGAAATGATAGCAGGTAGCTCACCCCAGTAGAATTTATTCAAGGTTTCGCTGACCAGACCAATATCTCAAATAGGTGCCGCAGGGCTAAGGAGACCTACACTCTTATTGGTTGTGTTTAATTGCACTATGGATCTTTTTAACACCTTGAGGCTATGTCCCCTGAGAAACACCTCATGCTGTACCACTGCTTTGCAGCTGTGCTCTACCATAAAAGATGCAGCCATTTGAAGGCTGAGGTGCTTGTTGGGTGCCAGTTTAGTGTTTGGACCAGTCTGAGTGTTGCTTGGCCCATTGCCAGGGCACTGTTTGTGTTTACCTTTTAGCTCCTAGCAAGCTCTCACTTTGGGCTCTTTTGTGATGAGTTGGTGTAATGACCAGAGAGCGATTCCTAGACCACAGGTAGATATTAATTAAATCTGTTTGTCAATTCCTTTCACACTTGTCAGTTTACGTTGAGACTTTATGAGGAGCATAATTATGCTCGCACACTGTGACTGTTTTTGTTTGCTTTTTCCTCAAATATTTTGTTCTCAGACAGAGTCTATTAACATAATGAGGAGGGTTTGTAGCTGGCAGACTGGCAGATTCTTCTACTTAAAAACAGAAAAGAAAATATGCCAGTACACTATTATTGTGTCGGACCTTGCCCTATGCAGGTATTTGAACCCACACTGACTCCTGGCAGTGCTGTTGTACCCACAACCTGTTTACCAGTGGGTAGAATTACAAAGAAACCTCATTGTCTCCCACCTCCCCATCTACATTTGTAGGGTGCAAATTCATTGTACATTCATCTGTGAATTGTGCATCTCAAGATGATATTATACGAACAAATAGTTTAATAGTTCAGTAATAATAGAGTTAGAATGCTTTTAATAGAGTTAATAATTGAGCTGTATGTGTCCTAAATTTCCTTGAACTCTGGTGTATGTGTGTTGCAGAGTCTGTTCGACTGGAGGCTGTGAAGGAGGCCTTTAGGCATGCCTGGAAGGGATACAAACAATTTGCCTGGGGCCATGACGAGCTGAAGCCACTCGCCAAATCTTACGGAGAGTGGTTCGGCCTGGGCTTGACCCTCATCGATTCCCTGGACACCATGTGGATCTTGGACCTAAAAGAAGGTAACAGACAGCAGTTCCCAAAATTGTTTGAAATTGGCAGTTGGACAGATGTTGGTTTCTTCGCTTTTGTGTTGTGTTTACTTAATGACTGTACTGGAAAGGAAATGACAGTTGTTTTTGTTGAGCCAAGTGAAAGTTATTTTTGGCATGAAAGCAAAAAGGGAGGGAGAAAGAGAGAGTGTGAGTTTTTATTTTTGTGTCCTTCTGTAGAATTTGAAGAAGCTAAGAAGTGGGTTGCATCGGAGCTTTCCTTCAACAAGAATGTGGATGTTAATCTGTTTGAGAGCACCATCCGCATCCTAGGTGGCCTGCTCAGCACATACCATCTGACAGGGGACTCGTTGTTCCTTGACAAAGCTGTGAGTCAGGAGGCAGCCAAATGCCATCACTGTTCCTTCCACATACATGTCTGTGTCATGTTACTAACAGGGAGGCTACACTGGATCCGTCAAGTCAAAGACGTATCAATGACAATTAACTTCCACAATGATCAGTGGAACAGGCCACACCAGACAAGGCAGCACAGCGAACATTCTTAAAATGTTCTTGTGTTTTCTTAGAATGTTCGCTGTGTTTTCAATATAATTTTTATGTGGCTTGGCTTACTGCTTCCGTAACGCATCCAGCTGTAGGTAGCCCTAGGGTAATGGTAAAAAAGGCCTTTAAATGTAAACGTTTAGTTTTTTAGGGGAAGGGCATGCAAGTGTTGCTTCCATTAGCTGAAAGACATAAACCTGTAAAGGTAAGAAAATGGGACCTCTGGCACATTTCAGTCTAGATTTTGTTATTGGAAGGCTTCTCGTACTTTCATTCGGTACAAAAATGACTCATTTGCTCAGAAATGAACAAGCTAGCCTGCTAAGTTTGTAAGCGCTACCAAAACCATGATCCAGGCATATTCTATACTGTCAAAATAAAAACCTGAATATGCCCAGGCTACTCCGTTTTGTAGTGCTTGCAGTATTAGCGAGCTAGCTCACTCATTTCTGAATGTATTTTCATCATTTTGCTATGCTGAGTGAAAATGCATGAAGCCCTCTCAAGACAACATCTAGGCTGAAATGTGCCTGAGCTCCTGTTTAATATTAAGGAGAAATCAGTGGAGAAGGTGTATATCAACACATTGCCTCTGCTAATCCACCCTTGCAGATTGATATTGGAACCAGGTTGATGCCAGCGTTCAATACGCCTTCTAAAATTCCGTATTCAGATGTGAACATTGGGGCAGGAACAGCCCACCCTCCCCGCTGGACGTCTGATAGTACGGTTGCTGAGGTTACCAGCATCCAGTTAGAGTTCAGGGAATTAAGTCGCCTCACCAAGGATCCACAGTACCAGGTAGAGTGTGCAATGGACCTGTAAGGTCTGCTATGTCTTCAGTGGCTGCCGTGCAGTTCTATTTTTATTAATGAAATTAGTGATGATGTAATTCATTATGTGGTGACTAAGGAGTAATTTGTTGAGAGAACCACAGTTGTGTTAAGTGTTAGTTAAGGGATATGTATTTTATTCTTGATGAGACAAAACTGTTATGATGAAGACGTGATGTATTTGCATTCACATGTTGTTGGTCTGTGTGCTCCCAGATGGCTGTGAATGAAGTAATGAAGAAGGTACACAAGTTGGAGGGCAAGCAGGACGGCCTGGTGCCCATGTTCATCAACACCAACAACGGGCAGTTCACCCACCTGGGGGTGTTCACACTGGGCGCCCGCGCCGACAGCTACTATGAGTACCTGCTGAAGCAGTGGATCCAGGGCGGCAAGAAGGAAACAGAGTGAGTCCAAGCGGTGCCGCTGCTCACGATTACTCCCTGTGTGACGTTTAGCCTCTCTCGCCCTCCCCTGTCGGCTTATAGCGCGTCTCTCGGCTCAAGGGGATGCCGCTTCATTTCACGAAGCATGTTTGAAAGACCTCTTGTATGCTCTTCTGGATGCTTCTTCCCAGCTAAGCAATGAGTCACTTGTCTGAAAGCATCGGGCAAAGTGGCAGTCATGGTAACATTGACTGCATCCTACTCACACACGTCTGCTTTGGCGAGATGCATCTGCTGGGTATGGGGGAGGGGGCTGCAGAGGCTTAGACTGGGAGATGAATGACACACGGCACTTGACAGTGAGAGGCTGAGTGAGGACTATATTAAGCATCTGAATTCCTGTTATTGTGTTTGATTGCATTTCTTTCTGGTGATGTGCCTGTAATTTTGCCTCATCAGATTGGATGATATCTGTAGACTGTTCATCAGGCTTTTATCCTCCTGGAGTCCTCATCATCCTGTCTACTTTTTTTCTGCTGGGGCTTTTCACATCATTTGTCCACTTTGTTACCACCTGCTTTTCTGTGGCTTTTAACGGTATCTGACTGTCAACATGCTGCATTGGTTTGTAGCAGTAGACAACACATATAGCAGTGATGGCTGCTTCACACATCGTATTCTGTCAGGTTGAATTCAGCCAGTCAAACATTCTTTTCATTTTTAACAAACAGACCTACTTTTAAAATTTTTTGTTGGGGTCTTATTCGTTTTAGTTATTTTCTCACTGTTCTTGAGCTTACTGGGAGGTTGGTTTGTGGTGTTGTTCCATTAGGCTGCTGGAAGACTACCTGCAGGCACTGGAGGGGATGAAGAAGCATCTGCTGAAGCATTCCTCACCATCTGGCCTTGCGTTTGTTGGCGAGCTCTCCCACGGCCACTTCAGCCCCAAAATGGTTGGTCAGCTCTCCTTTGACATTTGACCTTTTCACAGCAAGAAATATTCTTTGCATTGCCGGTTTTAACTATCATTGTTCATTTTTCTGTCTTTGACGTGTCAACTTTGACATTGTTCTCTCTCTCTCTCTCTCTCGTTTTACTCTCATTTATTCACTGACACATGTGGCTCTCTACAAAGTTGAGCATGAAGGCGGCAACTCAGCTATTTCCCCAAATGACTCTCTGAATGCTTGTATTTACTTTGTGGTATACACCTGTCTTTGTCTCTCCTTGTCTGTCAGGACCATCTTGTCTGCTTCCTGCCTGGCACACTGGCACTGGGGTACTACCACGGCCTGCCAGTGGAGCATCTGGAGCTGGCCAAGCAGCTGATGGAGGGCTGCTATCAGATGTACGCCCAGATGGAGACGGGCCTCAGCCCAGAAATCGTCCACTTCAACATGCACTCTGGCAGCACGTCAGACGTTGATGTGAAGGTAGAGAATTTATATCCAAAGCGATGTCATTCAATCTAAAGGGTTTTTTTTGTATGGTTTTTCACCTGTGCCTTTCATATGTTTCTACATATACATGTTTTGATGGTGTTAGAAGTGTCAGCATCAGTGCAATCTCCTGTAAAGTGCAGCATTAGGGTAACTTGTTTTCCTTGCTGTAAGAACAATTTGTGTGTGTTTCTCCATCAGCTTGCAGACAGACACAACCTCCTGCGCCCAGAGACAGTAGAGAGCCTCTTTTATCTGTACAGGCTCACCAAGGATAGGAAGTACCAGAGATGGGGATGGGAGATCCTCCAGAGCTTCAACAAATACACAAGAGTGAGTTCAACATAGAATTCACTTCACTTCGCAGACTTGAGATTAGCCTGATAAAGAAGGCAATTAAAATCTTTTCATGACTTGAACCACATTATAATGAAGAGTGCTATTTAAATGTTTTTTTCTTTCTTTTCCCCTGATTGTCTGTGCAGGTGCCCACGGGTGGCTACACTTCCATAAACAATGTTCGAGATACCGAGTACCCAAGTCCACGGGACAAGATGGAGAGTTTCTTCCTGGGCGAGACACTCAAGTACCTTTACCTGCTGTTCTCCGACAACCCTGACCTCATCAGCCTGGACAAATACGTCTTCAACACCGAGGCGCATCCTCTGCCCATCTGGCCTCAGGCGGCGGCAGGGGAGGCCATTTGATGCATGGAAAGGTTCCCTTCACACCCTCGCAGACCTCTATCTCAGGGCTCAGACTGCTCCACTATTTTGCTTTCGTTTCCTTTCGATTTCCTTGTAATGAAACTGCCATCTCTCACAAGGTTTGTTGATTTTTTTTCACTCTCTCTTCTCTGAGATTATAATTCGTCATGTAAAAGAGCTGAAAATGAATATTGAGGAAACGATTGTATCTCAACTTGTTTTAAGTGCTATGTTCACTTGTGGATGTTTGTCAGGCTGCAGTCAGGGTGCGTCATGTGCGTAATCATGTTTTTGGTGGGCCTGAGAAGTGGTAGCTGTCGGCAACAGATTCCAACTTCCCCCCTGTTTCTAACAGGGGTGAGGTTGGTTTTTCTGGGATGGCAGAGTTGAAGAGTTATGAAGTCCAGATTTTGGTCATGTAGAAACCTAACATAATCACAGTAGAAACATTATCTCAGTCCTTACCAGCTTTTACATCGGCACATGGGCTCTGACTTAAAAACGACCACAGAAAGCCAAATGTGACTTTTCCTTATGAAAAAGGACTGTGAATCTATCCGTTCTCTACAAAGCCTATATGCACCAAATGGGTATAATTTTTTGAGTGATGTGCTGCTATCTCATTTGTGTAAACCTGAATGTGCTTTTCCGTTGTTGTCTGTCCATGTTTTGTTTTGTTTTGGTTTTTTCCTTGTTTGTACATCTAGTATGGTATAGCGGCCATTTGTTGTGTTTAGTTTTAGTACACAGCGTTGACTTTACATTCCACAATGCCGTTGATTTTATTGTGACAGACCTATCTATGAACTAGTAGTGAAATGAGTAATGTGTTTCACCCTCACTGCCATTCCTGTTTTTACTTAAACTCAGTGTGTGGATTGAAAGTTTATATTGGTGCCGTTGTGACGTGTATGTGTATCAAACCATAGATATATTTCTCCAGAGTTACTACTTCTTAATGACCTGGTAAGCCTAAGACTTCTATTTCCTATTTGGTCCAATCATGAATGTCTTCTCCATACAATGTACGGGGAGTATTATTTGTTTTCTTTCTTCATTGTGAATGACTTAATTATTGTCTAGTTGTGTGTAGTTTAGTTTAGTTTCGTTTAAAGAGGGCCAAAGCTGGTTGCTATAATGGACTTTATAATTCCGGCATTGTGGTTCTGACCAAAGATTCTATAGCGCTCCACTCTAGAATCTTTGGTTCTTACTAGATGTTGACTGGAAAATAATATCAGCCACTGGCACCATTTGCAGCATTTTTTTTTCAAAGTGGTGAGATCTTTTCATTTAATAGGATTTTTTGTGTTTGAATGTTCAAATCATATACATGTACACTATTTTGTGGATCTTGGAAGATATAAAAATGGGAATCAGGTTATAGCATTATATGGCTTTTGAGCAGTTTACAGAGTATGATTTAATTTTTTATTTTGTTTTATTTATTTTGGCTGTAGCTCTTAAAAGTTAAACTACTAATTAGACCATATTATTATTCATGACTGATCTGAGAACCTATCGCACGTGTGCCTTTCTCACAATTCTAAGCAGCATTGGATGATAATCCATATGGGAACCATTGTCAATAGTTGTGTGTATATTTTGATTCTGTTAAAATGTTGTGATTGCTTATAGATCATATCAGAACACAGACTGATTTATGAATTGTTTGGTATAAATATTCTGTATAGAGAATCCAATTCAGGGTTGAACACAAAACCGTCTATATCCAGACAAACAGAAATCATGAATTGAAAGAGATATTCTGTAGGGAGCAATTGCAATGTAAACAAGTAGGGACTGAAGTAATTTTTTAATCTGTTGGATCACCACTCAAATGGTATGAATTTGACTGATTCATAAAAAGAAAAAAAATCCTTGTGGATATATTTTTGAATGTATGAATCACTGTGCTTTTTTACTGTTTGCTACACCGAGGGGAAAAAACAACTCAAAACACACATATATTTAAGGGCTTCTTGTCTGCCTTCTCTCTGGTTACATTCAAGATGAATTTGTGTGCAAGTCTGATGTGTACATACTTTTCATTAGCCAGAAACCAAATGTGCCCAGACAGAGAATTCATTTGTTGAAATAGGACCTAAAGGAAGAAAGATTTCTTTCACAAAGCTGTAATGTTTGCCAGAGTAATAAGTTCCCCACATATTGCAAATAATGTAATTTGGAAACTTCATAATGAGGTTATTTGTGCCTCTGGGAAAAGAGTTTGGTGAGTTCTTGTATTTTTATGCTACATCAGCTTTGTATTAAAATCATGTACATATCAAATGTTTTGTCAAGAGATAATAAAAAAGGAACCCTCATGCTTGTGTTGTTCTTTCTTTAAACTGGGATTGGCGCTGGTCACACTCAAAATGCTTCTACAGAATCTGGGCATCCAACAGGAGGGCATTGTGATGATGCATATTAACTTTCCACACCTCGACTCCTCTCCCATCTGTTCACCCAACATGTTCTACAATCTAGGGCACCATGCAGTGATGCCTCAGTCATGGGGTTGCAGAGATTCATCCATCATCTGAGTCTGTTCTTTTCTGTCTCTTATGAAAAAAATCTATTGTGTGATAGGAACACTGCAATACTGTATGTATTTTTGCATGAATGCAGTTTTTTATAAAAAAAGTAGTGTATATCAGTAATAGAGCAGAAAAGAATTCCAGCAGAGGTTTTCATACTGCAGTATTGCAAGACTTCTTCGTATCCCATCATTTCCAAGTTCTTGTTATGAATATGTGATATGAATGTATCACAGTGTATAAAACACTCAAAATTTCTTTTTTTAAATGGTAGGAAATATTTCCACTCATAGGCCGCCATTATTGTTTACATGAACATGATGTCACTTGGGTTGCGCTTACAGTAAAAACGAGATTAACAAGTCTTCTGTTCAGCCTTTTCAGTTTCAACCCTGGAAGCCAAAACTCTAAATTAATGTGAAAAGGAACACAGAGTAAGCACGAGTGGGGTAAAAAACAGTATATGTCTGGCGGCAGCTGATGCACCTAGACCAATACAACCTAAATTATCATTCACTACAAAGCAAGGAGATTTAACAGCAATGGCAGGTTTATTTTAATAAAAACTGAAACATAATGATTATCAGAATTTATATTGATGCCAATTTTGATCTTACAAAGCAAACATGGTCTGGGATCCTTTTTCGATTTTGTAGAAAGAATTTATTAATGACAGATAAACTATTGGGTAATGATGCGAGACAGAGAGAAGGGAAACTTTCTTTTTCTAATGTGGTTTTAGTCAAATTTCTGTGGGTATGTGCCTATAACAAATCTTTCAAATCCTTCCTCAAACCAAAAAGGCAAAAATGATCTGTGAGAATATCAAGCTAAATTAAAAATATCTTTTATTAAAAAAACAAAGCAAAACAACACCAATTAGGTCTTAATCAGGGGTCCATAATTTCATTAACATTCTCTCAAATCCATATGTTGTTCATCTATTATAATTCAAGGCCTCTGTATTTTTTCCTCCCCATTTGTACCCACTGGGAGATGATCTCAGATTCTTTCTTGCGGGCTTGGATCACACTGTCTGGGTCCGCTGGATTGGATCCTCTGTAAAATCAGTGTTTATTCATGACAATGTCAAGAAACCTGAAACTCAATCGCTCCATCAGCCATTCTACCTCTGTTACAATGACTTCTGCAAAAAGAAAAAATAGTAATAATACATACCGCAAATCCAGATGATGAGCCCCTTCAGGTATATTGATTGCAATCAGAGATGAGCTCAAGGTTTTTCTTACCTAAAGTGGAAAAGGAAATTGGTAAGGCTAAACATTATCAAGTTAACGGTGTGTGTACTTCAAGATACATTATAAATTTATTTGAAATGTTACCCCTCCATTTGCCCATGGATCCAAATCCCCATTGGAAAAGATGATATTGCTGGCTGTTGACAGGGCTGTTGAGGTAACAGATCAGTATTAGAGGTTATTATAACCTCCTCTAAGGAGGTTAGGTTTTCACTGGTGTTTGTCCATTCGTCTGTTTGTCTGTGTACAAAGTAACTCAAGAAGTGCTGATTTTTGGAGAACGTCAGTGTTAGGAGAAGGAACAGATGATGACATTTTGGCGTTGATCTAGAACATCATCTGGAATTTGCATCTCGTCAGTGGCCCTATATTGCCTTGGCGGAGGTCTGCGCTCTCCGAGTGTTTTCCTAGTTCATTAATGTAATAATGGTAAGCCTTCTGATATGTCTAACAGAATCCATCAGCCAATATGACTGAAACAGACATCTGTTCCACTAGATACTCACCATCACCCCAGAACTGAGTCTTCAGCCAGCCAGGCCGTGGCACTACAGCCCACCTCTTGGTACAGTACTGCTCTCTCTGTTGCTGGGTGAATGGCATAGGAGGGAACATGTCGGACACATTGTTGCTCTCGAAGCACATTTCGATCTCAGTGCAGGCCTTTGAAAAAGACAAAAAGGGAGAGATGAGGCATTTCAGTTTTCCACAAAACAATGATGATCCAAGGTAAAGATGCTACAGGAAAAAATCAATAATTTCTTATGCCACGGTGTAACTTTAGCATTTTTATAACGGAGACAACACTTTATCAAAATCTAGGAAATTGCCACAGCCAGAATTCTGTTATGTATGGAACACGGATACACAATAATGAAACGGGTCATCACCTGATAGTCCCAAGCCAAACTATCTAAGCCAAGACCACAGCCAGTGGGATCAGCACACTCAACATACAGATTGTAGATATCAAAGCAGGGTAGTTTTCCAGTAGAGTTGTACACAATACCTTTGGACGTAAGAGTTCATCAAAAGTACTGTAAAATTATGTATTAGAGAAATTCTTTAAATGCATAATGCAAAAGATTAAAGAATGACCAGACCCTTTGAATATGCCACAAATTTTGAATTTTAAGAAATAGTCAAAGCACTTCCCTTTGAGTCTTTGTGTAACTTCCTTCTTGACATGTGAAAAGCCCTCAGTACACCTACCCACAGTATCTCTAAGAGCGGTCATCAAGTCATCCCCTTTCAACATAGTGTCACAGGCCACCTGCAACATACGAGATGACAGCATATTTGAGGCTATGTGAGAAATAGCTGAATTATAACAATGCTCATACACTCTGGTAGCAAGAAATTGTTGGGGAAGAAGCTACTCCACCTTGACCGGAAATGGCGGCATGCTGCTCATGAACTCAGTGCTGTAGGGGTAGTCAAGCATGGCCATGAGAGTGAATGCATTGCGCAGGAGGCCGTACAGCTGATGGATGTCCGCTGCAGACGACGGAGTCTTGCACAAGCTGAACTCTGACTGGATCTGAGCATAGTCTGTCATTTTGTCAGAAACACAAACCAGCATGAATTGCATGCCACAGGGCTTTTACAGATGGACATTCTTACAGAGCCTTATCACATTTATAGACAAGGTCCATTGTGTGAATTCACATCCAGACTTTGTTACAAATCTGGCTGTTTTGAGCATTTCCTCTTGTTGACTGCTTCTTTGTGTTTATTGCAAACATACTTACTGTAAGCACTATCTAAATATTACCTGAAAGTACTACACACCCCATTAATCACTGAATTCATTCAAGCACAGACATACACACCTTCATGCTGGGCCAAAGTTTGCAGCTTCTGGAAGGCTCCTTGTACTGCCGCACGACAGGCTGGTTTGTAATTCTCAAAGTCCTTCAAATGACAAAAACAAGTTAGTGTCAGCATCAGACTCCTCCCCACCAGACAGACATCTGCTTTCTGGTTTCCCAGCTACTACAAACTACTAACGGGTAATAGTGCACTTCTTATTATTAACAGCTCAGAACTTACTGATGTGACATCGCGGAAGAACTGCGCCGAGTCCCCCATGCCCGCTGTGGACAAAATGGGGGCGCTAGCAGCCAGGGCTCCAGCCACAATGTTTGGATATCTAATCCTCATGTAGACACTCAACATACCTCCATAACTGTCAAAAAAAAAAAAGAAATTCAAGGAATAGAGTTTCACATCAAGCACGTGTATTGTGATGGGTACAGATGAATTACAGAGTATTACTGCCGAGTGGAAATGTTGGGAGTGTAACATTTCATCCACTTTAAGGTTTTCTATTACAAAACAAATGGGATTTGATTGCTACTGAGTATGCTTTGATTTTCACACAAGTGCTGCTGCTGCACAGATAGACAACTACTGTTTCTTACTGGGAGGTCAGAGAAAGGCTCTCTCACCTCCCACCAAAGACAATGACTGGGCATGCCTGGGCATTCAACTCTTTCTTAAGATCAGTGATCATCAGTGCGTAGTCGGCCAGAGCCTGCTCAACTGTCAGAAGTCCGACCTCAGGGATGTGGAAAGAGTCCTTGCCAAATGGTAGTGATTTACCATAGTACCTCTAAAAACAGAGACAGCAAAACATTGATTAAATATTTCTTATTTTCAAAAATATAAAAAAATCTAAATAAAATAGATATTGACAGGTCAATTTAATTGGAGTCATAATCAGGGGACAATTGCACTCTCCAAGCATTTCTGACAATACACAGTATAACCAAAGATCCTTGATTACTGACTGCTTTCACCCTCTGTTATAACTACAGGTTTCAACACAGTTTAGTTAGCGACTTCCTGTATCTGTGCCACAGTCACGAGTCATGTATGGGCTGTCTGTCACATGTGATACATGCTTACATGTTCAGCAAATATCACCAGTGCGTTTTCCTTCTCAGCTAACTCCATCATGAATCCAGAATTTAAGGCAAATGCCCAAATGTCCCCCTCATTGCCAGTGTAGAAAAAGATGGGCCCATAGCCTTTCTTCCAGTACTGATCTAAAAGAAATGCCACAAAGTACTGGTCCAGAAGTGATTCTTAAAATAATAAGCAAAATAATGAACTGGGAAACAGGCTGAAAAAACACAAATAGAAAACTCACCTGTGATTAGGTACCTCTGAAGATAAGTTCCATTCCCCAAGGAATTATAATTGAAATGGTCCAAAATTTGTGAAAAGTATTTCTCTTTAAACTCAGGTTTGGAATCAGTGAACTCCCAGTTATTCCGCGTCTTGTGGAGGAAAACATTTGCAAAAATAATAATAATAAAATAATGGTAATATCAGCAATTAACAGTAAGACAACTGTTAATTTAAACATGTCTACAGTTCCAGTTTTTGTATGTCAGACATACAGTCTGCAGTAACATTGAGTTTACGACGGTTCTCTCCAGTGTTTTGTAATTAACGTTAGCGTTACATGTCCTGAGAGACAGTAAGAATTGATCGTTTTAAAACGCAACCTTTAAAGGAAATTTGAATATAAGGAATTTTCTAATTCTTACCCGAACCAGCTTATGGAATCCATGGCCATAAGCCAAACACGTAAATAACAAAGTTACAAACCACAGTGCCATCTTGGCTTGGTTTGTGCAAAACTTGTCTGCTAAAGTGAATCTGAATCTGCAATATTCACTTATGTCATGTGCGTGCTGTCACATGATTCACTTATGTTATCCTCTTGACTTTGCGAAGAGTACTGTCATTTTACAGCACTTGTCATTTAACGTTTAATCTGTTAAAAGTGGAAGTAGCAGTCTGACCATAAACCAAGCCCTGACAAAATGATTATTTTGCTCATCTTAACAGTTCCGGGTCGCTTGCAACATATGGTGTGGCACAAGGCGTCAAAATAAAAGTTACTAAAATCAATATAAACATTACCACAGAGTCAACATTTTGATGATATTGGACATTTATTACTCTCCACTGGTACTTTACATTACGCTAACTGAATGAGGAAAAGAAATTTTGAAGTGCTCAAAGTTGAGGTACCTTTCAGCTTTAATTTTGAAAGCATGAATGGAATGTTAAATGTTTGTTTTGCCGTTGTTCGCCCCTACCACCACTACAAGACTAGACAGCACAAGTATTAGCGCTTGCATCCGCAGGTTGCATTTATTTTTTTGTTTAAAAGAGGCTCCTGTCAATGGCGATATTTTTTCACTAAAATAAAGTGTCCTCATCTTTTTTACACACAATGGAGGTTGGCAAGACAGGAGTCATCAAATGACTGTATCCAACTAACGTTAGCTCGATTAGTTAGTTTTCATAGTTTAAGGTAATGTTAATATTCAAGTGACGTCACGTCTGCATGGTTTGTGATTGATGGTTTAGCTAACGAGATTAACTACCTGCAGAATGTTGATTTACTATGCTTTTTCACAGATTTGAAATCAGGCTTCTAAACTCAGTGCAGCCTCGTCATTTCTATTAGGGCTTGTGGTGATCATCATAAATTACTTGGCAATGATTCCAAGTAGATGGTTTTATGACAAACCTTGATAAGCTGGCGCACAGGTGATGGTTAGTGTTAACGTCATATTTTAGGAGCCTTATATTAGCTACATTACCTCAGAAAAATAAAGCCAAAAGGACTACCCTATTTGAGTAAACCTAACCATTTGTCACTAAATCACCCATTTCTTGTGTGTGTGTTTTATGTATGCTAAACCACCTATTTCTAGTTTATACTTGTTTGACTATGTGTTTCTGTGTGTATAGATGGATGAAATGGACCATAAACAAGCCTGTCACTCAACTTGGAGAACGCCACCCAACTTATCACACAATTACAGGCAAGTTAAGCAGACCATACCATTACATGACTCTGTGGAGAATGTCAGTATTTTTTGTTTGTTTGTTTTGTTTGTTTTGATGTTACCTAGAGTTTCAAGCAATGCATTTAGGGTAAAATATACAAGCCCAAAGCTTATAGATTGGAAGACATAACAGACCTGACTTCTGACACAACATTAATATAGTATTGTATTTGTAAGCAAAATACAGATTGTCAAAATTAGTTTATGATATCATTTTGTGAACCGGATCTTAGCCATCTTAGCAAGGCTTCAAAGAATCCTGAATTCTTGCTTGGTGCCCTGTTGGGATTATTGAGGCTGTGTTTTTGGGAATCTCGGGAGTGCAGCAGATAGATTTTTTTGGTTTGTAAAGTTAGCCTTCTTCTGATCTGTGCCTCAGATCTGTGCCTACAGTCCTATCTTTGGGCTGTAGGATATTCCAAGGTTTTGTCAAAGATCCTTAAATACTGTAGAGTGAAAACAGTGGAGTGTCACCACCTATAATCTTGTGACCCTGGTTTGATTTGAGTTCATGTCACAAATGTGACTGTTAAATGGCAATCTAAGTAACAAGCTTGCTAACTAAAACAATCAATAAGATAAAATAGCTTTTCCAGTGTTTCAGTAAGTCTTGACTGTAGACGGATGAGATAAGTAACTTTGAATACTTTCTGATACACTGAAAATTAACATGTAATTTATGTATTTATTACAATAATGTGTGTATGCATTCATCAGCATGAAGTAACTAAGAACCAGGAGCTGTGTATGTTGATTCGCTGCCTGGAGGGGTGGGAGATGGAGACTCACGGGAGCCTGACTGAGCATACCAGAGTCAAACCGACTGCTGAAGTTGATTAATGAACTAAACACCTCAAGGAAGAGGACAACTCTCTTAAGCAAGCAAAATAGGCGTGTGTTCATGTTTGTGTTCGTGTTTGTGTTTGTTTGTGTGTGTGTGTGTGTGTGTGTGTGTGTGCTCTTTCTCTCACTCACACACATTCTCATCCACAAATGCTTACAGTGTCACTTAGGGTTTGTAGAATTTGCTGACTATTGTTTTGGCCCACTGCGCAGTAGGGCATCAGTTGAGTTTACACTACGTATTAGCCAGCGTAAATTAGTGTATTTCGCTAATTTTCCAGATTGAATTATAATATGTCTAGTGCATTTCACTAATTAATCAGAATGATTTATGTTAAGTGCTGAGAGTAAGCGTGTTTGGCTTGGTTGCTGACCATGGTCCTGGAATGCAAAGAGTAGAGAGTATGTAACAGCAGTGACTGCTAGTGCAATGTGATAGCCTGGTTCTCACACATACTGAGCTATGCTGCTATGCTGCTGAGTCTGGCCACTTTCATGTCATCTCCAACTTCCATGATATGGAATTAACAGACAAAATGCCTCTGTAGACATTGAATATACCTACAACCAATCCGACCACTGTCTGCAGAGAAAAGAGAGTGATATGCATCACAGTTTGAGGCAAAACATATGTTAAACCCGCCTCTGTTGTGTTGTGGTAAAAGCCAGTTTTTGATTGGTTCCCTAACTCAGGCGAATTGGAAGAATTGGCCAGCATACTGAGCTGCATAGCAGATCCCTATGTGTGAGAACCAAGCTAGGAATGTGAGCTACAACTACTGAAATGGAGGTGTAAGGCTTTGCAGCTATGAAGTCTGTGAGAGACTGTTAGAGTCTGTGAGAGACTGTTCAGATGCAGAGAGGTGAGGTTTCCTAGAAGAAAAGTAATGGCTGTCACTTGTCCTTCTAAAACCATGGACAAATTGTAGTCTATCATGGTAACTACTGACCTTACTTTTCCTGTATGACCCCTGGCAGTTGGGTTTCCCCTTGAGCCGTAGCTCTGCCAATGGTTTCTTAGAATAACTAGCATAAGGGAGTTTTTCCTTGCTCCTGTTGCTCTAGGGTGCCGTGTGTCTGTATGTGCATGTGTGTGTTTGTGTGGTACGGATGTGGGCAAGCGGGGCCTGTGAAGCTGATGTGGAGAATATCATGAAAAAGATGACTGCATCTGGCATTTGATCAGGAGGGTGGGAGAAAGAAAAGAATGCTGGAGAAGGAGAAGCAGAAGTAATTTGGAGGAGACGTGTTTGTGTGTTGGTGGGTGTAGGGGTCTCATTATGTATTGGTTAGTGTTGCTTTTGAGGCAATAAATAACTAAGTAATCCAGTGACTGAGTATCCAGTAACTGGAACTAGTAACCAATATTCAAACTGTAACAGGTTACTTAGTTACTCAAAAAAGGGAGGAATTCACTTGGCATCATTTCAATTGAGCTGAAATCAGTTTGGCGACTTTATTTCTGGAGTAGTACTCATTATGCATACATAAGTGAATAAGACAGAAGAAATAAACTTGAATCCATCCCCAGTTCAAAACTACAAAAACTTGTCTGACATCATTTCATAGGTTTTTGCATATACAGTACTAAAATATCATGCAAGTGAAATATCTGCAACCTTTTATTCTACATTTTAATCTCAATAGAGATTTATTTGGAGACCTCTGCAAAGCACCACATATGATCAGCTATGATGTACTTTCAAATGTATGAAAGTAAATTATAACCTGGCTTAGTTTATGTGCTATCTTGTTTATTGCTAATACCCTATACCTGATAAAGTATACATCAAAAAAATTATCTGGACAGAAACTGGACATGACATGACACCAGCCACAGTTGCCATAGTAAGGCACTTAAAAGCATGAGGGTAGGAGCTTGTGCGCATTGACAAGCTGCTCCCCTTACCTTGTTAGTGCCCACCTTATTCACTGGAATGGCAACACATTTTTCAACCACACCATTTATCCCCCCCACCTGAACTCCTTTATAAATGCCAGTGATATTGGCTTCATGTTTCCTGCCATTCCAGCAACTCAACACCCTCCCTGTTCACTAAAACCTTGAAATCCGCTACTTTAAGAACTTTTTTTGCTAAAGAATATATGCAAACATATCCAGCTGATAACCTTAAGAAACCCAACACACACATTGTCGATGGTCTAGAGACATATTGCTCCTCAGGACCAGGTGTTCCAACCTTGTATGCAATGTCAAGGAGTGAAAGGTTACGAAATGTAGCCCAAAGTAGAGTTGACTCTGTCAGTGAAACTCCATAATCTACTTTTAAACGTTTTGCCTCTTTGAAACTGGAAGTGGAATAATCAGATAGGGCATGTGGCTCTGTTCCACTCATACCAGGTAGACCTGGTACGCCTGGTATGACAGGCTCTGGTGGACCTTAAGAGTAACATTACCGAGTTCAGGATCCAGGGGTGGTCCTACGGTACCAAAAAAAAATGTAGATGAACTCTAGACTGACAAATACACAGCTGTGCTTGTAATCCCTACATGGATGTGCTCATAGTAGCCTAGTATATGTATCTATGGTTGTGCATTCCTTCATATGTAGCCCAAATCTTAGAACCTAGAACTCTAACACCACTAAAAAATTGGGCAAGTTTGAACAAAGCTGTCTGTCATGTCACATGTCAGAAATCAAGTAGTTGTTCAATTGTGGTTGTCAAAGAGGGCACCATTTAGCCAAAAATGGACCATTTCAATCCTCATGCTTGTCATTAGGCTTGGAAAATACCATTTGAGCTTTTTTGTCAATCAAAGTTGAATACATTGTATTTTAACATCAGAAAGCACAGGTATGCATACTGCATACTGCATTAGGTATGCATACTGCATACTGCACTAAAGTAATGCAAGCCTTAATAAGTAATTTGTAAATGAGTTGTAAAGCATAGACAATTCTTACTGGGAGCTCACAAAATATACATAAGTAATCAGTTATAACTCTTGAGTTAATAATGAGCAAGCGTTAACAAATATTTTGCAAATGTTTTGCAAATCATAGACAAATCCCACTTTAGAATAGCTCCCAAAATTTACTTTATTAACCAATTATAACTGTTACTCATGGGCAAGCCCTAACAAGTAATTTGTAAATGCTTTGTAAAGCTAGAAAAGCTCCCAACATACTTAACTATCCAGTTATAACTCTTGAGTTAATCATGAATCATGAATTTTTGGTAAATGTTTGTGGTAAAATATTTATTCATGCACAAACTAATGGTCTGTCAAATATTGCATCCATGAAGGATAGTCAGGTAAGCCTAAACAGTTTAACTCATTCTAAATTATTTTACAATGTACACATGCTTAGCAACTGGTTATTAATGGGACTGTAGCCACATTAAGAAATGTGTAACACATTTATTTAAGTATGTGGGTTAATAATTAGACACATTTGAGAATAGCTAGTTCATAATAACACCTGTAAATATGTTAACAAGGAGTTAGTTGATGAGAACCGATGAATAAACAATGCTTTACTAATGATAAGTAAATCCTTACCTTTTAAATCAAATCAAATAACTTCAACATGAGTCATTTTGGTCAATAAACCATTTATTAAGTATTTAGGTTATAAGCAAGGTTAGTGATGGAAAATACAAGATTCTATAGTAGGCTATTCATAGTATTCTGATAATATGATTATGAGATTCTTATAGTAGTCTTTCCTAAGGGTTATGAATATTGTATTTTATCATCTCTTTATAGATACAGCCTATTTGCAATTGCCTGCAATGGGTAGCCTTTAGAGCTGGGCGTGGGAAGTTGACTACTTGTCAAAAAGGCATGGAGGGTGGAGAAATGCGCTGGAGAGATGGGCGTGGTTACACTGAGGTGTGTTTTGATTTTCTGTAACTTTGTTTTAGTGCTCCCCTTCGCCATCTAGCTGTGAAATCAATATCGCACGCAGTCACTTTAATTGCATCATGTGCATCATCAATCATCTATATATAGATGTATGTACCCCCCCCCCCCCCCTCTCTCTCTCTCTATATATATATATATATATATAATGCCTTAATGCCTCGTCTCATCACATTAGAGTTGGCGCACTGCTACTGCTATGACACTAACTTTGCTCATTTAGAGTAACAATAAAACATCAACAGTTTAGGACATTTGCCTAATAATCGTATTTCTGCTTTCATCTTTTACACTTACACCTTGTACATACAGTATGTTTGCTACATTGTACTAATACAGCCTGAGGTTAAATGTAACAAACTTTGTAACTCTGTAATTTACCATGTACTACTTATATAGTCTTAGTATATGTGCAATAGGAAATTTACCATGCACTACTTATACAGTCTTAATACATGTGCAATAGGAAATGTAAATGTCTGTATGTAAAGTTACAAATTTCAAATACATACAGAAACAATACATAGGCCTACCTGCAGGTGGTACATCACACTTTATAGTGTAAATATTGTAAGAAGAGGACTGAAATGTTTCCCCAAAAGTCTAGTTAGTTACTATCAAGGGTATGTCACATAGTCTTAGCCCATATCCACATGAGTTGCCTCTGGATAATGTAATTTCCTGTTTTATCTGTTTTGTAAAAACGTGTGAATGAGTGAGTGAGATATGTATGTGATTCTTTAAAGGAAGAGTGTTTGCATTACAATTAAAATCATATTAGCTTATTTTGATGTTTCAACAGATCCATAAAGATGTCGTCCCTCTTATGCAGGATAGGGATCTGGCCAAATACATTCCTTCATATGTGGATTGGCTGGCATTAATGAATTTCTGCCACTGAAATGAAAATCAACCACCACTTCAGAGACAAAAGCTGGGCTGCTTCAAAAAAGCTCTAGCTGAGAATGGAAGCCAAGGAAAATCAAAGATTTGTGGAAGATATTTTAAAGATTTGTGAAGATAAAGCACCAAACATTTAATTTCCATACCCCTCAAGGAAGAGAGGGAGCGAGTACTGAGATACTATCGTGATACTGAGGCAAATTTAACACGGTTCTAGACTGGGGTTCTCACACATACTGATCTGCTATGCAGCTCAGTTTACTTTCTTGTCATCCCCCACTTATCTGAGGCAGAATCGACAGATGTAGATCAAAATCTCTCAAACCATTGACACATAATTTAAAAACAAAACATGTTAAGCCCTCTTCCATCACATTGGGGTAAAAGGCTGTTTCTGACTAGTTCTCTATCTAAAACAAACTGAAAAAATGGTGATAAGCCTAGTGGCCATGTTGAGCTGCGTATCAAATCAGTAGCCTATGTATGAGAGCCAGGCTAACACAACATAAGTAGAGAGTTGCAATGACCAGACCTGACATTGAATGAATGTGATCAGGGTACATTTCATCCAGGTGGCAAAGAATGTGCACCAGTGACGCAGTGCCATATGATGAAGTAACCCATCACCACCACATAATACTCCCTCAGCTACCCTCAGGTTTAAAGTTCAGGGCATCGTGACTCTTTATTGTTTTATATGAATCAGCAGCTGAAGCTATGGGGCCCAAGTTAAACTGTAATGGAGTTACCTTTCCCCAGTAGTTAGATTTAGCTGCTGATCCAGTGTTTGATCCATGTTGCACCAAATTTACACATTCTTTTGCCTACTGACAGCACTTGGTGACCTCAATCAACAGGGCTATGGCCTGAAAATATCCGAGTTCTCCTTTAAGTACTTTTTTTCTTTGAAGCAAAGGTTTTCCAACTCCTTTAGTGGTCCCTGGCTCAGTTGAAAGGTCTTTGGTGTAAAGCCAAAGCTAACCCATCTGTAGGGTAGCAACTTGAAGTCACTTGAATGCACCTTCTGGCATGTTTCCTGTAGTACATTTCTCCACGCTGACCTCTGCTGTTCAGGATAAAACTCCATCTTGAAATGTTTCTCGTGTTGGAATTGAGTCTATTTACCCAATGGAAATGTTACTTCTTACAAAGCTTGCCCCACAGAGATAAATAAGATCGTATTTAATTCTTACTGTAAGATAGAAATAAGCACTTACTGTGAAAGATAAACCAGAATAATTTGACAAATAACAAATTTCATTAAATAAAAGACAAACAAGTTGTTATTTTACAAAGATTTGCATTTTTATTTCACAAATAAGAGCACATCAGCTTATTTCCTCCTACATCTCCAAAAGGAGACACCATTAAAAGTCTGCCAGTTCACAAACAATGGTGCGTAAGCATCGTCTCATGCCACATCCTTACACTGTGCAAGAGACGTTTTACGGTTCACTGTACAAAAAAACTTGTTTAAGGGGACTGGAATGAAATTCACCTGAGACGCTCTCCCCAAAAACCAACCCAGAAACACTACGTGGAAGCAACACTGACACACCACTGGCCATTGTCAATGAGCAAATGTTACACAGTAACCTGCAGGACTTGAAATCAGAGCATTTTGTTCTATTTTTGATAATGTGAGTGATTGGATAACACGAAAGAATAGTTTCATGGAATTTGAACCAGCACCTGTGATAGCACACTTTTCAGGATGAGTTTAGATTATAACATTGTGCTGTCCTGGTTAAATCTGATCATTAAATTGTTTGTCTTTACATTTAATCTCACCTTTATGTGTGAACTTGTACATTATGCAGTATGAAATATGACTAGTTCATAGTAAATTATTCATGGTTTAAAAAAAAAAACAGGTATGGCTGACACCACAATGGAGGAGTTATCATCTGAATGCTGGTTAATCTGTCTCCATCTTTACACATTTACACTGTAGTATTTGTCACAAAATTAGCAGATTCAAAGAAATGACTTGCAACAAATGCAAAGCACTGAAGTGTCATTTCAGTCAAATTCCAGTTGTCCCATTATTGTAAAATACGCTGCTCAGGAATTGATCACAGGGGGAACATGAAGTGGCCTTTGGATTCCCCACACATGCAAAATGTACAGAGAAGGTGACGGTGGGGTACTCTGGATTATTGGTACTGCCTAAGACCAACCTAAAAGGTTGAGAAATAGTCCATATTTTCAAAACAATAAATCAGTGCATAGCAATTCAAATACAGTACAATCAACACACCAGAGCAATGTCAGCAACTGTATGGAACAGTACAAAGTGTGGGTCAGTGAGTCTGTAGGAACTGAACTCCATTCGTGCACATGGCTTGATTCTGTAAAAGACTCAGACTCAGTTTCAGTTCATCTACTGAAATTCAGATCGAAGATTGAATTTTACAGAAGTGGATTAAGCTGAGGTCTGAAGTAAGGGAATTTACATGAAACAGGTCCTAAATGTACTAACATCAACATGGGAATGTTCTGTTAATTTTTGACAAAAATAATTAAAAAAAGAAAGAAAGAAAAAAAAAAATTGGATGACAAACACTAGCAAACAGCCATGGTAAGTCTTTCTTGGGCCTGCAGAAAAAGACTACAATCATGATTACATCTCAAACTGGACAAACATTTTCAAAGTGAAATAACAAAATAAACCATTTGTAATTTTTACTGGTGATGCCTATGAAGTGGTAGCAGTGGTAGAATTTAATACATGTGACATTGCCATTGACAACAGACACCACCACAATCCATCGGAGAAAAAAAACAAAACAATAAAACAACAATCTTCATAATTCACAAAGGCTTGAAATAACGGAAATCAATGTAAATCATAAATGCTAGTTGCTTATCCAACATGGATGTCATGTTAAACGTTGTGTCCTAAAACAATCAGCTTAGATTCATTGCCAATGCAAGTTCTGAGTCTGAGTATTGTAAAAAAAAAAAAAAAACTTCAGCTGAGGGAGTCTCAACAACACGACTCCAAACTGACCATTAACGCAGACATGATTCTGTATGAAAAACTGGGGGGAAAAAAACGAAGGCACGTCACAAATGGGTCTAGGTTTGGTCAGCCATCAACATAATTTTCTTTTGGCAGCTGTAAGTCAGACTAGCTTAGGCTAGCATTTACACAGAACCATTACAGTGATCCATTTAAGCACTTCAAAGCAGTAGTCTGATCATTATTCACGATTAGCCAGGGTAAGATTTGTCTTAATTGAAACACATTAAATGCACCTACATCAAGAAACAAGTGTTTTCAAAAGAGCTAACATGAAAGTTATGAGGTGACAAAAAAAGAATTAAAAAAAAAAAAAAAAAAAAGTCTATTGGTTAAAAATGATAATGCTACTGCCCATCTGTTTATGACGTGCTGCTACTCATTTATAAATGGTCTGGATACTAGACAGGAAGGCAGGAAAACAACAGGAGTTTCAGGAAAACAACAAAACAAATATATATCCAAATGCATGGAGCTGTAAATGTTCCAGGGAATGGCTTCTTGTCCCTCTTTAAAAATGGTTAAACTTTGGAGCTTCAATACGAGAAGGAAAAAGCCCTACCAAGAAAACACCATAGGTACCAACACACACAACCCCCTCATACACATATCCATTACAGCCATCTCACACAGACACCACCCCCACCCCCCCCACCCCCGATTTGACTTTCACCAGTGCACAAAGAAGACTACATAAGAAATAATAATATTTAAAAAAATGTAAAGGACTATGTTTGGTTATGTTGACAGCAGCACTTGAAACTCTCATTGTCAGTTAAAACTTTTTTCCCCCTCTTTTTTTATTTTTCTTAAAGGAGTAGCAACCTGACCAGAGAAAATCTTGACCACAACCACAAAAAAAATCTACATGAAGAGGTTTGGGTAGACACAGAGGTAAAGAATGGTAAGGAAAAAAAAAATACAAAAAACAAACAAAAAAATTGATACACACACATACAGGCTCTTATTTGGTCTTCTTGCTTAGTTGCCTAGCATGTTTTGGGGTGCAGTGGGGCATATGTTATGTTGCTCGACTGACAATCGGACGACCAGGGGTTTGAATCCCAAACCCTGCGTTGTGAGTCTGTGTCGCTTTGGTTAAAAGTGTCTGTTAAATAGCAGTTAACTTTAACTTTACAACTCTTACAGGAATTACACTGTACAGAGAATTCTAATCTGGTGCCAAAACTGTGATTTACTATGACACCTTCTTACAAGACATGGGAACTTAACATGAATCTAATCCCATAACAGACCCACATCTTTTCATTGTCTCTCACACCTTCATAAGGCTAAATTTAATTAGCCGATTTTACTGCACTGCATTAAAGGAGGATAAAAAGAAAAGGAAGAAATTGCACAAATAATATCACCTTAAAATCAAGGACAACTGCCTTTACAATAGTCAACTCCACTAGCAGGGATCACAGAGCTCGAACTGTGAGAGTGAGAACTGAAGCCACCTAAACTACATTATGACCATGATATTTTTTGTGTGCAGGATTTTTTTTTTTTTTTTTTTTTTGCATCAAAGTGACAGAAGTGGCCAGACGTATCTCTCAGACGGCAGAAGGCAGGTTCATTGGCGGCAAACACCGAGATGAAAAGAAATTGTGTGCATCAAAGAGAACATACTTACGTCAGTTAAGTATTTATATGCATATTCTTTATCGTTCAAAGTTGGGTCCCTTCAGACATTGCCACGAATGATTTAAAATAAGAGGGTATGGGTGCGTGTGTGAGTGGGGGATTCTGGCAAGGCAGGGCCTGAGATGCCACGGGGTCTTCCAGGGACTTCCTTTGAGCCCTTTGGAATAGGTCTTAGGTCAGTAGAAGGAGGGGGCTGGGGGAACGTGAGGATACCCCATGACCCTGGTCCATCTAGGGAGGGGCAGGGGGTAGGGAGGGTGAGGTGCATCAGGCTACCCTAATTGGATCTGGCCCGAGTACATGGTGAGTAGTAACATAATGGCGAAACCTGTGAGGAGCCCAGCATTTTGGATGGCGAAGGTGAGGAATGAACCACTGCCCCCTGCCTCTTCCTCTTCACGACTCACCTCATTCATCTCAGGAAACTAGTAGGGGAGAGGGAGAGAAAGAGAGGCAGAGAGAGACAGAGAGATAAAGACAGGCAGAGAGAGAACATGCTAAGCCATTAAAAGAGTAGATGGTCAATTGTAAAACAATCAGGATTATTACTACAAAAATGCAATGTTTGAAAGGTACCAAGATAGCTAACTACTAAGAGATTTGACAGGATATATCCAATAGGCCTATAAATGTCTCTTGCTTTCAAAAACAAGCAAAGATCAAACAAACAAAAAAAGAAAAAAACGAAGGTAGTTCTGAGCTCATGTGGCACATTTGTTTGTTTACAGCATACTGAACTTCCAACTTTCGATAACCCTTAAAAACTTACATCATCCAAATGGCCTCTAGTATTTGAACTTCTATTCAGGTCATTGACCCCCCTGATCTTGCGTCAGCTAGTTGACAGTGAGCTCACCATGTCAGCTAAGGCGATGTAGAGGAACATGCCACCGGCAAGTGCAAAGATCCAGTTAGGTGAGAAGCGGCTGCCAGCCAGGATTCCAAATCCCATTCCCAGGTAACAGCAGCACGCTGACAGGAAGTTGAAGAAGAGTGCCTGCTGGATACTCATGCCCGCGTTCAGGAGAATCACAAAGTCACCTGGAAATGACAGGAGGAACAACAGGGAGGCATCAATGTCAAATAATCACTATGTTGGCCAAATTGTTCATCGAGGGGAATAACCTTCAAATAATAATAGAAACAGTAGTAGTATAAACTAAGTGTGTGAAGTCTTTAATTTTTTTGACTATTGCAGGCAACTGTAATACATGGCTTAAAATAGCAGGGAAAAAAGATTTCCTGGAAAAGGCATCACTCATTCCTTCTTACTCCAAAAGAATATTTTAAAAATTGTAGTATGCGTCTTTAGCACATTTCTCTTGATTCAACAGAATCTCATACTTCTGTACAGTTCATAGATTAAAGATAACTAAAAGGTAGGTAGCAAGTTTGTTTTAGCCTAATATAACAGCATTCAAATATTATTCAAATTTTAATAGTAAGCTAACTTGTATTAGGGGACAATGGTAACATACTTGCACCCGTTGTTAGCCGTCTTGCAAAACAGCCTGGGAACTTAACGGTCAACAAGCCACTTACACAAAATTGTGTAATAACCCTGGTTTGAGGTTTTTTTTTTTTAACCTTGGCTCTTCAACAATCATCACTGCTAATTTCGATTCCACATGTAGACTACTTTCATGAATTTAAGACTTTCAAGACTTTCATTTAAGACACTCATACGGCACCCCTTTAAAGCAAGTGATGGACATATCTAGTTTAGGGCAAAGCTGCATCTTTAATAAAAAAAAAAAACACCCTCACTTCACGTGTGCACTCATTTATACACCCACTCACATTAACACAGTTGAGGTGCAGTCTTACCAAGCTCATGGGGAAACTCCTCACACAGGATTGCCACAGAGGTGCTGATACCCTGGAAGACGGAGGCGCTGAAGGAGGCACCGATGGCCAGGCCGTCAATGAAGTTGTGCAGGCCGTCGCTGAGTGTGATCATCCAGGCCAGCGTGCCAATGTCTGAGTATGCCGTGCCCTTCAGCCAGTAGCAGCCGCCACGTGCCTGACCACCACCACCTCCAGCGCTTTGTGCATCCTTAAAAGTAGAGGGCAAATTTAGAAAAACCAGGACAGGTTTTAGGTGTTCCTGCTTATAGACAGAGGCCTAACTCCATGTGAGATTTACACTTGTATATTAACATAAATTTTATCCAAGAATGTAATGTGTCAAAAGTAATCTCTACTCTACTTAAAGTACTTGCAATATTTCAATATAACAATTTATTTTTTGTAAATGGATCATATTTTTAGTTATAAATACTACATTATATCAACATCAAATAACGGAACTGGTGTCTTCTAAAATGCTTGAACTTAATAGTATGTTGCTACAAGTTACAGAACAAAAGAATTAGCTTTTTTTCTGTAATAGTTTCCTCAAACACAATTTTAAGAAAGTATTTTTAATTTTTAACATTTCTGGCCCGTAAAATATTTTAACCTCTAATTATGGCAAACTTACTTACATCAGCTTTAGTTACATACCACTAACTACTAGTGTAGTAGTTGAAGCCTTACGTTACTGGTTGCTGTGGTGAAGTGTAGCAGATGCCACTGGGATAAGCATGCGGGAATCTTCCTAAGCTGCCCTCTAGTAAACCCAACCCAGCCCATCCGATCCCCCCAATGCTGTCTGGCATGTGCAGGGTACTCTGGGCTCAGGACCTCAGACTCTAAATACTTTTAACTCTAGTTAGTCAAGCTATAGTTAGTCAGACTAACCCAGAGCCCAGTCTCTGCAAGTGTACAAAAAAAAAAAAAAAAAAAAATCCCAAACAAAAAAATTATGTCTTCCTTCTGGTCAAAACAGAGAGGAGCATGTCCCTATTTAATTGGGGTCAAACTGAAATCAAGTCACACTCATTAGCCCGACACACTGGCACGGTGCCTTGGTGCCATCTGCGCCGACTGGCGGCGGGCGCCTCACCTGTAAAGTCTGGCGCGTGCTGAGCATCTTGTCGTCCTCACCGACCCCTTTGAGCTCGCTGTCCACCTGGGTCAGGGAGAGGCCCCCCGCCTCGCCGTTCTGCAGCTTCTCCGTCAGGCCATCCTCCATGTCTCCGTTAGAGGCGTAGTGCTCCACTGGGTAGTGGCTGTGGCCATGACCGTGGCCCTGAGAGGGATGGAGAGAGAGAAAGCAGAAATGAAAGAGTTTGTGAAGGAAACAGAGGGAGATAGGAGAGAGGGAGAGGAAGAGGAAGACAGAGCGAGCATAGGTCAGTCACTCTACAGTGACAGAATACAGATTACCATCCAAAGCTTGAGTTTGACCTCTACAGACAGATAAGTACCAAAACATGATCTGAAAAAGAAATTATGGAAGTAGTTCAGAAAGAAATGGTTAAATGGTTATGAGTAAAAGGCGAGTCCTTGTTCAGACAACTATGTGGATAATCACCAGTATCAATCGTGCTATGGTAACATGGTTCAACTTTAATTTCTTGTGATAAAAGGGTGACGCACACCACTCTTGCCAAGGCGGTCATGGTAACAATACATTTGACAAAAGACAAAAGAAAGCGCACACTCTTGTTTCTTTTGTACGTTTCCAATTTCAATTTCTCTCATACAGGACACTGAGCAAATGCTGACAAATATTGTTACTATGGCAAACATGCTGTAAATTTCACAAACCCTGTTTGACCGCTATGTGCACTAAGGTAAGCACGTGACATGTTTCCATCATCACCTGCTGACAACAATATAAAGACAACAATTTGCCTTTTGGCAAACAGTGACTGACACTGCCACGTAGAACTCCCAAAGCCAAGCCCACAGGTACATGTAATGGTCCTTCTGCTTTCTACCGCGTCACAACACATACATACATGCTGTCAGAGCGGTTGCTTTTCAAGAGTTGGCACCACGCCCAAGTAAACAGGCAAAACTGGCCCTGCCTCTCTCAACGTCAGCCAGTGTCATCAAAGATGCAATGCATTGCGTACTGGAACAGGACTGACAATCTGAATACCACGGTAGTCGTCCAATGGAACTTCTCAAATGGTCCAGCACTGCCTACAACACCGTGCCTACAATGGCAAATCAATATGTCGGTTACCACTCACCCCACTCTTTGGCTTGAGGATCATCTTCAGAATCTTCTCAGTGAAGAAGAAGAGGTAGAAACCTCCAAATACCACAGCAGATTTGGAGACGTAATAATCCACCAGTGGGTCAAAACCAAAGGCCTGAAAATGAAGTGCAAAAAAAAAATTAATTCAATTATCAACTTTTCACAATCTTATGCTCTAGTAGTTCAACAAATAAGTGTTACAGTGTTACTGCTTTTTTTCTAGATCTCTAAATGTATGTGATATGGAGAACTGGTTGAAATATAAGTTGGTCCCCATCTTAACTATAGGCTGTGCCTCAGAGTTTCCCCAGTCAAGTCCATGTCTGCCAATATTCCCAGACCTGTATAAATCAGACTTAGACGTCAGACTTAGATGTGACAGATTAAATGTGCTGATTGGACAAAAGAAATACAAGAATCTTGATAGAGAATTTCAATTTGGAAAGAATTTTTATCTCCGAAAAATATTTGTGACGGAGCAAGCCATTTTTTTTTATTAAAATGTTTCAATTCAAATTTTAGTTGGTTGGGCCTTTCAGGAGAGTCGCTGAGGCTGAGAAGGGGCTGAAGTTGCCAGGCCCAAACCCAAACCCCCCAGAGCCGTTGTCCCACGCTACCTCAGGGATGAGTTGGAACAGGGCGTTGGAGTAGAGGGTGCCAATGGCCAACGCTATGAAGTAGAGGAGTAGGCGCTTGTAAAAGGTTTTCCTCATGAAGGGCACCACACTGGCACCCGCCAGCGAACACAAGGAGATGAGCGTCACGCACAGGAAGCCATAACCCCACACTGGAGCCAACACCCACAGCATACACAATAGGGAGAGATAGAAAGGGAGAAAGAGGAGGAAAAGAGATTTTAAAAGAAAAAAAAAGTGGATATTCAAATACGCAACATAAGATTCAGTGGAAAAAAAAGACAATAAAATTGGTCAATTCTTCCGAGAAAATAAAAATAACCCAGGGAACCCTTGTTTGGTTTAAAAAAAAAAAAAAAAAAAAAAGATTATGCATGCTTTAGATTATTACCATTCACATTTCCCCTTGTTTCTTAAATGGTAAGAAAGAGGAATTATAAAGGTTGTACAAAATCCTTGATTAGGCACAAAAATGACCAAAAGGAAGAATGTGAGTGATTGAGTGAGTGAGAGAGAGAGAGGAAATCATCAATGGCTTCCTGTTTAAAGGTATGTCATGTGGAGAGTGACTACTGCAGTTTTAATTTCAATAATACAGAAACAGCAATTATTCTATCAAACAAAGACAAAAAAGATCACTTTGGTATGGGATACTGTATTTCTTCAATAAGGGAGAAAAAGTTACATACTGTTGCAAACACTGATGACAACCAAAAACCTGGTATTTTTTAACCACCGTTCTGACATTAGGCTGAGCAACAGACAGATACTAGGCTGCATGCCATCCAATTTCTGCCTTCAGTTTCCAGGGCAGGGCAGGTAGATTGCCAACCCATGCTTAGGGTGGGCACAGCATACATGTATTGTGCATGCAGACAATCTCCTGTTAAACACCATTCACATGCTAAACCAATGTCTCCCCACTGGGCACTGTAGCCAGAGAGGCTGTTCTGTTCAGTGTACACTGTGATATTATGACAGCAGTCATATAGCATGGCCATGCACCCAACAGTGCTGACCTATTCCAAAAAAAAAATCCAAAAAAGGCCTCCTGGATGATTAGGCGTGCTCAACTGAGCACAGCTCTCCAATAGGTCACTGATACTCATCTCCTCACTCCTTTTATCCGAACCCACCCCAACCCCCCCAAATCGCTCAACCATGCCAGTAGGATTACAGATCGGAGGCCAGGCAGGTAACCTGATGCCCTCAGCTAGACAGGCAGGCAGGCAGATAAGACACCAATGTGTTGTTGTGTTTACCACTTCACTTCCCCTCTGAACACCCTGGAGGCATCTCACAGCAGTAGACCAACACAGGAAACAGGAAAGCCTCCACTAGCTTCAACCATAATTAGCTAATCAACAACAAACAACCTCCTGTGCTATAAAATGCTCTTTTGTCATTGTTTTATGTGGTTAAAGAAGCTTTTGAAGGACTGCATGGGCTGGGCATGGGCACACTGGGTCCATTGGGAGGGGGTGAGATGGGTTCAAGGAAGAGAGAACAGAACAGAGCGGGGGACCCAGCCTGAATTCACTGGAGCGGACGAGAGAGAGAGACAGAGAGAGAGACTTAGACTGAGTGACTGTGGCAGGCCAACTGCAACACAGCTGTCCCATTTATCAAGGTGGAGTGGAGGAAGTTGGATGCGATCGATAGCACCGTTTGCCCAGGAGGAATACAGATGCAGATGAAGACATCACCGACAGATTCCAGAGAATCAGACAGGGGCACGTCAATCCCTGAGGAAAAAAAGTCGACGTGTCCAGAGGAGGACCTGAAGGAGTCATCACAACGTCTATTTGGCTTCAAAAGTGACAGAGGGGGCAATTACTGGTGTAGAAACAATTGACTTCCCACAGATTTTTTTCTGCTAAAACCCCTAATTATGGCCGTCCGCTGATTCTGATAGGGGAGAGAGAGGGAATGAAAAAAATAAGAGAAAGAGTGTGTGACAGGAAAAAAGAAAGATTTTTTTGTGTTGATGTGTTTTTCCATCTGTAGGAAGTGACAGAGAGGGAAAGAGATATGGCGGAATGAAATTGAGAGTCTGAGGGGGATTTCTCCGATTCTGGTTGCAAGTACAACGAGAGCCGGCCCTGGGATGTCTGGCCCCAATTTGCGCTGGCGACTCTGGAGTTGTCGGGCGAGGGCGAGATGTATACCGCACCTCTGGCAGGAGCTGTAGGATGGCGGTGGAGTAGAGGGTCCCAATGGAGAGTGCGATGAAGAAAGTCAGCACCCTGTGCATGAAACGTGTCTTCATCAGGGGCACCACAAACACGCCCGTCAGAGAAAAGAGACTGACCAGCGTCACAGCCAGTACAGAGAAGCCCCACACTGACACACACACACACACACAGAGCAGAAAACAAGCTTGTTAACAGACAGCAACAGAAAGCGCTTGCAGATAGAAGCAGTATGCAAACACTCCTTCAGCATCCTGCATCCTGTACTCATGCTAGGGAAAAAAAAAAAGCCATGGCTAAAGCAAAGCACACAAAGCTAACACACAAACTGCACTCTAAACCTTGCCACACCCTGTGGAGAGAGAATGCCTTCTCAGGCTGTGTGTAAAAGTAGTGAGGAAGGTGCTGTTCGGTCAGGTGTCCTTCAGTGTGACCTGTGAGCAGATGTAATGACAAACTGAATCACATGACTACTGTTAATAGAGCTGTGGCTCTTCCTTGAAGACACTGCCAGTCAGCACGTATTCACCTCTTCCCTCCATAACAAGGTTCTCCCACTTGCGGTTTCATTAACACGACTCTTTTACATATTACATCCACTTCAGCTTTAGGATGTACATATTACATCCTAAAGCTGAAGGTCATCCAAGTGCACAGGCTCCCTGCACACCACCCAATCCACCAAACGCTGGGGAGAGCAAGGAAAACATAGGGCACAGAACTCCCCCCAAGCTTCAAATATGAATGAAGATCAACATTATAAAAGCAGAGTGGGTGTATGTAAAAGACAAACCTGTGAAAAAAAAGAAGTGGGGAGAAAAAAAAATAAAGTATGAGAAAAGTTCTGCATGAAAGTCCACTGATACCTAGAGCCTGGAGAGAAAAGGTGAAGGTCTGAAGACATCTGGTTACATAACACTGTGGAGAGATTCAGTTACATTTTTCTTACTATTTAAAAAACAAACAAAAAAAAAGCATGTGCACAGGGTTTGGGTTTGAAGACCACAGAGGGCAATGAGACATTCAATAAACCGCACTGGCACTGCGGCGACTCCAGCTCCAGGAGCAGCGGTCACTCCCTCGCTCGGGGAGTGACATTGCGACAATTCAACTCTCCCCGCCTTCTTCTACTGAGCCTTGGCGGAGAGGGGGAACGAGAGAACACAGAAGCTGGCGGAACACAGTGGTGCCAACTGTGAGAGTGGTGCTCTCATTAGGGCATAATAAAAAGAAAGGGGGGGGGGAGAGTGGAGTGAGAACATCAGCTTTTGGACCAGAGAATGGCCAAAAATATTGTTTTGCAAGGAGCAATAGAGAGAAGTTAGTGAGGTCAAGTAAAAGGATAAAAACACTGATACTTAGTATCAGTATCAGTATAGTATATTCATGGGCGCAGGTCTAAGCATCAGGCCAAAGCGAAGCATCCACAACACAATGAGTGAGAATGTATGCTGAAAAATAAACTCTGAAATCCAGTTCCACATGGCAGATCTCTGCTTCCAGCATCTAGCATTTTTTGTCTGGTTAGCATAGGAGTCAACAAACTGACAATACACAAAAAAACACCACCAAAAGATGCAGTGTTGTTACCTGCTATTATGCTTTAACTAACTGCTTTGGAAAAGGGTTAATATTTCCAAGAACAAGTCACATTTTTACATAAATTAATTAACCTGGTCCAATTCCCAACCCTTCCATCCCATAATCCCATAGCTGAGCTAACCATGAACTGCAAGTCAATGTTTTCAAGATCATTCATTCCTCTCACGCATGGCTCCCACCTAACTCTGGACCCAGATAAGAAATTGAGAGGTTTGGGGCGTGGAAGTGGCGTGCCAGTATTATGGTCAGGTTCAGGGGTCCACAGAGAGTGTTCAAGATGACACAGAATGTTTTAAAAGTCACTCATAGCAATGAATGGGAACTACAGTAAAACATTTCAAATGTTGCGTCAGCTGAGCTTGATCCTGAATTTGGGTTGCACTTCGGAATCCCTGGCCATCTCTCAATCCTACCCCCATCTTTCTCCCACTCCCTGACTGTAATTTGAGGAGCAAAGAATTACTAGAAGACTGTAAGAGAATGAGTGAAACAGATAAATGAAGAGGTGGTGTATATGTGGGGTTACCTTCTGCATCAGAGGGCCTGAGGCTGGGCTCAGGCTCGTCCTGCTGGCCCTGGGCGGCGGTGCAGGTGCGCAGCTCCAGCTGCTGCAGCATGGTGGGGCAGATCTCCTGCAGGCCGCGCCCGTCCAGACGAGACTGCTCACTCATGCTGTGCACCGCCAAAGTGTCCGTAGACAAACACTGAGACACACGCAAGCAGACAGAGAGGCGACAGACAGTCAAAGACACAGGCAGGCAGGCAGACAGACAGACAAAGACAGCAAAAGGAAGAAAGAGAGAGAGAGACAGAGAGAGAGATGGTTTTCAAAGGTGCAGAATTCAACTTAAAGACAAGCACTATTTAACAGATTACATATATGCTTTCTAAATTACCATCTTAAAATAATATAAAAACGAAGCAAAATCCAATGTACAGTTTTACAGTCTTTTCTTCCTGCAGACTTACTGATCTTACCTTGGTTCATAAATCACTAGGTGAGGGTTATGGTGATAAGAGCTGCTCTACCAGTTTGAATAGCTGGCAAGTCTATTTTAACAACACAAAAGGCTTATCTTGGTCCAGATAATAAAACAATTTTCCAATCAGTCAACGATAAGTAGTGCCGTTGATTCAGACAGAATGTGAAGCCACAACAGAATCATGGTGTGCTTAGGCAATGCCATCTACAACCCAGTGTGTACAGTGTATAAACGGGAACCACAAAGACCTGTTAGAATCAATGACCAATGGCAAACAACTATGACCTGAGTAAACACCACATCTTTACCAGTCACGCTTAAGAAACAGGACAACCAAGCTGCCTTTTTTAGTTTTATTTACTCAGTCAGTTTTCTAAAAACAATATATGTGGAATTGGTTAGGAGTTCAGCAACATTCTAGCAGTGTTACCCATTCCTACAAATGGCAAGATCAAACAAAAATAGAAATCTTCAAATATAGCACACCCTGACAAGCCTAAAATTCAGCATCAATTCTTGCTGCCCAAAAGCTTTTGACATCTTTGGCTTCATCCACTCAGACCCTCCAGTGAGCCCCAGCTGTAGTGTCTGTCTGTGTCTGTGTGACTCACTCTGGAGGAGTTGGCTCGTGGGGGCTGTTGTGTCTCGGAAGACTGGTTCTCTACCTGCCCCACACTCAGCCGGGCCAGCAGCGTGCGCAGCTGTGGCACAGAGATGGTGGCGTTGTCGCCGTAACGCGTCAGCAGGTCCTGCAGGGCCGAGAGCTGCATTTCGCCATCGCCTGCAACAGGCCTACCACTGAACGCCAGCAGCACAAACAGCAGGGCCAGCACAGCCCGGATCACTGTCAGCTGGGAACCACCATCTCCAGGCCTCTGGACCATGACGCCCAACAGCACTGCCTGAGAGCAGAGGGGAGAGGAAAGGAAGGGATGTGGAGGAGGGAGGTTAAAGGGGGGTTCGAAAAAGGAGCACTGTCAATTTCAGTCAGCGAGCATTCAAGAATCACGCTCTTCAGTCTCGGCCAGTCAGCGAACTAGAACGCAGAACAAAGCGTTCAAGAAAGCAGATGTGTCATTTTAGCAGTTCACCACACAAATAGGCGCACACAAACAAACCCTCTTTCACAGAAGCTGAGCGGGGGAAGAAAATTGGCACTGAAGGAAAATTACTAGACTACATTTATGCTTAAGATGAAGGGGGGAGGAAAAGTAAACTAAAAGACTCAAGGATCCCATTCATTCGAGGTGCACTCACCTCAACCAACTTCGGCTGGCTTGTAGCAAAGCTTCTCAGGTGGACCTAAGGGCTGTTGGAGGGGGATCTTAAACACAAAAGAGGATGGAACAGCAAACACTTCAGAGCCTGGTCATCTGTGGAGGAAAAGAGGCATAGACATTGAAGTATAGCTGTGAAATTGACAGCTAAGACAACTAAGCCATCTAACAAACATAACGCTGCATTGTATTACATTCAGCATTTCATATGCAATTGCTATTATCTTATATATTAAAGTATAAGTGTCACTCTCTCAGTCAGTGCAAGTTCACAGACTTATAGCATCAGCTCAAAGCCTAAACCTAAACCTATCCTAAACTCTATCCTACAACCCTTCTAGTTAGAAATAAACTCAACCCTGTGGTCATCAATCTTTCATAGCACATCTTGCGTATGCAATTTACTACTGGTCCTGGGATTATATATAAACTCGCCTGAATGCAAACAGTAGCCTTTGTGTTTATGAATACCAGACTGCTAACATGGCCTCCAGTAATGATAAACACAGGGTCATGCCAAGGCTGCATCCATGCTCTCTTACTGCCCAGGGCTAAATCTGGAAAATGATAAGACTGAACCAGGGCAGTAACACCAACCAGCCAAGACACAAGAGCAGGAGCCTCTCTGCATGATCTGAACACAATAAATAGAGCTTAGATCGGATTCAGTTGCGGCATAGTAAATTTGCCTCAGTTACAGGATTCTTAGAAATGTTCCAATGTGTTACAATGCAAGCTACTGAACAGTGACTAAACAGGTTTTACTCTACGCTCACTGACAAGAGTGTGATATTTTTGTGTCTGCTTTGTGGATTTTACACAACATATAGTTATTCAAGTTATTTAATTAAAGAAACAAGTGCCGACACCAGGAAAGAGTTTCCATGCCCTCTTCACAGTCATATAACAATCCCACAAACATGGCACATCAGACACTGCCCACTCCTATCTCTGCAAGACACTCCATCACATCTTATTGTTCACATTCTCTCCCCCAAACAAACTCACACACATACAAACACACACCACTGATTGCATCATGATGCCATCAATAGCTTCTCTATCACTTGTCTGTAATCTCTCCTTCTGACAAGGAAAATGCAGGAGAGGAGGACTTTCAAGAAGTTCCCTCGTCATCACCACTTTTTATTGCTGACCAGGCAGTTGCAAGAACTGAGTGAAAGTAGTATTCAAACAAATCCATTGTCACAACATGACAACTTTACAGGAGATTATCTACATGGAGCAAACTACAAGCCTTTGACAGCACAACCAACAAAGGTTTACAAGACCTTGTGGAGGGGTGAAAAACATTCTGTGAAGGGACTTAATTCTTAGAAGCCTGAGCTCTTCCTTAGACAGGCAGGGTGGTAACGTTGCCGCCAAGTGATGGGGGTCATAATTTGCTGACAACAAGAACTCAGTTGCCAACAGGAAGCACACTTGCTCTCCTAACTGTCTGCTGGCACGATCAGCACAAAAGGATGAAACCTATATCCAGGTGCTGGAAAGTAACAGCACAGCATTCTCCTCATCCTTCAAGTAACCTTCAATGTGTTCTACAGTTTTTTTTTTTTTTTTGGGGGGGGGGGGGATAAACAAGAAGGGAGTGCTAAACTACTGTTAGGCCACACTGTCCAATGGAGAATGCAAAGGACACTGGAAGGACATCAAAAGGACATGAATAACAATTCCAGTCATCTTCGGGAGGTCGTACCATAAGCTTTAAACAAGTCAAGAGAATAGGAAGATGTAAAAGGGACTGTCGCTCGACGTGTATTAACACTAGGCTACTACAGAGTTTATCGCACTGAACCAAAGTTACCCATGTAAGACTCAGTTTCAGTTATGTAAGATGTCCCACCGATTAACTGTTACCTGTGTTGAGCAACCTTTCAAGTGCTTCCATCAAACGAAGTTACAATGTAACTACAGACCCCAAAGTAACTTTTCAGATGCGTCAGCAGGCTATTCACATAACATTCTAGTTCTTATAGTCTGTGTCCTGTGTGCAACAATATCAGCTACCAACAATATTTGGTAAACAATTGTTACTGTTGATATTCGGGACTTGGCAAATAAAGCCAACACGGCAAAGAATTCTTTGTTGAGAGTTGAGACTGTGCAGTTGTATAAAGCACATCACATTCTCATACCATGAGGGGCTGATAACATACGCTGGTTAAACAGAGAAGCAAATGGTAGATACTTGAGAAGTGACTGTAGATGTTAGGCTTTTAACGTAATGAGGCTCCCACACAGCCAACGTCACAGCAGCCATCCAGCATGCAAGGGTTACTGTTTGCTGAAGACGAACCTTCGCAATGCGATATCGTGTTATACGTTGGCCCAGTTTCTCGGTAAATAAGTGACCACTAGTTCAATACTATTACAGCTGCTAATTCCTCCATCAACGTCAACAAGCTAATGTGAACTAGCTAATACAAAGTTAGAAACCCTCGGAATTTCAAGCTAGCTAACGTTACAGCTAACCAAACCACAACGTTAATTGGAAAATCAATACACAATTCAGATTGACAAACCACTGACATTGGTACAGAATGTTCTAGAGAAATACTCGCCTTGGTTAAACACATCATTAAACTATCTCTCGGAATCAGATAGCGACCACCTGAATGGCGTTGTTAGCTATGCAACTAGCAGCTAGGCAAATCTTGTCTGAAATCCTCCTGACTAGCCTGACACATTTTTATACTCACCCACTGTAGACAGGTTAGAGGACACCGGTTTAGTTTGAAGTTGAATGACTAAAAGGCGACAGAGGTGGAAGCGCTGTCAGTGTGCCACGACGTCCAGTTACTCAAATTCACTGAGACAACAGCTCATTGAGCAGCCCTTCAAATGCAACCACTTTACATGCTCCGTCCGTGAGCCACCCATTCAGCGGCTACGAAGGTGTACCGCTCCGCCCCTTTTCAGAGGAGACGAGATAATGAATGGCAATTGCTATAATTTAAGAAGAAAAGCTGATTGTGTCCTTTTTTTAAGTTTCCCACCAGCTCTTCACTTATTGTTTTCATGTGGCAATGAAAGAGGTCAGTGAATTATTTAAGGAAAACCTCAGGATTGTTAAAACATTCTACCCCCCCAAACACACACACACTTCAGGAGATACTTGTTTCTACCAAAGACAGTGGCTTTCTTTAGTGTGCTCCAGGATAGTCACCCATATCCACTGCTGTGCATGGCCAAAGCCTACTGTCCTCATTATATGGCTGCCATCTAGTGGCAAAACCTTCAACAATGCAACTTGTAAGTAGAGAAGAAGACATAAAGGACTTCCACAGATCTTTTATTTAGACCTCAACAGCCAAGATTTAACATATAAACCAACACCTCTGGTTGAGATGAAACAGAGGATAGTTCAGTAAATGAACATTACTGCATATGATCAGACTTATTAAGAATACAAACTTTAAACCGACCTTTAAACATAAAAAAGTAATGACATTTGGCCTAATTTGTTACTTTCAAGCTTTTTCTTGCCCCATAATTTTTAGAACACATCACTTGACACGCTCACTTCATTTTTACCTTCTCTTGACAACAGCCGAACCACACTTATGTAATAATAAAAATAAACAAAAGTGTTACATATTTGTTATGTACATTAAGTGCTCACAAGAAATAGAGCTTGTCAGCCAGGTTGATGGCAGGCTCAGAGTGGAGGGACTGGCCAGTGAGGAATGCAAGCTTGTGGGCATACTTGCATGGTGCTGGCACACGAATAGTGCCAGGCCAATTCCAATACAAGTGACACATCTTGAAGGTCAGCCTGGGAAGAAATCCAGCAGCAGTTGTCAGTCAAAGCAACGACAACAAAAAATGGCACCAAGTAATGCAATATAAATTCAAATTAAGTTCAATTCACATACACACACACACACACACACACACACACAATTACAATGCATCTAAGAATATGTAGTTCATTAGCCTGGGATCCAGACCAGCATTAATCAAGATTAAGGTTAAGATTAAGATTAAGGCCCAATGTATTTGGCATGATGCAGGCCTTGTATGATTCACAACCAATGAAGACATTTGCCTTACTGTCTGTTAAACTATGAACATGCATTTAGGTTCGCAATTGAGTGAACAACTGCAATTACAACCACAGTTTACATAGGTTCACATAAGGTTTGCAGCACTTATAAAGACTTTAGGTTAGAGGTTAAAGGAGAAATTGAATCAGTGTGATTCAATCCACAGCCCTGCTGGTTGAGGTCACCAATTGCTGCTGTAAAAAAAACAAGAAAAATTTATATAACAGACGAATAGCAAACCCACAACTAACATTAACTGAATGGGGCATAAGAAAATTTAACTAAAACTCACTTTTTGTGCCCCATTCAGTTAGTGTTAACTGCTGTTTCACAATTTGGACTATGTTGTCAAATTTTCTTGCTCTTTTTCTTACCAACAGAACTTGGTGACCTCAAAAAACAGTACTATGGAGTGATTCACAATGGATTAAAATTTTTTAAATGTTTAATGTTTTAATTTAATTTCATTGCATTCTAGACTAGCTATGCCCCATGAGTAATTAATCATGGGGCCAGACCCAACCTCAATCTAGATTTATGTTGGTCTAATTCCCAGGTTAGCCGTTCATTCTTTTTCAAGAAAATATTGGTAGAGATATTGGTTATCCAATATCTCTACCTCTGCATTCAGAGACCAAGTACCTTTGCAAGTGGTCTGGAGTTAGGTTGGCTGTGTTATACAGTGAGATATAGTGTGTAGGCAAACCGCAACCTTGGCGAATGCTGTGAGCCATCAGGTAGAAATCCATCCTAGAAACAATTCAAGAAAACTGACACCCATTCATGCGCAACAATAAATAATTAATCAAATTTTATGATGGACAGTACAACAATAAGTCACCATAGAGATGCAAGAGGTTTTGAGCTGCTGTCTTTTTTAAGAATAACATTTCCAAACTTTTTCTGGACTTTCTGAATCAATTCCTCATTTAAGCAATCCATTTTTAGAGTTTCCTAACATGGATTTTCATGTTTCTATGAGCAAAGCATGGAGATTATCAACCAAATTACTAAACAGCAATTCATAATTCCTGGCTTTTCCAGCCCAGTCTTGGCGCTGCACTGAATTGAATGGAATTGACAATCCTCAATCAATGGCAGTGATTTGGAGTTGGGTGTTTCTAAAAATTGCTTCCTGCCAATATCAAGACAACTACTGTTTCCGAGCCTGTGAGTATTTACAGATGGATAAGCAATAGCATTGCAGCTACCATACTGAGACTCTTAACAGTCACTAGGCAACAGTTCTTGCATGATTGAAAATCCCCCACCAAGTTTTTGTTTTTTTTAAAGCATTAAAACTAGTTGCTGCAATGTATATTTCAGTGAGAATTTCTTTACAATGTTAATCTAGGCAATCCCTCTCCCATACAACCCCCCAGTTAATTCTTGTTTATTCATTAGAATCCAAACAAGCCAGACAAAACCGCTAAGGGGTATTTGAAATTTGTATAAATTAATGAATAGTTGTATTAATTGGCTTCTAAGTCTGTAAATAACAAAGTGGTACACCTTTCCACAACTTCTCAGCCTTGGGTTGGACAAACATGTAACCGTTAACTTGTAAACGGTTGACTTTCAAAGAAACCTAGAAACCTAGAAATCTTTTCTGGCAGGCAGGCATACTCACTGTGACATGGATGCTCCTGACTGCTGGAGTTGTACATTTTTCTGTATTTTATTAATTACATTTCATTATTTATAAATTGTGAAGTGATCTTGAGTGTCATGTGAGGTTCATTTTGAAATAAAATGTATTATTATTCATAATATGATAATTATAATATAATGAAGTTTCACCAATACCATCTCAACAGGTCAAAAAGATGGTCAACTCACAAATCTCTGCTGGTGACTGTGTGATCCAGGACAGTCCCGGGAGGTGGCGCCCCAATACGGTCACCTGAGAATGAGTACAGCGTAGTGCTGACCCGCTTCTGAACCACCATAAAGACCAGCTTGGGCTCATAGTTCTGGTAGGTCTCAAAGCACTTGAGAATCTGTGGGATTTCATAGTGCTCAACCGTTTTGAGCTGACCCTCAGAGACACCATCCCGATAGATCACAATCTTCTCTGGGAAGCTGCGGTTGAGCTATTAAAAAAAAAAAAAAACAAAACACAAAGAGATTAATCTAAACATGAGATGCATCTCTTTCAAGATTTTCCCCATGAAAGGGCAAAACACAGCATTTTTCAACATTTTCAACATTACATTATTACAGGTTACAGATCAAAGGGATTGCTACATTAAGCCCTGTTGAGTATAAACGCTCACCTCATGATATTTTTGCAGGGCTCCCAGCAGGCATGCCCTGAACCCAACGATGATCTCCTCATTTGGCATTTGGAAGAACACTCGTGAATACCATCTGGTCAGTGTGCTGGAAAGACATCATTCAGAGCCAGACAGAAGAAACCACAGTGTCACTTTTTTTCACCGTGAGACTGAGACACACGTTCACAAGAATTCCCTTTATTTCATACCTGTTCAGACTGGCCACAAATCCCATGACAGACCGGCACTTCTTGCTGGTGTCATGATGAACATCGACTCCAATCACCATCAGTTGCTTCTAAAAGAATGTATGTGCAATAATTACACTAGAATCAGCATCATCTTTAATGACATTTCATTAATCTACATTAATCTAAATCAGACATCTGCATTAGTGCTCAATACAGTCTACCACATTCTATGGATGACCTTTTTATTTTTGTTTTGTTTGGTGGTGGTTTTATTGTTTTGTTGTTTTTATACAGACATATAAAAATGCTTACCAATGGGATATTCACTGACCAAAGCTCTCCTCCAAGCTTGCAGTTCATCTGGAGCAGGATCTTTTGAGCAACACTCCTCAGCTTTTGGGGCTGGGAGATGGTCCGTGCATTAATGGCCTAATATGCATACATGGACAGTATTCAATAACTTTTCATGTCACTTCAATGGATATTACACATTACTGTGACACACAAGCCATGTTCAATCTAAGCTCATCAGAGCAAATATAGTTTATGGCTCCATGACGGCACAATCTTTGCATTTGACACTGTGTCTAAAATAAAGACCACAGCGCATATGTAAACAACATTTCAGTGCAACATTCCCTGTAGAATTTGTTGCCAAGTCTCAATGCAACATCCCCAGAAGATTGTTGCTATGTTTCTGTGTATAGTTCCCATGAGAAGATGTTGCCATGCAACTACTGCACCTGAGATGGCACCGGACTCTGGACACAACATAGTTTCTTGATGGCATTGTAGAGGTCGTCCTTGTTGCCCATTATAATGCAGATCACCAGCTGCAAATTAGGCTAAAGACAAAGTGTGCAGGTGGATAATTGACAGTGAATAATTAGTTACAGGCTAAGCCCTGAGAACTCCAGGGAGCAACAAATTTGGGATCACATTTTAAACCAACTTTTTGTCGAGTGCAACTGAAAATTTTCACTGGACTCACCTGTCCAGCAAGAATTTTAACTCACAACATGGACATTTCTAGTAGATCACTTTCATGGTCCATCGCAAACACGCCAGTGACTACACCAAAGATGTCCATGTTCAAACGTATGTTCTAACCCTGACCTCTGACTATTATTGCACAGCTGTGAAAAATGTTGGGTGCACTTAGAGGAGAAATCTGATGTAGAACAATTAGTGGTGTCAATGTTAACAAGTTAAGGCATGGGATTAATGTCAAAATTTTAACTTATTTTAACTAATTTTAAGTTATTTTTTTTAAGCTAACTAATCATGCAGACGCATACATCATACTACCCACCAACGGCCTCCTCATTTACACACACCATAAGGGCTGTGATCGGTCGGGTTTGTCCACTCACTTTGTTTTGTCTGCCAGTGTGTCTCGGCAGCTCACTGTAGGTACTTTTAGCAACATGCTAGTCCACTTTATAGACTTTGTTTATACATTGTTTTGAATTTAGTGGCAGGATCCCAATCGTACTGTGCCTATCTTTCAATAATATTTTAAATTCAGGACTTCGTCAGCAGGCAGTCCTTAGGCATGAGAAGTTTGCTTGTTAACAGAAAATTTTACACAGCATAGACCAAGCCAACAGCTAACATCAATTGATACGGTGCATCAAATTTTCTCATTCTTTTTCCTACCGACAGCACTTGGTGACCTCAAACAACAGGTACTGTGTCTAAACTGGAGCCCTGTTCCTTACACCCTAAAAGACTGAGCTAGAATGAACCATGAATCAAACATTACTTTGATTCAAGGAGTGTAAATCTCTGAGGGTTCAAGGCTTTGGGCTCAGGAAGGACAATGGGATTCAACTACAGTTGGGCTCTAAGGTTCAACCTGTCGTAGGCACAGACAGTACTCTGGGCTCACCTCGCTGGTGAGCTGGGAGTGGATGCTTTTAATGTAGGTCTCGGTGCGGCTGTCCCTGAGTTCCACACACGTGGGCCGATTCAGCCTGATGCCCATAGGCGCCGCCACCTTCCCAAAGGTGCCCACCAGCTCCTCCACCTGATCAGCAGCCCGCCGCGGATAGAAGATGGCCCAGCAATTCAGAGGGACCTGACAGTCATTGACACAGAGATGTGGAAGCTCAGTTTAAGAGAATGAAGTACTTCTCCACCCACCACTCATTTCAGGGAAAAATCATCAGAAACAAAGCGTGCGGACATAAAATGACTTGCATCAAGCAACACTACAAACCAATCCATCTTAGTCACAGACTACATATGATGGAAACAAGTTCTCTCCATTTACCATGTGACAAAATGTATCCAATTCCAAACTTGCAAGGAAAAAAAATGTCGATTATTCTTACATGCATGGATCAATGGCAGTTCAGCATTTTGTTCAAGAAGCACACAGATCACTTGAAAAAGGCCACGTATGTGACCTTGTACTCACACAGCTGATTGAGGCCTCTCTGGTGACCTCTCTGGACCAGCTGCCATCAGGGGCTGGCTGAAAGGAGGCCTTCTGCAGACAGATGGTCTCCTGGGGCAGGGTCCTGGCTTGAGTCTTACACATGGAGGTCATAACTAAGTAAATGCATTTTCACTTTTCCCCCAGATAACTGCTCTCCAGCTGTTGTAGTGCACTGAAGGTTTAGACAATAATTCTCCCCAGATGGATTTTTCTCGAAAGCTGACCTATTGGTAAAGTAAATCACCAGCTCCTCAATCTCACAGGAAAAAAAGTTTCCATGAACATTCACAAGTTTCCATGGACACTGGACCCTTTACAAGATTATGAATGTGCACACCAAACACTCCAAACCAAACACCTGACACAAAGCCCCAACATTAGAAATACTTTTCCGAAATAAAAGGCACGAAATAAAAGTAAAACAAAAACATAAGTAGATTTGCATCATATCTAACCATGAGGATGTCAGTGGTGATCTCCAGGCCCCAGCGGCCCAGCTCTGTCTGGGCTTCTGGAATGGTGTTCATCTTCGTGAGCAGCTGCTTGAGAGACTGTGTGTGCTGCTCACCACCCACGTTAATGTGCTGCGTCAGGTCCTGTCCGGAAGGGAATTAACTCAATAATTAAATCACATTAACCTATGGAAATCAGCGTGGTGGTATGGAGAGGGAAAAACAAATAAAAACTAAGACAGAACAGAAAAAGAAGAAATTCATAATCAGATTAATCAGGAAGAGACAATGTTTTGCACATATGCAGGTTTGTAGGTAACATTTAAAAATGGTGCCTAGCACTGGAAACCTTCATCACATGAAAATCCTTCCTCATCTTGTCTGGAATTCCAGTCATGAAGGACAACTCTGGCAGCAGAAGAATCTCTCCTGTCATAACCTACAGGAAGCACATTCACATTCACAGATTAACAATCAAAAAGGCAGAACCTCATACAAAATAAATGTCAACTCTCACAATGAATTCCAATAAAAAAAAAAGTGTAAACATCTTAAAGAGACCATGAGGCTTCTGCTAAAGTACCATTTCTGGCCACAGGGTGGCACTGTCTTGACAAGCAAACAGAATAACCTTTCAAGCTCTATCTAAATGGTTGCCAAAAGGCCACATGTCCTGCAGGTGTCTGAGCAAAGTAAAAACAGTGTGTTGCATGATTGAGCAAATCAGTCAAATCAGCGTGATTCAAAGAATTGAGCTAATTACTCAAGTCAGATGGTGGGCTAGCCCCTACTGGACCCATAAGCCTTCAAGGAAAAGCTGACCATCAGGGCTTCACGTGGTCAAACGCAGCCTGTCCATGAACCGTTTGTTTACAACGCTAATGCAATCTTGCGTAAACAATGTAAGCTAACTGAATCATGCAGAGGCCATTTTTGGAAATACATGACCTTTCCTCGCGGCTTTGACCTCTCTTTTGGCCGATGCATGAGCAGAGGCTGATCTTGTTCTTTGATGGTAATGCCATAGTTTTTGCTACATAAAAATGAGAGTAACAAATAGAATTATTACTTATCAGAGTCAGAAGGTAAGAACAACAACATCTCTGGATACAATGCGCGCATTCACCTGTAGTAGTCCAAAAAAGTGGTCTGGGTTCCATCCTCAAGGGTGAAGGTGTCTCTTGGGGACTTGGACCACTTAATGTCATCAATGCGATAGGTGCGGTTGTTGTACCTAGTGATGACAATACAGCCAACAAGCTCTTTGGTGCACTCCTCCTGGAAACTCTCTCGGCTCTGCTGGTGGATGGCATGCCTGGAATAAACAAACAAATAAACAAATAAATAAATAAGTAGACTGTAAAACATTATGTCATAATTTCTGTGCCAGGCAGATGCGTTTCACCCAGTGCAAGGAGCTAATGTGCATTTCAACAATTTAGACACATTAATAACAAATTCAGCATTTAAAATGGTCAGCCCCTAGAATATCACGAGAAAATCCAACCCTGCACGTAGGGTTGTTGCGACATATTGGTATTGATGATGACTATTATACCACAAAACGAAATATTTTCATCATATTCAATCAAACATATCATACTAATGCTTTGTTTTCCAGTTTGCATGGTTGCCTTTCTGCTGTCCATGGGCCTGTGTAAGAGCACCCTCAACCACACAACATTCACTTTTACAATAACTTCCACTGATTACCATTATATAACTAACATTATTATAAGTGTTGTATTCAAATTTTCTGTAGGCATCACAATATTACAACTAAGAGTTCTCTTGGCTTTAAGAAGCCTGCAGAGAAAACCTGCACTGGGGACAGCCATGTAAGTGGGTAATTTTGCCTTTTTCAAGAGGATCCATATGTTGTGACAGCCCAAATAGTGGAGAGATCTATGCAAGTTATCTCTAAATGCTTTACCAATGAGCTGTCATTTGATGTGACAGCAGGACAAAATCAATGAAGACTGTCAATTCACTGGAGGCCAAATTAGAAGTCAAAAGGTACAAAAAATGTTAAGAGTGAAGTTGGTAAACTTTTCTTACACTTAAATGTATTGACAGGCATAGCAAGCATGTGATTTAACCCAAGAGGGAAAACTTGTGCATGGGAAGTACTATTTTTGATAAACTACACAAAATACACTTTAAATGCTCAATACTATGCCAATGTGTACATGTAGCTTTTAGATTACCACAATCTATTAACATCATCTGATCATCGGAACTAAACCAGTTCTAAATGTCTTGGGGTATAAGATGACCTAGTTGGTGTTTTTTATCCTAAACTTCTTGTGCTTCTATACATCAAACAACCTGCTAAAGTTCCTGCCCTCCATCAATCCTTCCATACTGACCATTTCCAAGCAAAAATCCAAATAAAACACTCTTGCCGTCAAGCCCCATAATTCAGTGTTCTGTGTCACTGTCTGGGCAGCCAAACCAAAGCAATTTTCACCAAGCAAAGCAATTTTCGATTGCTTGAACTCACATGACATCCAGAACAGAGTCATTCCGAAGCACTTTGTGGGTCACATCAGCAGACAGATAGAGGCCTCCGTCAGTGCGTTTGAAGGAGGTGGCATATCCAGGCCACACCTGGAGCCTGCAACAAAAACACAACCCCAGGGTCAGCAACAGCTTACGCTCAACTGAGACGCCAAGGTGAAAAAAATATTACATACCTGTGCTTTCCAAGAATGACAGCACAGGTGGGGTCGAAATGGTTGCGCCCGACCAATTTTAATCCCAAGATTTTCATTACCCTTCACACACACACACACAAAGGGTGTCATCTTTTCACTTCGACTAGCCAACTGCACAGAATTCAATACTTGTACAGCAAATCATGTCTTTATCATGTCCCTGTTATTAATTACTTTAATAACAGGGAGCTTTCTAAGAACCACAAAAGACAGACATCAGATTCATAGAAAACAGACATCATCAGTCCTGCTTTTGTGATCAAGCTGAAACCACTCAAACCACTCAGCATGTTTTGGGGTTTTTTTTAGCTTGAAGCAATCAAGAGCGCACAATGTGCTCAACTTCACGTTGAGAACAAAGAAAAGATTAGCTGGCTACAGACAGCAAAATTGTGGAATCTGAGTCACACGTTGGTGTTTTTATGGGAGGGGACACGTCTGTGAAACACGAAATGTCTGGCTGCGCACATTCTCCTGCCTGTCCTGCCTTACCTCCGCAACACAACATTATAGAAAGGAAGACAAAGATCAGAGTTAGGGGGAATGATCTTAGTCATCTGAATCTTAAGATTAATCTCCTGACCATCAGTCTTCCTCTCGCTTTTCAGGTGCACCACCTGCAGAAGAGACACAAGATTACTGATGGGGGATAGGGGATAGGGGATGCCATTATAAGGTGATTTTAAGGGTTTGCAAATGAAAAAGCAAACAAAACCATGGCAGAGTTACGTAATGTTGGAACAATTCAAACCTCGTTGAGGCGAACAGGGAGATAAAGGATTGAGCCATCAAACGCAATCACATCCCCAGTAATAGAGCGGTGACCTTTCATCATGCCAAATCTCATTCCCATGGATTCAACATTTGGGCTGTAGAATACAGTACTGATGTTATAGAGGTTCATTTGCCAGTGCTTCACTGTACAGCTGAATGAATCTGAAGAACTGATGTCTCTTATATGACAAAGTTCACAAAACTCACGTAAAGGTAACATGGTACTGGTAGACTGCCTCATTCTTGCATCGAACTGGAATGTAGTTTGATCCAACCTTGACAGGAATACCCTTAGAACCGGCCTTCTGCAGTGGCTCTCTGTGAAACAGCAGAAGACTTTTTCGATGATACTGTAGGTCATTTAGATGATGCACTTATCCACAGCGACTCCGAGTGAACTTACAACAGGGACACTCTTCTCAGGCAAACCCAGACGCCCTGGAAGAGATCACTGAGAGCACTGGGATCAATGCACCAGTCATGTATGCGGTTCAGTCCTAGTCTTAAGCCTTTGAGCCCAGGGTGTTTTTTTGGGGTAATTTCATTACCTTTACTTCTAAAGGTAGTGAAATTCTGGCAATGTTTGATGTGATACTACTTACATGTGACTTCAGCCAGAATCAAGAAATGTTTTTTTCAGTCTTATAATTTGTTACAGTTTTGCAAATTTCTCACCATTGGAAGCATGGCACAACAAATGTCTTTTCACAGTTTTTCACATTTGGATTTGAAATCCGACATTATAAGAATCATGATAGTGGGATACTGTACAACTTTACAGTCAATTCATTTTCATATTTTATTACATTTTCATATTTATATTTTATCGCACAGAGAAGGAAGCGGGTGCAATAAACAGAGGTTTGCATGATATTCCTCTCCTATTCCTGGTCCTGAGATGACATTTCTAGCATCTGCCATGGCTATATGACAAATGGGAGTCTGAACTTCTGATACGGAAAAGAAATGATTTTTTGGGGGGTCAGGGGCAGGGAAGAATGGGAGGTTGGAGACATTCTGTGAGATTTCAAGACATAATTCAGTAACCGCTAATCATACAGAGGAATCAGTAGGATCTCCTGTTTATTTTGATTTACAATTTTCCATGGTGGAGTTGTGAGATATTGAGAAGAATGGGTATAACATGGATGCAGAGCTATATTAGTGACATTAATATTGATATAAATTCAACACTAATTATCTTGCAAGCCGTTCATCACAAAAACCTGGGACTAGCACCATTGGAAAGGTCAGGCTGTGCAGCTGTGACGTGTGATGTCTGTGACAAAAACTCTGTGAGTAATCTGACAGTGAAGAATGAGTGCAGCCGTCAGACACACGGTACATGTCTTGGTTTCGAGAGATTAAAGACTTAAAGGCTGATTCATGCAAGTTAAGTCTTAGTGGTTTTACAGCACAGGGTAAGCAGGCATTCATTGGGATTCAGCCTGTGTTTTCCCATGTCAAGGGCACCTACCGTGTGACCTCCATTTGTAAAGGTGCTCTAGGTGGAGAAGCCTTCCGTTGCAAAGGCGTCTCTCTGGGTGGTGAGCCAGTCAGAGGGGGGCTGAGGCCTGCACTGATGGCCGTTGGGCCTGGGGGGAGCATGGACGGTGAACTGGGCCCTCTCCCAATAGCCATGGCGGGAACAGTGGCTCGACCTGCTCCCACAAGCCCTCGTCCGAGCAGGCTAAAACATTTTTACAATTATTTTTACAATTTTACAGAGACAGTGTCACATCCCCAAAGGCACACCATCACAGAATTCTGCGCTATGAAAACTACAACCTCTGACTTTTTTCTAATATGAACAAATATGATCAGTACTGTACTCATTAGAGGAGAAGTCCGGTGTGAAATGAACCAAAAGAATACAGACACATGATATAAAGTTCTAATGTTTTTCAATAACATCCAGCATTCCTTCCATCGCACATTTAGCCTATGAATAAATGCATAAATGTCTCTGTTTACAAAGGGCTCAGAACACTAGTGTTTGGGGCATGATGCTAGGTGCTATAAATTGCTATTTTAAAACCATAAATAAGGCTAAAAGTAGCTCCACACTTTCGCTGGTAGTATAATGAGGGTCTTCACATTTAAAACAAGGCATTGACAACATTGTAAGTGTACAGATAGCTTATTTAAAAAGACAGACGGTACCATGACTTTTCCAGTCAGGGGACTGGCTAGGATACAGACACACTGGGGTCTCCATCCAGCTTCTTTTTTTACGTTTGGCTGAAATGTGCTGCAACATCAACATATTGAAGATTCTGACTACGTTTACCTGCTGCCATCGCCTTGCTGATCTGGACTGTTGATGAGAGTTGCTTACATTGATGAGAGACTTCACTTAGGACATGGAGAATGTTTGTAACTTTGCTGTGTGGCTGTCTGTCTTCTGCCATCACCAATGTGCCTCTGAACTGTCAAGCGTCTAATGCCTGATAGCCTAGTATTGATAGTAGCCTAGCCTTGTCTATGCCAAACAGAGGTTGGATAACAGCCCTGTTGCTAGCAGACAACTTGAAAGCTAGACAGCTTTCAGCCTGTTTGAAAATCTTTTGAAACAGACGAAGACAGATGTACCATAACATCAAGTCACCCTACCAGTCTTTTAAATTAATTGTGTATTTGTACACTTACAAAGTTCTCAATGCCTCGTTTCAAACGTTAGGACCCTCATTATACTACCAGTGAGGTATAGGGCTTTGAAATTTGTTTATGGTTTAAAAATAGCGATTTATAGCACCTAGCATCAAACACTAGCATTCTGAGTCATAGCACCTAGCATCAAACACTAGCATTCTAGCATAGAGTCTTTTGCAAACATGGACTAAATGCTGTCTTGCAGGGACAGTGCGATGACATGAAAAAAATGCTCTCTGACAAACATTCAAACTTTATAACATGTTTCAATGTACTTTTGGTTAATTTCACACTGGATTTATCTTTTAAGGCAAGACAAGCATGTCAAATGCAACAATTGTTAAAAAATGAGGTTTTCACATCGTTTGAGTGGCACAGCTCTATTTCTGACTCACCTCATCCTGACAGTTAACAGAGCTCACCTTGACAGTTAATACAAAATGCCATGGCAGGAGCAGAAAAAAAACAAAACATCTATTCTGAGTGATCCTTCTATTGTGGTGTGCAAGCTGCACCAACTAGCATTTACTTCAAATTAAGATACCAGAAATGCATCCTGTCTTTCATCTGTATTTCCCCAAAACTGAGGGGTTCATTGTCAAGACTGATTTTTTTATTTTCCATGACAGAAGATGACTGAGTTACTTAAATCAGTTGCCAGAGAAATGGCATCATGTAACCATTCAATAAGTAAGCTTTTCGTGACTGTAAGCTAGTTATTCAATTTATGTGGTCAGAAAAGATCTCATTGTACTTGTCATAAAGAGGAGGAGGTTTACCTGTGTCCTGCCTAAATTCCTGAAGGGGCTCACACAATCTGTTATCATCCCTCAGTGTAATTGGCTCATTTTCCACCTCAAGTTAGGGCATAATAGCTACAATGCATCACTCATGTGGGTGCTACACATTGTTGGTACATGTGAGCTGCCTTCAGAGGCACTATATCAGTGTGTACCTGCTACCATGGCCCATCTCGTCTTTCGCCAATCCGACACCCCTGGAACCAATGGCTGAGCTTACACCCACTTGGGGTGTCACAGGTTCTGCTCCAAAGTCTCCTCCAGCACCCCTGCTGACTACAGGCAATTACAATTCAAATTTAGTAATAGCTATTTACTCCAACATCACCACATGATTTTATTCAACTTCAAACTAAGTCTGTTCTCTGAATGGGCAAATCTTCTTTTGTACAAATGCTAATACTCAAACACCAGATACCAAATCACCCTCTCAACACAAAATTGATGGAAAAAAACAGAACAAACTCATTTGATTAAAACAAAAGCCTACTCACCCAAAGGCATGATCCCTCTCCCCCAGGTGGCCCTAGAGGACTCAATGCCCATGCCTCTGAACATGGATACTAGGGAGGACCCTGGGGTCGTCACAGCAACCTTAAGTCAATATCATTTGTAAAATTAGTCAACATCAGTGGGATATTTAGCTAATGAATGACATTAATTATTTTTCACAATAATGTACCTCCTCCTGGCTCTTCTTGGGTGTCTCCTCCTGTTCTTGAGGAGATGGCATGCCTTGGGGTAAATCTGCTTTAGTGGGCTGTGCTACAGGAGTTGGTATCACACAAGGTTCCACATGACTTGGTGCTGCTCTGCCCAGTCCTGCTGATGGCTGAACTGCTTGAAAAAATAGCCCCCGGGCACGGCCCAAGCCTCCATTATCTGAGGGCAAAGGCAGGCCCCTTGCTAGTCCAGTAGCTGCTTCACTGCCTGGGTAAATTAAGCCTCTACCAAACTGACCACCTGGCGCACTTGCCAAGGGCTCAAAGCTCCTGCCTCTCCCTGAGCTGGCATCTCCTGATGGCAGTAACAGACTGCGACCACGTCCAATGAGGCCTTCCTCTGGCGTCTGGACTCCACCAGGGGTTCCAGGAAATGGTGGTTTATTCAGGTCCATGTCTTCCTTGTGAGCACATCCACAGAAAAAAAACGCTACTCCTGAAGTCCTGAGTATGGCACAGAGGACTGGAGGTAAGTTAGCCAACTAGCATTCTGTTAATTAAGTTTATGCTAACATCAAACCTTTGCAGTTTTTTTTCTCGACTACTTGGAATGTTAACATTCATCAGAAGCCTTGGCACATTATCTAAATATTTCAAATTCATATAGATGCAAACAGGCCACTAAAGATTACCTGTAAATTAAAAGTTTACTGATACGTGAAGTTTTCCTTGGTATGTTAGCTAGCTAACATGTTGGCTGTTTCGCGTGTATCACAAATAGCTGGCTGAGCAAAATTCCATAAAATGAACATGCTAGTTAGCCATCTTGTAAGTTTACATTCTAGCTGTGAGGCCACTAAAATTGAGCTTATTTAGCTAAAACGACGCTTGTATTATTGCATTCATTTTCACTTTAAAAGAACAATAGTGTTTTAAGGTCTCTGCAGAGCCTGACTTTCTGAACTGCAGGAAGACAGGCACGTGTCAGAACGCTACACATGCAATTAGCGCGGTCGGCTCCTTTGCTAACGCTAGATTAGCCAGTGTATCAGGTAAAATGCGTTTTGGTTGTCAAATTTGAGGGAAATCTACATAATACGTTTCCATACAACAAGCCAAAACAAAACGATACATAAATCATACCTAAACACACACCACCTCGTGGATGTTCTGCTCAACTTCTATCTGTTGATGCTTCAATTTTGATGACCCGTAATATGGTAAGCGTGGCACAGTTCATTGCCAGACGTCTGGGAAGGAATGGGAGCGCAATGCTATTGGTTGATTAGGAGGTACACATGTTGGATGCATGGGTAGCCCTGCAGAATTCAATTTAGCAACATATCCTACTGCATTTTTGTCTAGGTCACCAATTTGAGAATAAAATAAATCTTCGAGCATACAGTTTACGTGCCTAGTGAAAAACACATTAGCAGATTATCAAAGTACAAAATAAACTGACCTAAAATCAAACCACATTTTTAGACAGAAACATTGAAGGAGACAATGCTGACATTTCCAAACTTTTACTTGCCATGTCTGTCAAGTGCTGGGTATCAGCAGAACCATAGAGAGAGGTCAGTAGCTAACAGGAAAAAAATCCTCGCCTACCATTGGTGAGTCTGGTGTTGACACACAAACAGGAACGTTTTGATGAGTAAACTTAGCAAAAATATCCACATCTCCATACTAATAAAAGGTTTGGTCCAAGGCATGCAAAACCCATAGCCATAATGAAGCTCTGTGGAAAACCCCTGCAATCAATAGCCAGAACTTTGGAATGATCCTCACTGGTGTCTTTTGACAATGGCATTCAATTAAAATTAATTTGAAGTTTGTATGTCTACAAGTTGCATAATAAACCTACCTCAAAAAGTGGCAAATTATAGCCCAGAATTTGTCTGGTTCAACTATCTCCTGGAGCTAGACAAATTTATCTGTCAAAAGCATTACCCTGTCGTGAACTCAGCTTTTCCTGAAGGCACAATGAGCTGGTGTTCAGTATTTTCACCTTCCTTCTGCTCTTCATAGCAGACTTCATACCTGCAGTGGAATCTGTCAACCATAATTGATGGGTTAAATGTGAACAGTGATAAGCACTGAAAAAAAAACAAGATAAAAAAACACCCTGATCCACTTGTCCCTGAAGACATAACAAGAGGACCCATGTGTAGTAGACCACACTATACATTAAAACCTCATGACAATGTCAGGATAAATCTTGTGTTAACTGTCTACTGCACAAACTCAGACTGTGCAACTAATATGCCTTGCACAGAAGTCACAAATTACACATAAAGCATTAGACACAGGAAGTCACAAATTATTTACTGTCACATAGGTCATAGATAAAATAAGAATCATGACACAATGGCCTTTGGTCAAACTCTTGACACTTGTTTTTCAAACAAAAACAGATGAGATTATAGGATAGATTATTACTGAAAATGCAGATTGTAAAGGAGTCAGTCTGACTGATGGCTATACCCATCTTTTCAGGACAATATGACTTCACATATCAGCATCTGAAAAGTGGATAAATATACTCAGACATAATGATATTAAGTAGCCTAATCTAATAATCTTGCCCATTCATGTCAATATGGATCAGGGCAAGGTAGTCTATCAATGCAACACTTGTACTCTCTTATCTCTTGGTATAATGGGCTGTAACAAAGTCTTGAATCCTGAATCTTCTTTCATTCAGCTTGATGTAGCCTACAAACAGTCAGCATCCAGATTAACCTGTGTTTAGGCCTACTGTTTCTTGATTGGGAATGAAAATGCATAATAATCAGGCATCGCTGATTTGCACTGACAAACATCAATATTCTTCTGACCATCAGGATGGAAAGAGAGGACGGCTGATTCCAGCACACACACACACACACAGCAACATCAGCAGCTGCACAGGAATGCTTGGTCATCAGAAGCATGAGGGTAATGTACATACAAGACTAAATCTGGTCAGTTTTTCACATCTATTTCCTCAGGAGTCTACTTTTCCCCATAAAAATGGCACATTTCCATGGGCAGATGCTGAAGTTGCCATAAATCAATTTATTTGCTTGCCAGTATTATTCTTTCCAATGATTTTACAAAGGCTTAACAAGTGAATATAAAGTATTTTTTGTTTGTTTGTTTTGATTTGATCAAAAATCAAAAAATCATCATACCCTAAACTGGAGTATTATGGTGTTCCACACAGAGAAAATGGCAAAATCCGACGTCACCTTATACCGTAATGCGTGACAAGCGAAGTTTTCTCTCCATATTTACTCGGAGCTTACCGCGTGATTCTGCCTTTCCCATTTCGCACGGTGCTCCGGACGTCACCACACCGTTGCGCAGCTCCCACAACAATAAATCATTGTGCGCGTCTCTCTGCGCCTCCAGACTTCAAGTCACGAAAGAGTGTTATATCCTTGTTGTAACTAATTGCCTCAGAAACCCTTTTTATTGTACAAGAAGTGGAGAGCTGACATTTTCAAAGATGCGAGAGTGAACCATGCGCTCTAGAGGGACGCATAGTTATCGTGGTGTCCCTTCCAACACCACGGGAGGTTTGATGCCGTAATGTTCAATTTTTCAAGTGTAGATCTCACTTTTAAAAGCAGAGAGAATGAATCTGAACTTCTCAGCAACACTGTACAGCCAAGCTACAACGCAGTCACGACGGGCAGCTTCACCATGTCATTCAACGAATCGTGCGGGGAACTACGTGACTTCGACACTGTGGAGAAAATATTTATTGGAACAATGCTAGCTATCATCACAGCGGTGACAGTGATGGGGAACACTCTGGTGGTTATTGCAGTGTGCGTGGTTAAGAAATTGCGCCAGCCATCAAACTATCTGTTGGTGTCTCTGGCAGTAGCGGACCTCTCCGTGGCACTTGTAGTTATGCCGTTTGTTATAGTAACAGATCTTACAGGAGGCAAGTGGCTTTTTGGCGAGGTATTTTGCAACATTTTTATCGGAATGGATGTTATGTGTTGCACAGCTTCTATAATGACTCTGTGCGTGATCAGCGTGGACAGGTGAGTTTAACTCCATCGTTTTTTAACTTGCAATGCCATATTTTGTCTTTGTGTGAAAATAACCCTTACACACTGTATGCCTTGCAAAGACATGCATGTTGTGGAACCTTTACAATTGCTTTTTTAGGTTAAAAGATAGACTTAAGTGACGGCAGAGTGACCCTTGACTTGAAAATCTCTGATCTGTTAGACATTGTTGTTGAAGTTCATATTATGGGTCCAGATAACTCATCAATATTGACAGTATAGTGGTCTTGTCTGACTTTGGTGAACCTTTGTGCTTTCAAGGGTAGACATACACAATATTAAATGTTTTTGCCAATAATGCTGAATGAAGTAAATGTAAGTAATCAATCAGTGTCCTTAGCCACCTCAATGAAGACAAACCCTGGTAGTGGTTGTCATGATCAGATTATCTTTCCCCCTGTCTTCCTCATAATGTCTCATTAGTGGAATTTATTCTGTGGTAAACTGATGGAGGCATTTTCCAGCATTTGAATGTGGCCGTTCAATAGCTGCAGCAGCTGTCACTTTTATCCCCAAGAGTCAAGCAAATAAAGGATCTTTTTTTTATTATGGATCTATTAAAGTATCTCTAACACACAGCCATTAACAGTGAAATTAAATGCGTTCTTAATTTGACATTCTTTATTTTACCTTAAGCCCTACAAACTAGAGTGTGTATTTCTCTAGGGCCTCTACACATTTGTATGTAACTGCAAACAGCTGTGCACTGTAAACTTGATGCATTTATGCAGCCATTTGAAGTGCTTGGTCATGGATTTATGGATGCAGAATAAACATGTTATGTTTCTCTTTGGCAAACACATAGAACTTCCCCTTATGGCTGCTGATATCCAGGATGTCATGTCAGGAATGTTTAGAAACTACATTTAGAAGCTCACCTGTCAGTGACAATGGCAGGAGGAGTATTATCTGCCATCTCCATCTGCAACCGAATGTGAGCTGTGTCGTAGTTGAATCATTGCTTCTGAGAACCTCAAGTCACTATCTAAAAAGTTTGTTACCATACAAACCCTGTTGTTGTCATTGCCACAAAGAGGTTATGTTTCCCATGTCACTGACTCATTGAATCTTTGGTTGTAAATATTGTAACCTTTATAGCTGACACACCAAAGCAACCATGGTAGACACATAACCTTGTCTGAGATGAGGCATTGCATGCAAAGTCAATTTCACCATTCCCCAGACATTCCTTCAGAAGGTAGACCTTGGTGAATTGAGAATAGATAAATGTATCATCATATTTTAATAATGACATAATGTGAAAGCTGTGACCATGAGGTCACACAATTGGAGACTTCTTTTAAGCCCCATGTTCAGAACCCATACCCTCATTTTCAAATCAGTGGCAGACATGCTGCTCAGTTGAGACCAGCACAAGAACAGAACAATCCTGAAGCTAAAAAAGACCTTTGAAAGTGGGCCTGACTCAAGAAAATCGCCTCTGAGACATTAGCTTGAGACAATGGCATACAGAGCAAAGGTTTTTAGTGAAATAAATGATGATTTTTGGGGCAGGGTATGGAGTTTAAAAGACATGCAGGTAGATGTGAAGTTCTGTTGGCCCTAGCTTAAGAGAGAGCTCTGTGAGATTGTCAGAAACTATTTTAATTTACACCATATCCTCAACATTTGAGAATATTATGGAATGGTTATAGATTCAACAAACAAATCCTTTACCTGCAGTGTAGACACTGGTGTTGTTTGTGAAAAGACCAGTAAGTATAATGGAATCATATCAGATGGAGAGGCATAGAGCATTTTGAATCAGTCCCCTGCACACATACACACCCTAGTTTAAAAAAGGATATTCTCTATTAGCCCTTGCGGATCACATTAAAATTGCAAATGAGACAGAAACTCTCTTGACTGCCTGACTCTAAATGAACAGTGGATAGCAGGTATCCATGTTATGCATGTTATGGGTCCCTTGCTCTCCTCACACTCCTTTGGTCAGGCTTGTGTGTGTGTCTGTGTGCGTGTGTGTGTGTGTGTTTGTGTGTGTGTGTGTGTGTTCAACTGAGTATTGTTTTTCACCTCTCAATGTTGCTAACAAAAGCATGCTGCTGCAGTGACACGGTTCCCCCTTTCTGCTAAAGCACCAGATGGACGGATGCCTGGAAAGAGTTCACTCATAACAAAGTACACCTGGGATTTGGGTGACCCAGCATGGCTGGCGACAGGCGACAATGTTGGTCCGGGATTGCTCTCTCTCTCTGGGACACTAGACGGGTCAAGCTCAAAGCAGACTGTGTTTGGACAGATTTTTTTTTTGCTTTTCAGATGGGTTAGGGTAGCTGTTTTAATTCAGGGGAATTATACTGCTAAACTGTTTGCCAATAGTCTCGGAGGAATGGTATTGCCTATGCAAGACAGGAAAAAAAGTCACAACTGAAACGTTTCAATGTTGAGCTCATGCTTAATGTGACACTTGGCTGAGTGGGTGATGGGAGCATGTAGCTACTCTGTTCTGCTTGTGTGGTCAGGAAGTGTGTTTTTTCAAGTAACTGCATAACTCAGGAGGGAAAATTTATCACCTGCTGTCCAGATCACAATTGAAAATAGTTTTTAGCAGAAGGTGTCTGGAATGTCATTTGATTAATCAAGCAATACGTTGCAGTGATAAGTCAGTAAAAATAATTTGCCAGTTAAGAAAAGCTGGACTGAAAGTATGTAGTCTGCATAAGGATATTTTGGTATAGCTACTTCTGTTATCATGGTGGCTAAATCAAATTGGTCTGTTTCTTTGTTATTTTTGTCTGTGGTCTGTTTTGACCTGCTTTTTTTCATCTGCAACTGCAATTATTCAGCTCAGGCAGTCACCAGGAAGAGAGCACAAGTTGAACATTTGTCTTCATATTTCATATATATATGCTGTCCTGTGTACATTATTCACTCAATAAGGTTATAAGGTCCACAGGAAGAGGCCTATTTTTGCCTCAATTAGATGTCCCTGCGGATTTGTTTTTTCTGAGCTGAGAAAGTGAGAGCTGTAGGCAGGTCAACACAGGGTGAGCATGTAACCCTGGTATACTGTTGGTCTCATTTAGTTGTCCCTGTTGTGGATGGAGGAGCATGTTTGGGTGAACATTAATGTTGTCAGACTTTGGGACATTTAGAACGTGATTGGCTGGGTAGGATATTTAATATGGTGGAATAACGGCTCAAGGCAAATTTTGAGTGACCTTTGACATCCTGGTTTTACTTGGACCAGGATGCCTCATCCTCTGTTCTGAAGAATTGTAATTTCTTAAAGAAGTGCATTCATGCATTGGTCTTGTGTGATGGCTTTTAGATGGACATCCTTACCCTTACTGTTACTTACCTATGCTCACTGGGTTTAACAATGTAACAAGCACATTTTGAAAATGTATTAATGTTGTGTATTCATGTTATGTCCTAATAGTTGATTTGTTTTAGCACTATCAGACCTCATAATTTCACGCACAATATAATCCAACACAACAGACATGATTGATGGCAGCTGCAACTTTTTCTTCTTGCTGTCAAGAAGAAAATCCCATTTTTTCCCAGACATAAATCATGTACTATTAGTAATCAATAGTTGTAATTCTCATGTAAAAGCAGGTGGAAAAGTGTGTTTTATGGCCGTTCACAATAGTAACCTGTGGTGTAAAGCAATACCAAATTTTCCAGGGCAATTAGGGCAATTGACAAATTTCTCTGTGTACTAATCAGTACTTGAACATATTCCAGCCACAGATGAGCCACAGACTTTGTTGTAGCTCAGTTCTACATATTTACATCAAAATGTAAAATATACTTCCCCTCACCCTGACAGGCCTAAAAGTGTTATACTTATAATATGTTAGGTCCACAGGCAGGGCGTGGGTACAATGGCATGTTACATTGTTACATGGACATTGTACATTGTATGTTACCATCGGTCACAATAGTGACCACCAACATTTTTTCTCATCATAAGGCACTACTGAACAAAGTTAACATATTGCAGTGGTATGCATTAATGCTTCAGATCTTAAAGATTATACTGTATGTACCAAATATTAACACACATTTCTCAGCTCAACAAACAAATTGTGCAACAAATTGCATTACACACTTGAAACTACACATATTTAATTGAAAACCGTTGAAGTTTTCCATTTTTGCTCTAAATGTACAGATGATTGATTCAGTAACATTTTTAAAGCCTTGTAACTAACCATTTTTTTTTCAGTGACTATTGTGACTGGATTAAACAAGTTAAAAGGACTGAAGAAAGCTCAAACCTTTTCATTAAAGATGTCACAAGTCTCTTTAAGTATACTTCTATGGTCCTACACACATGCGTGGAAGCTAGTGAGCAATACACATACACACACACACAATCTGCATGTGCAAACGCACACAAAGAAATACTGGAAAATATGCATTTGCTTTCTAACATATTATCTTGTTAACCCATTACCTTATCCTGGCAGTATTTCCCTCTAGCAAGTATTAGCCTACATCAATGCTAATCCTTCCTCAAAAACACATACAGGAATACCAGTCCGTAAAGGCAAGGAGTGTGAGAACACAAATAGTCTCTTTATCTCCCTTGGCAGGGACCTCGGCACTAATCCATCTTTCCCCAGTCCAGTTAAACGAAGCAAACGTGTAAACGATGATCCTTCACTGTAAACGTGACATTTAGCAGCTCTGCTTCTGTGTTTGCCAGGTTCCACTTCATGCCGTTTCCTCAATCCCATCCCATTTTTCAAGAACCGTTTCTTGCACAGTGACCTCTTCCTCATTGATCAGTGGGACTTTACTGAAAATAAAGCCAACTTCTTATCAGCAAACACACATATAGGCTTCCAGAATAAAACATTGCACATACTTTAGATAGATTCTGTCTGTCTTTCAATCTATTATGGTGTCGTAAAGAGTTCAGATGGAAAATTTAGGCTATTTCTCATACTATGGTGGAATGTAGTAAATGTAGTTTGGTGTGATGCAATGGATGTAAGACACTACATCAATGAATTGAGACATTCTTGATAGGGCCTTGTTTGTTAGGTGTATTTGCCTCATATTTGCTACTGGTGGCTCTTATCTCTCTAAAGAATCACACCATTTGCAGTGCTGGCATGACAAGAAATGTTTGTGATGAAATGAGCGTGATGTTTGAGGTTGAATTATTCACAACAGCATGGTGTTAAGATGAATTTAGCATAGCGTGGTGTAGGGCATGAAAAAAAAGAGATTCTGCATGCGCTAATCTCTAGAGTAGGGGTCAATTGGAGGTAATGCAGGTTTGCAGAATGGCAGTTACAAATAATGCAGGATTGGCCAGGAACAACTTCTGTTTTATATTTATTATTACGTTTTATTATCACACTTTAATTTGAGACTTAATATGTAGAGCCTGAAAAGCTGGACTCTAACTGGAAAAAGGAACACTGGTCAGAACAGGAAACGATGTGAATGTGAATTCCTGATAATTCTCAGTGGGATTCTTTCACAGACACTGTTTTCCCTCCAAACCACCCAGCCTCTCATAATTAGATAATCACAACCACAAATCAAGTTAGAGATAAAAAGATTAGAAATATTTATTTTTGTCATGCAAATTCTGTCTCCCTTGTACAACTAATGGAGCAGATAAAATATATCTGAATATCCCTTAATAAATTACATGAAATCAGTCTGGATTTGAATCAAATTTAGAAAACAATTACCCCAGGGAGTTATTTATTTTCATAAGCAATAACACAGAGGCATGGCAGACATTGTTCTTGGCAGCACATTGGTGGTATGTGGTTTAGGCTCAGAAGCACCGCAGCATGTGAAGTTTCATATAGTCTCATATCCAGAATTCAGGGTGAGATTTAGTTTTGTGAGCACTGCTCAGCTGTCTATCAGGTCTGTTGCCTAGTGATGGTGATTGGCAACTTTGTCATCCATCAAATTTTATGACAGACTTGTGACTACTGACCCCATTTTATTTTTGTGCATATTTGCATAGTTGATTTTTTTGAATATAGCTTATCCATTATGTCTTGTTGACACATGCTGTTTGTCTCAACATGATTTGACAAGAGCATCAGTTGTTATCACTCCACGTTCTGTAACCAAATGGCTGCTTGTAAAGCCCTCCTGTTGAGCAAACACAAGGAGAGGCACCATGGTAATGTCTTGTATATCCAATGGCGGACAGTAGACGTATGGCACCCTAATCTAATCTGTCATCTTTGCTACAGAGTGAAACACCTTTCACTGCAGACAGCATGTTGCCTTTGGAAATGGAACACATCACTTGGCCTGATTTTATATGACCACAGCTTTCTTTTAGTGAACTCCACAAGCTGACAGAAAAAGGGTGAAGTGAGTGTGAAAATATGTTGGGTAAAGAGTCAAGCTGTGATGCTTAATGCTTATGTGTAAGTTCAATAGTTTAATAGTGGTTGAAGACAAAAATAAATCAATGTAAGTTATTTAAATTTACTGTTTGAGGCTGTAGTACCATGTTACTCATTACTGAATTAAATTGGTTCAAAATCGGATCTGTATTTGGTAGATCAGTTCGATAGCAGATAGCATTTGGTAGATCAGTTGATTTGCATAGAACAGAGCATCTTTAAGAACACCTTGTATGGTTTAAGGTTTAAGTTAAGTTTAGGTTACGTTGTGCATTGGGGCATTTTTAATATGCTTGACTTTTGCATTATTTTTAGTTTGCTTTTTATGTTAGTTATACAACCAGAGGATAATCTTTATTTATAGTTTGGTGTCAAGATGAAATATAGATGCATCTGTACCATATACCAAGAGGAATAGCGTGTATAGCAACTTTAAACTATTTCTGGATGAATGTGAGAGATTAAAAAGATCTTGTTTCTCAGGACAAATGGCATGTTAGCAGTGGTTTATTGCTTTGATGGAATAGTGGCAATATGTTGTGCATTAAACATTTCAGACGCACTTAAAGTGACGACGATGCCCTTTCTCTCACCCCTGCTGCTAGGCAAAACTCTATAAGAGTTTAACTAAGTGTTTCAGTACTACTATATCATGATGGGAATCTATGTTCTTTGCTTTTTTTTTTCTAAAACCGCACATGTGTGACACACACACGTAGGCAGGCATGCACACACATACACAGGCAGTCTCTCACACTAAGACTCAAGGAAACTATCAAATTCAGGGTGCACTTTTTGGCCACCCTTCCAGGGTCTATGTATTATTTTCAGCCTGTGCATGGTTAAGGGGAAGTTAAAGGCATTATCCTGAAACCACAACCTAGCACCTTGCTGCATAGCACTGTGAGTGCACAAATCCGTGCTTCACACTTTCACGTATGTTATATGCAGGAGGTCATTCACAGTCCTCTGAGCATATAGCCGAGTTCATATCTGTAAGACGTCGAGGGAATTCACTATCGAGGAATCTCCACCAGAGCATAAATAAAACTCTCTGGTGTCACAGGGCATGAACACAGGATGATCTATTGGGAGCTATGAGGGTGGGGAGAAAGGGTGTGTGTGTGTGTATTTGTGCAGGCTATACACCAGGGATGTCTGATGGAACAGAGTTCCATACGGAGGAGATGGTGGAAGGGTGAGGTGGGGAAGGGTGGGGATGGAAGGTGCAGTCAAGGTCCCTTCCCGCCAAAGTCAAGCCACTTAAAGATGACTCACACGCACATGAGTTTATATGAAGGAGACGTTAATATGGCTGATGGAGATTCGAGTCAATACCACTGTCACAGCTGGCTGCTCTTAACCTCAACCTGTGCTGAGAGGTAGACAAACAAAAGCAGTGCAGAGTGACGCCAGGGATGTTAAGTGAGAGCTGCCCAGAAGTCAACACGGAAGAAGTTTCAAGGGAGACGAAGGGAGAGAGAGCCTGAAATATATCTGCCCATTAGATTACCCAGCCACAGCCAAACTGCAACCATGTACAGCGCTACACGAGAGTGACTTCCACGGAGTCACTCTCTGACTGTTCCAGTGTATCAGCCATTTAAATATTTCACTGTGTTTTCAATGCAAGGCGTATTTGCGTGAATGGGGTCCACAAATGGCCCTTGGCAGACATAGAGTGCTGCTTGCTTCACAGATGATGTCTAGTCAATGTAAAAATGGATTCTCCATTAAGCCTGGCAGGACATAGTGAGATTGTCCCCCTTAAGGGACAATATCAGGTCCTTAAGGGACAAGATGAGGGAGAATGGAAGAGACTGACATCTAGAACTGACTTGAGCCCATATTCTTTTTTTTTGGGTCACTCTGTACGAGGAGGCATTAGAAAATGAAAACAGAGCTGTAAAGGAGGTGAACTACGGAGGTTCTGGGCCACATTTTAAGACACATTTATGTTATTAAACCTAAAAACAAGTGTCTTGTCTGAATATGTCATGTCAGTCAAATTGAAGCAGAGAGCTACATAAGGAGGTATTTTAACCTGTCCAATCAGCGAACAGTGGGAGGCGTTGTGAATGCAAAGCTGGAATGCTATCAGTCAAGGCAAGCTGTCAGTCATGGGCTGATCCAATCTTTTTAAACTTACACCTCAAGCAAGCAATCAAGACTTTCTACAGAATGTCCAAATTCTCTGTACGAAATGAAAGTGTTGAACGAGGGTCTAGTTTTATTCCCAGGCTAACATGTACAGTATGCGATTGACTAGGCAAATGGGTTTGTATGATTAGGCAGGTTTTATGAGAGTGACTTCTGGCATATAATTACTTTCAAGTAAGGACCTTTGCGCAGGCAGATTTTGCTTCTTAGTTCTGTATACTATCTTTAGCATTAAATCCAGCTTTCTCGATCCTGTTTCCTTTTTCAACAAGGTTGGCAAGCAATGTCAGTCTTACCTGATGGCAGAAAAAAAAATTGTTTGAGAGTGAGATCTGTCAGTTTAAAAATAGTACACGTGACAACTAGATTTAAGAGCCAAAAAATGCTCTCATTTACAGTAAAGCCTTGAGTTGCCCTCACAGGGACCGACTCTTCAAACCCCTTGTAGTCTCCCATGGTGAAAGAAATTACATCTCCTTATGGAGTCACTGAAGGTTGCACTTAACCTGACAGCATGCTGACGGGGCCGACCCTTTGGCTCAGCGTTGCACGAAGCTTTGATGTGAACAACAGGATATACTTCAGAAATAGCCTATATGGCTGGATGCTGTGCACATTTTGAGGTCAGTGGAGAGAGTTTGACCTATAGGACCCCTCTTCACATAGTTTCACTTAGTTTTTGGATAGGCATATTTCTCTTGTGGGTTTTGGCTAAGGGTTATTTGTTTCTATGCAAGCTGCATATTCAGACACAGTTGTAAACACAGATAAGTGCTCTTTCATAGTCCACCTGCACTCCTGTCAGAAACATGTGAAATGGCACTTGTGAAAATCACTCAAAGGTTTAGACAACACATTTACCTATGCAAGAGTGAATCAAACCCTCTTTGAATGGTGTGATGTGATTGCATGTGTGTAGTTTGTGTAAACTGTGAAAGGGTCTTAAGGGGAAACTTAGTCTCATTAAGAGTCAAGAGTAGAGTCAAGAGTTGTTGACTACAAGCGTAGGACAGCAGCTGGCTCAATGTTTGAATATAGATGTTCGGAACTTGAACTCATCATCACCCCTGATGTCGCTGGACGTTGAAACAGTGGTCTTTACCAAGTCCTGTTATTTTCTTTCATCACAGGTATCTTGGCATCACCCGACCTTTGACCTACCCGGCCCGTCAGAACGGTCAGCTGATGGCCAAGATGATCCTGGGCGTGTGGCTGGTGTCGGCGTCCATCACACTGCCGCCGTTCTGCGGCTGGGCCCAAAACGTGCACAAAGAAGGTGTCTGCCTGATCAGCCAGGACCTGGGCTACACCATCTACTCGACAGCCGTGGCTTTCTACATCCCCATGCTGGTCATGTTGGTCATGTACTACAAAATCTTCAAGGCGGCACGCAAGAGCGGTGCAAAGCACCGCTTCATGCACTTCTCGCCGCGGCACGTGGATGAGCAGCTTGCTACGGTATCGGTGACTGGCGAGGTGCTCAAGATGCAAGGCCTAAAGGGGCCTGCGGTGGCGGCCGGCATGGCTGAGGAGTGCGCAGCGCTCTCTCGACTGCTGAGTCACGATCGCCACAACATCTCCATCTTTAAGCGCGAGCAGAAGGCGGCCACCACGCTGGGCGTGATCATGGGGGTCTTCAGCGTCTGCTGGCTGCCCTTCTTCACGCTGACCACTGTGCGGCCGTTCATCTGCGGTGTGCAGTGCGGCTGCGTGCCCATCTGGCTGGAGCGGGTACTGCTTTGGCTCGGCTACGCCAACTCGCTCATGAATCCCTTTATCTACGCCTTCTTCAACCGCGACCTTCGTTCCACCTACCGTGACCTGTTGCGCTGCCGTTACCGCAACATCAACCGTCGGCTGTCGGCGGTGGGTGTACACGAGGCCCTGAAAGTTTAGCTGGAGCTGGGGACAACAGTTTTTGTTTTTTTGGGAGGGGGAGGGCATCTTTGGGGGAGGGGGTCATCGTGTTGTTTTGTTTCTTCCAGATGAGGAGTCAAGACAGAAGAGCAGTCAATAACAGGAGACTCTGGGGATTGTGTAACGGGGGATTCAAAGGTAAACCGGCCCTGATTGATATCGGAGGAACGGAAGGCTGTGTGGCCTCTATGGGGAGAGAGACGTGCAGACAGGATGATCACCTCAGTGTCCCTTTGAGTCACTCGCTCTATTTTTGGAGGCCAGCTACAAGAAGTTGTCTTTGATGGCCTATTGGAGATGACAAGGCTTTGTGCCGTATACTCTGCACAAACCCAAATGCACTGGTCTGCACACGCATAAGCATTCATGCACACACACAAACACTCTCTCTCTCTCTCTCATTCTCTCTCATTCTCACTCACACACACACACACACATACATACATACACCAAATGCCTCAGACTCTTTAGCATATGAGCACTGTAAGTACAAATCAGTTGAGGTGCAGGTCATTTGCCAAACTGTTGAAGGTGTTAGTTCACACCAAACTTGCTGTGGGCACATCGGCCAAAATGTATTTATTAAGAAGTGTCAGTTAAATATATTGTTTTTGTATCGTATGTACATATATATTTTTTAAATAAATATGTGTGTTCGTAAATAGAGCTATACCATATAATGTAATCAGGACTTGTACCACTGATGTATGTAGCTTTTTCAGCGTAAATTCTGAAACAACACGTCATTGATGTTATACTATCAGCTATATACTGTAGTATCATTGCTTTGTGTAGATAAAATTCACTGTGTTAAAGTAGCCTGTGTTCTTTATCATTTTATCACCACATGTCATCCATATCAACCAAGGACTGGGAAAAAATTATGTCCAAATCATAATTCTAGAATTTCAGGTCCAACTATGACAGAATACTCATTTAGCAGTGTTTCAAAAGTAAGATAACGCTTGTTAATATTCAAATATTGAACATGAGTTACTCAAAAATAAATGTTTTATTTAAAGTTGGGCGGACTCGGGCAAATAGCTATCCTTCTGCGCTAATCTGTCTTAAAGCCATGTGAACCTCCCCTTTCCCTGATGCACTTTATATTACCTTACATGATGAATGGTTCAATTAGACACACTTGGCATTTGAGCGTGTTTCACATTTCAGAATTGCTCAACACACAGTTTGGCAGGCTGGATGTGGTGAAAGGTGGGGGATGGGGAGTTCTGTGTCCAAGCTCTCAGGGCAGTCAAGCCATGATATTTTATAGCATGTTGATTTTCATTTCCCTTTATGTCATATAGAGCCGTACTTTTATTAGTACAGTGCTGTTACACTATTTACACATGGCTCGACTATGGCTGTAAAGCTGTTCACTTTTATGGCTGAAACAGATGCTAGTACCCACTGCGATTATGGTGTTACAACAGGAAGCTGCCAGACATGATATTTGTTTAATCTTAGTTGAGCTGTAACTTCATCATTCTGAATACATGCATTGTATCTGTGGCTGATCAATGTCAGAGTCTTAAAAATGTTGTTGCTCATGAACATATTACAGCAAACATGGTGATTGTGGTTATTCTTGTATATAATAATGTAAGGGGGAAAACTAGATGGTTTTGAAATCTGTTTCTTTGCACGCACACACACACACACACACACACAAAAAAAAAAGATGCAGAATGAGATATCACTCATATACACGCAGACAGTAGGACAATTGTGTGATCTAAGTAGAACATAATTAACTGTCATCATAAACACTGGGCCCTGTGCATCATAAATAATGCTGCTTTCTCAGACTGTGAAAACCCAGGTACAAATTTAACAACAAATACTTCTTTACAGTGTAGTCATTTATGAATTTTATCTAGATGACAATGAGCAGAAGAAATATTGGACCCTTCTAAAGCCACAGAAAACCAGTCTCAGCATCTCTGGAAAAGAACCACGACCCAAAAAGTCCCTTTTATGCGAGACCTGCTTGCAGCAGAAATATTTTATTCAGAAGTTGTGTGGCGGCTGTCTAGTCCCTCTTCTGCAAACCACAAGGGGTTGGGGGGAAAGTGGAGATGAAGAGGAGGTCTATATAATGATTGTATAATACATCACATGAAGAGAATGTTGAAAGGGGGACAGCCTCTACCACAAACCCACACCCCTAACATCTCCTCCACCACCACTAACCCCCACCCCCACACACACACACATACACATGAAAATCTAATCACAACATGAATATGCTGACATCCTCTATTCATTCCCAGACAAGCAACTCCCTAGGGGATTTGCCTGTGCTCTCCCAGTATCCTTCCTGTCACTGGGTGTTTTGCTCGAGGTATGAGGATGCCTGCATATCAGGGCACACTTTCCAGGGCTTTGCCACAATGTGTGTGTCACTATTTGGGGGGGTAGTGTGTGTGTGTTTGTGTGTGTAGAAGAGGGGAAGCAATGTGACTATGTGATTACTGCTCATCAAAGGGAATGTGACAGAAACAGATGAGTCTGCCACACATGCTGCCTAGAGGAGTGCCTGCTATCCCGGCGTGCCTCAGAGCGCATGGCCATGGGAGTAAATGCCCTATTTAAAAACATCTTTCGAATTTCTCTGCAATTTACATTACAGACGACGCTGCTCCTATAGAATAGCATATTGCAGAGATAATATCTCAGTGGGTAATAAACTGTTGGTTTGCTACAGCTAACATATTCTGAATTCACTCTTGCTTTCCTATCCTTTCCAGCTGGAGCTATAAATGTCCCTGTCAGTCATTAAGTAATCCAATTAATCCGGTGAGACCCAGAACAGGAAGGTCCACCCACAGTTACAGCCTTCAGTCAATGGCACAGGATCAACAATTTGCTCAACTTGTAAGCTATGATCAAATGCTAAAAATACCAACATGTTCTCAATGTGTGTAACTTGTACAGAAAACAGCTTGCTTGTTATGAAATCAGCAGGGGGGGTTATCAACGTGAAGTATTCCCCATCAAAAGGCAATACCAACAGAATGAAACCCTCATGTAATGTATGTTTTTTTGTTTTCTTTTGTACCTCCCATGATGGGATGAAATTGAAAAGCTGAATTTGTGTTGGAATTGTGTTCCTGACAAAGGGACCAAGTCATTTTTAGCGTTTGTGCTAGCATTAGCAATGCCTTTATCAGTAGGCACAGTGCTTCTGACAGCTGGTCATTAAGTGTTATCTTAATTCCCTCTTTCACCGTCCAGATGGTGAGGGTTGTGTTTTGAGACGCCCAGGAGGCTCTCAGCTATTCACTCACACACACACACACACACACACACACACACACAAACACACACATACTGACACACATGGACACACACAAACACACACACACAGCTATTTGGCATCAGCTTGTGCGTCAACATCACTTCTGTACAATGACTGTGGTGAGGAGAAATATGATGCAACAGCTCTGTGTGTGAAGACAGATCAATTATTAGTTAACAGGATGGCATAAGTGCATATCCTGTGCCTTAACAGACCTGGAGGGGATGAAGTAGATTATTTTTGTTTAATTTTTTTGTCAGGTCTAAACTGGATACTCTCAGTTTCAGTAAAGCCATTGACAAAAAAAGTCTCATATTGTGTAGTCTATTGTGAGAGGATGTTCCTTGGATTCCAATCTCACCACCAGGAAGTCCTTAGAAGGACTTCAGCTGAAGTCACAATGACTGCTGCCATGGAGTACAGAATTAAAATGGCTTTAATTATACTGGGAAATCATTTCTAACCACATTAATATGAATGTGGAGAAGTTTCTTGGAAAAACCCAAAGTAGCAGAGAGGTTTGTCTTGTTCAACCAAGTCTTTATTGCGCTCACAGAGAGAATGGTTACAACAGTTGTAATCCTCAAACTATTCTAGTCTTACACCTCATCAATCTATCTTAAATACTCCTTATTGAAGGTGGCGTGGCTGGCACAGAGCCAATCCCACACAAGACCTCAGTCTCTGCTCTAAACAAGGTTTCAACACAGTTTTTGGAGGGAAATTCACTAGGATGCACATAGCTCTCTTGCTGAAGCTTACACTCTCTTTTTATAGTATGCACTATTCTATTTCTGTATACACACACATACATTGCTTGTTCTTACAGAAATCTCGACATTTGCCTGGCAGACCACAGCTTGTAAAGGCTCGTTGGAGATGCAGCTACTTTCTAAGTGCCATTTATATATGAAATATTAAACAGCTCATTGTAAAACCTCAACGGAGGAGTAAAATATGCATGATTCTCTCCATCCCTTTGATCTCCTCAGCTCTCTGAGGGAATTCTTTCCAGTTGTCTCATCTAATGGGTGAAGACTTGCAGACTGGTCAATCTTGAGACCATTGTACTGTCTCTAACTAATTAGGTATGAGCACAAATGGCATTCTTCCTGCCTGGCACCAACAGTGCAAGCAGTTGACACTTGACACTTCATTTCAGTGTCACTAAACCGGCGAATGGTGACTCCTTCGCACACAGAAATTCCACATTACAATACCACCAATAACATGAAAGCAGTGTTGTTGGGGGACATGGAAATGTTACAAGTTACCCTATCTGAAATGTAATAGTAGTGTAACTATTTCAAGTACTTTAACAAAGTAATGTAACTGACATTTGATAACTTCTGTAAATTTTGAACAAAAACATCAACCTTTTTCAAATTTTGAAATCAGGCAGTACAAACCAACTGCATTAGTCAACACTACTGTCAAAATCCTTTTAAAATCCCTCAAAACAGGCCCAGCAGTGTCAGACATCATTAGTATAGGCCTACTGTGAGATCATACTGAGGTGACAAAAATTCTGATCCTGTTTTTCCCAAATCATGACACAAATCTTTCCATAACTATGTATACTAAATCAAACATTTCACATTCAACAGCACTTGATAAATATCACAGAATAAGTAGCTGTCTATGTGTGAGCATGCTTGCTATAGCTGTTGCATCAGTGAACTCACTCTGTTTCAAATCTTGGAGTAGCCTAAACAGTAGCCTACGAAAAGTACTGTAATGGTCTCCATACACTGGCTCTGACATCATTGCCGAGCACTACCTATTTTATCCCATGCCCCCAACACCCTCTCAACACACACACCGGCAGCACACAGCACACAGAAAACATAGTACAGTAGCCTGTAGAATCACCCATGAATTTTCCTGAATGGCTCCAACAAAATAGACCTGAATTGTAATAGAGGAATGTCACAAGCGCAGTTCTCCACATTTGGTGTATAGAGGCCCTTAAATAATGGCCAGGCTGCATCACCCAAAGTTTAGCTAAGATCTAAACCTAATCTAACCTAAATCTAACCTATTGAAGCAAAAAGGGCAATGATACATTGTCTGTGAAGAGTTCATAAGTGAAAGTTTTGCTTGGCTGTGTAAAAGATGTCTTTAGCCAGCAAACTATTACTGAACAAATAGCCAATGTTTCGGCAGATGATATTCAGATGTAACTGAAATTGTAATCCTGACTTTTTCTGAAAGTAACAGTAATTCAAATACACATTTTCTCGATCCTTGTAAAGTGATTACAAGTTGCTTTTTGTAATATTTTGTAATATAATTACATAGTCATACATATGGCTCCACTGAAGTACATTGAGAATTTATAATATAGACAAGACACAAGTGGTTTACTGGATTGGCCTCAGTTCCAAATTTACCATGGTGTCTGCAATATGTATTTCTGTATTTAAACCTGTCAGGCAGTGTGACACTCATGGCTGCAAATAGGTGCAAACCTATTGAATAAGCTGTGTTTGCTTGCCAGTACATTTGTTTGTCTGGTCATACTGTCATGTTAAGTTAAAATGGGTTGCAACAACCCACTTCAGTTTTATTTCTTACATATTCTCTCAATTTTTTACATTTCATGCATTAAAGTGAGATGCAAAAAAGTCATTTCTCATTCAGCATTTGTCTCTATATTATGAGATCACTGTGTTTGTTTACTATTAAGCAAACTAACCAAACCATCAGAGTCTCTCTAGCAGCATAGCTCTCCACACTGTCTGTCACCATTAGAAAAGATGGGGGCAACCATTAATGCCAAATATAATTAATTTCAGCCTACTAATATTCATATAACATGCTAACACACACACACACACACACACCTGCAGCCACACACACACACACACATACATATACACACACTTAAAAAAACTCACAGCTAGATTATCAGTATATTAGCAGATATATCAAACTAATAATCCACATCAAAAGTGTTCACCTCAGACACAGAAACACTGAAACATAGTCACAATACCACTCTCACTGGTGTGTCAGGAAATATGTCATGGACTTTAAAAGCAAGATCATGACTAATTGACACTGTGGGGGATTATTCCAGAGGAGCACTTCAGCTGTCAGCCTTCGTCACAATAGCAGTCACTCTCCACGTCTGTGTTGTCAGGCTTCATTGGTTCTGACTCAGTGTTATTCCTTCCTCTGGCTACTCACCTTAGCACCAGAGTCCCTTCCAAATAATCACTGAGAAAGTCTCATCTTGCTTCCTTCCTTTGTTGAGGCTGGCTGACCTTCCAAGATTAATGCAAATTAAACTTTTCTGTCATTCAGACATTAGGGCACACTGGCCTCAGGTCAGTTGAAAATGCACAGTCAACCACCCAGGCACATTGTTGTGTAAATTGCTTTTTCTTTAATTGGCAGGAAATATCATTGACAATGTTTGTGGAGGAGAATGAGCCTTCCTTTTTAAATGGATCAGGGATGCAGTCAAATGTTAACCACCTTAAGGTGAGTGGTGCTCATCAGTCTCTGAGGGCCATGACAGAGAAACAAGCTAAAAAAAGACATCATTAAAGGACAAAAGGAGAGAGCAGCTGTAATAAGCATCTCCACCAGGAAGACTAAGAAGATGAAACAGAAGAATTTAATACTGGATAGAGTGCACAGAGAAATGTCAAATAGTATGATGATGTGAATACAGAAACAGTCTTTAGTGTAGGCTTCTGTTCATAGATTGTGACGCAGTGGAGGTCACTGCTGTTAGAAGTGGACAAAGAGGAACCTACCTCCCAGCAAAGCAGAATGGAAAACAATTTTTACCTTAGCTTTGTTAATTTAGAGAAGCTGTGCATGGACAAAAAAAGAGGGCGAATTTCAACAAAGCCTGGTTGTGATGTCACATGTCACAAATCCATTGTAATAGTGTTGTCAAAGACATCGTCATTGTAACAAAGCGGACCATTTCAATCCCCGGCCTAAATATAAGGTGAGCATGAGAGGTAAACATATTTTAATGTAACATCAGAGAACAAGGTATACAAGGGGATGTGAACTTCCTGTTGTTAGTAATAGTACAGTGTGACAGGGGCCTACACCTGATACTGAATATGATACATAAAGTAATGAATAAATGAAGGACATAGCAACATGATCTGGAGGAGGCATACTTTCAACTAGTCATGATTATAATGAAATATGTGGTGAGAATGGCTTATTTACACAGCAACACCCCCCCCCCCCCAACCCCCAAACACACACACACACACACACACACACACACTTTGCTATTTCTGTGAATACTTGAACCGGGGAGAACTTTGCTTGAACCTATCATAAAATAAATAGTTACTCTTTTTCCTCATATAATCATGAGAAGGGGAAAAGGCACATTTGCATATGCATATTTTAACATATGCATGGCCTCCCACAGTGTGTGAGAAGAGGCTTTCCAAAGTACTGATAAGAAGTTGCCACCTCTGCCAGGGTATTATTATACTGCACCTGTGTTTTACTACATTGGTTTTGACCAGTGAACCAAATGAATGTTAAATGTGAAACCCTGACACTTTCTTATTGGCAAAGAATAGAACAGACTGGGCTCTTAGACAGCTCAGGCTCCTCTGATAAAAAAACGATCTGCGTCATCTTGAGAGAAAAAGAACTGTGCGTCATTGGGGAAATAAATTGTTCATTTCCATTTGTTTGTGTTATGACCCTAGTGGGTGCAACACGTGGACAACACATGAGAAAGACACACACACAAACACACACACACAAACCCAAACAAAAGAGAGGGAGATAGAGAAAATGAAAGAGAAAAAGGAAAAGAGAGAGAGAGACTTGGTTCAGCATGGTTCAGTTGCAGAACATTTCACACTGTCTATGAATTTATGGTTCACTTCCTAGAAATGAGCATGTTAAAAAAAGTCACAGGGACCACCAGTATCCATTATGACCAATAAATCCATGGTTGGTGCCCAGTTCAGTCGCAAGGGTGGATGTTATTTTGGAGAGGGTTATATTTAGTCATGAGAGTACATTCACCGTTCATGGGAGAGTGCAGTTGAACCGAGAGCTGTGCATTTCCTATTTCCCGGCCGTGAGTTTATGCAGGAAAAAAAGCTCCTCTTCAGTCATGCTCATGTCCGTAGGGGAAAACACAATGGAATTAGGAGATTGTTGGAGATCTCATCTGCAATGTCACAATCACAGTGAAGACCGGGATCATAGCTGCAATACTTCCTCTTAAGTCAAATAGTTTCTCTCCTGCCAAATAAAAAAAAATTATCATATAGATTCTTAACCCCTAGATTTGAAATTGTAAACTGCAATTGAGGGAAAACACATTTCATGTGTACAGCTCAGTGATGGGTCCTAGCAAGGAATCTCCACCAAGTGAAATGTAAGTGCATTGGGGGGCTGTCAAGAAGTGCTTCACGTTATAGAGAATGCACAGGAACACGAGGGAGCAATGGCACTGAAGAACATGAGCTCTTCAAAGATTTACAGCTGTTATCGTTTCCCCATGACACCTACGGGTGGTTGACAGCATTACTAACCACAGTGCCAGTGTGATGGGTTACCTGAAGCACACTACTCTTGTTATTAGAGGCCATGTAAGCACAGAAGAGATATCCTGGAACGACTATATTTGAAGTTCTTATCATGGCAGATTTACACAGCTGAAGGAGTTGACCCATTGATGGGAGAGGCTGATGAGAGAGAGTAAACATATGCAGCAGCATGCTATAGATCAAAAGTCAATCTCCTCCTACGATCCTCCATCATAAAATTAGACCATCACGACGCAGTATAAAGTACAGTCCCCTAATAATATAGCAATAAAATGGCAAGTAAGGACCTACTGTTAAACCCAGAATGTTCTTCTTATTACTGAGGGATGGTTAAAACCCTGAATTTTACCCTGTTTTCACGAAACAAAAAAAAAAAAAATGGGGGCCAAATTCGACAGCATTCTCATGTCAATCAAATTCATCTCCACTTATAGTGCTGGGTTGTGAATAATGCATCAAACTGCTCTGAGGGACATGCTCTGTACATTCATGTGTCAGTGTAAAAAAGAGACACTTTAGAGATGGGAAATGTTAAGTATTTAGTTAAAATGGTAAATATTGCATTCCTTTCCTCCCTTTTTGTAAGTTGATTTAAAAAGGAAAATATCTTACAGAATTGCCACAGTGTGCCTGTTCAAACAAACTTATATATAATATAAACTAAAAATATTCTTCTGGACAGCTACGGTTGTTGATCAGACAGAAGGAGGAAAGGTGTTACTTTTCGCACTTCTGATGAGTCTGCTTGTGAGTGGTTTGTCCTGTCTGTGCTCTTACATAAGGATGGACCTGAGTGGGTGCTAACCCCAACCGATCACATCAAATTTCTGTGAAAGTGTGGTTGCTGGCATTGAGTCATGTTCATCCCCACAAATAAAGTGTAAAATCCCGATCACCTGGTGTGAAGTTGCAACAATAAAGAGAGAGTTGACAGAACTGACAGATTTTTTTCTGCTGTTAGTTTGATGCAAATCAGCAAAGGACCACTGACACAGAGGTTCTAATGTGACATTTATCACAATGTTGTTTTAGACTCTTCCTTGTCTGTCTGAAAACAGATATCGTTATTCTGCCAAAAATAATAATAATATTACCAAACTAAATGCTGCCTTTTCATTTACTGTAAAGTTATGGTTCCTAAAACCATTGAGAAATAGGAATGAACAACATCTTATCACATGAACCCTTAAAGGAGAAATCTGATGTGAATAAATCCATTAGCCCTGTTGTTAAACGTCTGTCGGTAGGAAAAAGAACAAGAAAATGAGATACAGCATACACCAAATATTGAATAGTGAACACTAACTGAATGGGGCACAGAAACTCACTTTCAATTTCATTTCGCTATGCCCCATTCAGTTAACATTAGTTTTCTGCTCACTATTTGTTGTATAAAATGTTCTGGTTCTTTTTCCTACAGAGAACACTCAGTCACCTTGAGCAGGTGTGAATTCTATACTACTGTGACTTACGCTCTAGGTACAGAGGAACCCAACAAATATAAGTGGACAAACAGAATGTGTGTGTGCCTGTGCATGTGTGTGTGTGTGTGTGTGTGTGTGTGTGTGTGTGTGTGTCCTTGCCAAAAGAACTAAACAGGGAGAGAAAGTGGTCTAAAAATAAAACAATAAAAGAAAAATTAAAAGTTGACATTTAAAAGCTAGCATCCCATGAACATGATGGGATATTAGGGCTTATGAATCCTATGGAACTTATGGATCTTGGACTGGCTCCTATTTGAAAACCAAACTTTTGCCAAACAATACACTAAGGCTTTGACACTAAGGCAGTCTGACTACTATCTAAATGTACTTTATGTGAGTGTAAAAAAACTTCATAGTAAAAAAAAATGTCATAATCTACTTTAAAGCCGTTATGTGTGGTCTCATGAAATAGTTTTGGTTTTGACTCGTCTGAAACACCGTTTTGAATTAGCTTGCATTGTATTTAATAGAAGCCGTAGCTTCTGCCGTAGAAGGTGATATCAAAGGAAAGGCGGTGCAAGGCTAGTTGATTGTATGCTAACTTCAGTAGATATCTGGTTGGTGGATAACACGCTGCTTAGGAGTTTTTGACATGGCGTTGAATACAACTGATTCTTCACATTCTGTTGGTGCTCCCACGTCACTTTTGTCCTGAAGCTCTTACACACAGCTTCTTTAAGAACAACTTCTTTATGTAGCCTATGGTGATATCTTTTCACACTGAAAAGTGAATGGAAAAGGAAAAATAGAGAAAAAATGACCTGACTTTCCTCTGCATGCTGTCAGAAGAAAAATACTTGTGCCATGCATCAACGGACTGACTGAAAAACATGTATTCAAGTAATATGTCATTATGTTATTTGAAGAAACAAGACTGTATGCACCTAAAGATAATAACCACAAGAGACGTTTAAACTGATTGGTCTACTATGGAAAATTTAGTTATTATGGAAAATTACAGTTATTTTGATAAAAGTGCCAAAGTCAATTCACTTTGTGTGGTCCTTATCTCTAGTGCTCAATCCTTGAACAGTTCCATTGTACATGAGAGGAATGACAATGGCATAAATATATATTTGGATGCCGATCAAGCCTGCTGGAACTCAAGATCATTGAAATCAAAGTTTGAGTTGCAGAGACAGAGACAAAGACAGACAAAGAGAGGGAGATCACTTTTGGGAGCAGTAATGGACTTGAAGGATTCAAGGAGCTGTCCTAGCTAAGCTCAAAACACTACCGTCAGACTAGGACATCAGCTGCATAAAAACTTGTCTAACTCTAGGAGACATGTCAAATGATCTAATTTCCAAAAGATAGTGGTGTGTTTATTTAAGGTCTCTTGATAAATCACACATCAGAGTAAGACATGTCTTAACAATCATTTTGTAAACCTTTTACCACTCAACTGCAATCTTACTCTAAACATCCAACCATGATATTAATTCACACTGACATTCATATCCTCCATCTCAGCATAATGAGCTGACTCAGGTTTATTGTAATAAGTGTTCTCTGAAACTCTGCAGGAGGTTGACTGTCAGGAGGCAGGATTAGGGCGCACCCCTGCTACATCTTCTCAGGAGGAAGCCACTCTCTTGTGGGGAAATTCTGAATGAACACCCCTCAATATGAAGCTCATATTGAGCACTGTTTAAGGATACACTAAGGACTTGTTTAATTCACTGCCGGTTCCATTTCTACCATCACACTTACCAAAGAGGTGCAAATCCATGGTTCCGGTGCTTTCTTTGGTGCATCCATGTTAGTCGAGACAAATGTCAAAGACCATACTCAGGACATAGGCATCAGCTGTGTAACCTTGGTAACATGCGTTTCATATTTGACCAAGGTGTTGATATAGCAGAATCCCCTCTACAAAAATATATTGAGTCAGTGTAAAATATCTCTTGATGTTTTTAATTTTTTAACAGACTCATTTGTCTTTGCCATTTGTGTTCACCAATTCAAGAGATTGGTATTGCCAAGTGAACATATGCCTGAATGCTTCCCAAAGGCGCAAAGCAAAGCACAAAGTTCTCCAACCTCCAGCCAATCCACCCACCCACACCTAACAGCATGGGAGAATGTGTGTGGTGAATCAGCACTGTTCCCTTTGCTACCAAAGAACTAAGACACTAACGCTAATTACTGCCACAGGAGACATCAGCGTAAGAAGTTACTACTCTCTCCCCTTTAGCTGTGGGACCTATAACATCATGGCCACCACAGAATGGCCTCCACTTAGTGCCTGCAAAAACCATAAAAACGTTCAAGGCACCAGATTTTTCTGTGCAGTTATTAACAAAGAATTGAGATGTCAATATACTGCCACATTATCATTTATCTAAAAATGCACTTGCCAGTCATTAGTAATTTAAAGTGTTTAGGTGAAATTACACCATTGTCTTCATGGAAATAATATGGCTCAATATATTCAGCCATTGTCTTATAACCCCCTTCAGACACCTGCACCACACTAACGGATTTCAGCCGCATATTAACTGAATTTCCAGCCATTCGTTTTATGCCTCAAAGGAAATTTTGCAGGATGACATCTCCATTTCTGGGCGACATCCCAGCTTCCAGCAGTTACAATAAATCTGTAGACAAAATGCAGGTTATTACAAATCAGCAAGCACTAGCCTTCCGCTACAAAGGTCACCACCAGACCAGTGCGAACAAGAGTAGAATGTTAAAATGATTGTGAGATTGCTGGGACAGACAGGGTTAAACAGACTGACTGACTGACACCTTGCTGCATATTAGAATGTCAAACACTGCAGTGGCATACTACACTGAGTGAAGGGCGAAAGTCTGTCAGGCAGAGTCTGTTATTGAAAGAAAGACAAAAAGATCACTCCCTTTCTCTCTCATATCCTCAGCAGACAGCTAGTGCAGACAGGATCACTTCATACTGCAAAGCCGATAAAGTCAAGAAATCAGGAACACTGCACTTCATGTTAGCATTATCTGTTTGATTTAAATTTAGTTCAAATGAACGTCCAGATTTCATTAGCTACAGTCAGTTTCCCCAGAGCTGCATTGTATGAAAGAAAAGAAGAGATAATGAGGTGAGAGGAGAGCTTAATCGACATGCAGGCACCTTCTCAGATTCCTCTATTCCTGGCTAAATCTTCATTCGACTTCATAGCCTAAGCGTCGTGGAAGTGTTGAATTGCCCTTAAGCCCTTTGATAAGCCTATGTCTCTCAGATAAATTGCTGCTATAGTAAACGCAAGATGACTTTTAATAGCACTGAAAGGAACTTCTCCTGTTCATGCAGTAACACTTTGAATGTGTGTATTGCTGTGTGGTCATGTGGTGGCTCCCAAAGCAGATGGGTCCCTGACGATTTGAGGATTTCTCAAACTGACAATAATTAATTTAGAACCTCCTGTCACTAACCACATGAACTGAACAGAGAAGCAGTGCATTTTTCAGCAGGACATAATAGCACTTAATTACTGAACATTAATATAAGCAGATCTTTTGAATCAGCCTCAAAATGAACCTCAAAATGAACATGTTCAAATCAAAAGGCGATGTGAGAAGACAAAACATGAGAAGAGTTCAGTAATTGACTGGACTTTCTTCAGAAGATGGTGGAACAGATAGCCCTTTTTATACATTTTCTTTATTCTTGCAAAGGTGAAAACACTTATCCAGAGAAGCATGTAAGTGTGATGGTATTTTAAGCATATTTGGTGACATAAATGGTGTACTTTGACAAATTGCCCCTTAATGCTATCGCTATGCTAATGTTATTGTAAATGCATATTCTGCTCCTACTCAAATCTACTCAGATTAACAGTTTTTTTTTTATTTTAATTTAATTCACACTTATGTTTTTCATTATGCAGCATAGTAAAAAGAAACAAAGAAAAAAAGACAGTATATGGAATATTATATCATGACTGACAACATGTATTTTTAGTTAGTACGAAACAACAATCTTGGCTAATGCGTTAATAAGATGATAAGAGACTGCCCTCAGACCGCTCAAAACCAAACAGCATATGCATCAACTCATCAAAACATTATTGTAATATGTTACATTTTCGCATCCTCTGATTCATCTGAAGATTAACAGTTACATGTAAATAAGCGATAATCGTTTTGCTTCCCTGTATAAGCTTGGAAAGAAATCCTTCAGAAAGATCATTTCACTCAGTATTTTTATGTGGGCCTGTGGATTCTAGCGAAGCCTTTTGACTCAGAAATAAATGCCTCTCTCACATTGCTTTTTAAGCCTCTTGAGTTGAAAAGTAATGGCCATCCCTGTCAGTCATCTGTGTTAAGGCATGGATTTACAGATATAGGGGTTCACCGACCAGAGCAGCACACTATTATGCTGTAATATGTCATATTAGGTGCAGTCTATACCAGCACTGGCAGATATGAAAATATCTCCAGATATTGTGGGCAGATATATATTCACAAGACTTAAATTGGCACACATAAGATTTCCTTATTTTTTCATGAGTGAATGCCTACAATGTATATATTTATATTAAAATAAAAATAGTTATGGCTGTATCTTCAACAAGGCTTTAACATGCTAATTTGAGGACAGAGGAGCGTTTTAGAGGAAACAAGGAAGATATTCACACATTAAAAAGATGTTTACACATTGGTATTGCATTGGTACTGGCATCAGCAACTGGCCAAAATAAGTTTGGTAAACATCAGCATTCTAAATGTTCGTGGAAATTTAGCATCATGCCTCACTATTCTCAATGCCATCCAAGACTGAGATAACAAAGGATTTTGTATTGATGTTCCTAACTGATAGAATGGCAGATGACACCCTTATCGGTTTACCAGATGTCATGCCCACGTCACACCAATGATTAATTGATAAACATTGGCTCAACCTATCTGAGCCATGTTCTAAGCACTTGATTATGTATTTTGCCCTCAAACAAGCAAAAGTGTGCTTGACATACATTCCAATTGCACTTAAACCATACATGCGCTTCAGACCATGTGTTTAACAGGACCCTTTAGTGTTATTCATTCACTGAATGCTGGAAACACACAGGAGGCGGCGCTGCCATGCTGTGTTCAGACACCCATGTTAATGATGTTTGTACCAGCTGTACGAACGCTTCTTGGCTGTCACTGCTGGTGCTCTAGGAGAAGAAGGAGCAGAGTTAATTAATGATCATTTGTTCATCTCCGTTTCCTGAGTGGGTGTTGTGCTTTTGTTCCTCTCCTATTAACACTGAGCGATTAGAGCTGCTACCATGACACCTGATCACGGCTGTTGGTAGCACGCAGTCAAGGCCACTTTGTTGCGTTATTGGGCAAAATAAGCACATCTGCCAATTCTGAGGGCTTGGTGGATGGGACACAAGTGAAACATTTTAATTACTTTTTTGTCTCTATTTCTGAAGCCAAATCATACACACAATGAGACACAATCACAACAAACAACACACATACACACAGGTGGAAACCTGATGAGACATAATAAACTTGGTTCCATTAACTTTGATGTGCTTGAATGAAGGGGTGCTCAGATCCCCATAAGGCCTTGGTAATGCCAACATTGCAGCTTGATGGGTCTGGAACTGGTGGCTTTCTTTTAACTTCCCATCCCTGAACTAAGCCTCCTCATACACACACTGACTACCTATCATGTTGCATCACCAAGGTGCAACTCTAATTACCTGGGTTAATAGGAAGGGTCTGCGGTTGTTAGCATTCAGGGAAGATCAGAGCTGGGATCCACAAGAAAGATGATGTGAGATAAATGTAGGTATGTGTGGGTGGCATTTTCAGCCACTTTCCTTCCTCTGGCTATAGGGTGCGAACTTTGAAGTGGCTTTATTGAACTGTGGAAATCAATAAAGGTTGTGATAGGCCATAAGCTTATGCGATTGGTCATGCCAAGCCATTTGGAATACATTTTGGTCTCTAAAATATCACAAATCACACACCCATAAAAAACAGGAGGAGTCTGGGAGTCTGAGTGGTTGAAAGCACTGATAATGTGATGGGCTGACATTTTTATCACACACATCTTACACCAGATATTGTGCAATCAAATGGATGCTGTTGCAAGCACACAGATTTGGAGTGATGTTAAATCTGTTGAAAGTGTGTGTAAAATCTCAGTTGTGGACATTCATTCGGTCTCCTATTTCAAAGGGGATGCTGATGTCATTAGATTTAACTAAGGTTGAGTGTCCTGATCGACCGATCCTGGGGGAACTACCGCAGAACAGATTGGCAGTTCACTCAGGGACGCTTGCTGAAGAGCCACAGGGCTGAAGAGTTTTCAAGGTTTTCAGATTTGAGAAGAGGCAACTAGTGTTCTCTATTATCAGTGACATTAAATTAAAATTGTGTCTAATGTGGCACAACTAACATGATGTGTGACAATTGACCAATTGATCACTTTTTCACTATTTTTTATAGAGGTTTGCTAAATTGGCAAATCTTGACTAATCTGTGACTAGGTTCAGGTCAGAACAAACCTGGCAATAATGGAGATAAGCTTTGGAGATCAAGAATAATTGTGTCTGTTGGAAACGTCTGAGTTCGGATGACCTCATCCCATGTAACCAGACTGAATCTATTATTAACACTTATTGAGAGTACTATGAGACACTCTTTAGTGTAGGCACTTAAATGACTAGAAAGAGCTCAAGATCAAATTGGTGAATTAAATAAAACATGGAGCAATGTGGTAGCAATTTGGAAAATTATGCTGTTGTAATGACGTTATACCCGTCCTAAACCGTTAATTTAATCATATGCCTGTTTTTTTATCCTGTCGGGAAGCAGCTCAAGAGTGGGAGACATGTTTACACCGTGGATGCCTTCCTCATATAAGGCGTGCTTTTAACTGCTTCAAAGGCCTGAATCTGCCCACTCCTTTCCAGATCATGTGATGGACACACTACACAGAAATCACATTAGATGTGAGATATTGTGACCTATAGGGGGTAGGTGAGTATTTCACACCATTTAGATGGTTTGCCAAGGTCAAGGACTTTTAGGCAAATCATTCCAGTTCATCTTCACTCATTGACAAAGTTTGGAATTTGCAAAATGGCAAACAGACCATACTGTGTCAGGGACACAGATATGTACACACACCTGAAACATGCTTTATTACCCTATAGTTAACAACAAGCAATTAGCTATTCTGTTCCACTTCAGCCTTGAGTGCAGGAAAGGATCAGAGCTATATAGTTCCCATTAATCATCTGCATCATAGCGTAACACTGCCCTCATGTGTCCATTTTTGGTAGTGCATGGTTGTGATTAGCCAGACATAGCACTGGCACATCATTGATCAAAGGGTGATGTTGAGGAGATGGCCTCTGAGGAAATATATCACAGCAGGAAAGGGAACAGGGATTGCAGCATAGCATTACTCTGACAGGGATCAGAGGTACATTTTCTTAGCATCCTGAACTAATCCAAAGTATGCATGGCACAAACGAAAGACAAGTTGTACTCCTACACGCAAGATGAGCTCAGATGTAGAGCTGTGTAATTCTGACAACTGCTGGGAGCTTACCGTCTGCTTAAAGCATTATTTGACACAGAGACAACCAAAGCATTAATATTCATGATTCTCGATGAAGCACAAATATTTCATTCTTTTCTGGGACAGCTTCTAAAGGATGCTGAAAACAATCATCTTGCTATTACCTGCTAACTTTAGTGATGAGAAGTTGAGAAAGTTAAGAAACTCGCAAACATGGTACTTAATCTGTTTAATAAATACACTATCTAAATACACCATGACAACAAATGGACTTGGCTGAGTGATCTGACATGAACACAGTTGGCTTTTAAAGTTGCTGAAAGTGACATTAAAACTTCTGATAAATCCACGGGACTTTGCCTTCATAACATTAATAATCTTTCCTTCGCCATGCAGTACATGTGCACAATAACTGTCTGGAAGGTAAAAGCATCCTTGGAGGTATCCTGATGCATACACAAGGACATGGCATTTGTATTTTTGTTATTGTCGATCACGGAGCCCTGCAAAGTCTCTGAGGCACTTTTGTCCTCTTGAGTTCTTATCTCTCTGATGGCTTTCTGAATGTCAAGCCGACTACTTTTGGCATTCCAAAAACATTTGTGACTCACCGACTGCAGCTTTCAAAGCACAGGGGCCGCATTGAAAATGTATTGTAGATATGTACATGCAGACATTCAATGACAAAACTATTGTTTGTTCTATACACGTTCACAGTTTAAATGTGTTCGCCTGCCCCCCCCCCAGGAAAACTTTAAAAGTTTTATCACCCTGCATTTTTATGCATTCAAGGGGCTGGCCAATGACAAAGACAATGAACAGGAAATGTGGTTTATGTGTACTGTACAGAACAGGACTGTATGTCGGGGGGTTAAATGACTCTGATCCAGGCTGAGGAAAGATGTGGAACCGATGCGGTGATCAGTCAGTGGGGATACACCAAGGTCAGTCCAAGGGTGACTCTTTCAGACAGCCGGGCGTAACGGTGACCTGTTTGGACTCGTTCATTTTTTCCAGTCCGAAAAGCATGTCCAGTTGAGTCACAGGCCTTAGCCGCGTCCCCACAGGCCTGGCAAGAGACAGAGCATTATGCAACATCATCAAGACTGATACATTTACAAACACTTAATTAACCTTACTCACACCGACCAGACTGAGGATAAAATTATGCATTTTATGCTATGGTTCATTAATATACAGTCATATCATACACCAATCATAATATAAAATAAAACAAACAAAAATACTGGTCACTCACTCACACATTCACTCACACACACACACACTAAAACATACTCTTCTTCCTCATCGTCCGCCTGCAACTGTCTGGCAATCTGCTTCATCTGCTGCTTGCGGACGTAGTCTCTGACGCGGTACATGGCTGCATCCCTGCAGAGCTCCCGCAGGTCGCTGCCCGAGTAGCCGTCTGTCTTGTCGGCGATCTCCCTCAGATTTATGGCATTGCTTAACTGAGGAGAAGAACGCCAGAGTATCATCACGGGTTTGGTCTGTATCAGTAGACTACAATCCCATGTAACATTCTACAATCACATGTAACTTTTTATGCACTGGGAATAATGCACTGGGAAAGATTTTAGCAGTTTTTTTTCCCTGCATTTTTCCATTTCTCTGGACTGAGCATCTGCACTGAACACAGACTCCACCTCCTGATACATTCAGTATAAAAACATTTCTTTCAACTTTTTATTCTAGGTGCTTCACCTGACTCTATGAGCTCAACTTCTTATTCTCTGTACAATATTCATCACATTACAAAGCTCAGCAAAGCATGTGGTATGTGCTAGCTACTTATTAAGTTTGCACATGTAAATGTAGCCCTGACTATTCAGTGTACTGGACAACTCTTGCAGATGCATTTGCTGTTGCATGTACAGCCACATTTGAGAGTGCACTGCCAAGTTATGGTGCATCAGCCTAACAGTAACAGATCTTACTTGACTTTTGACTTTGAGGCCCATTATCTTTATTCAAGATTTGCAAGTGAAAATGTAGTCCTGCCCATTATGTGTTTTAGACAAATATGCCTTCATGCTTAAGACTTAACACTTGCAGATGCATTTACTCTTGCATGCCGTCTGCACAGCTCAGACTGACTCCTACACACACTTGTAAACAAAGAATTAGCAGTTACGTAATGCCTTCATGACTGGCACCTTAGGGCACAAACAGAGCACACTGCCAGCCCACAACAATGCCATGGCATGAGTAAGTCATGGTGTACCAGCATAACGTGACCGGTCTTACCGTCTTTAAAACTGAGGTTCATTTTGTGAGTATAGCAAAGGGGCCCAATTAATTTCATGACATACATTACATTATGCATCAGTGGACTACACTTTTCTGATCATATTTGATGTAACTAGAGAGAGAGAGAGAGACCATTAGACTAGGCTGGGGCTTCCATCCAAAGTGCTAATGGGCAGGTTTAGTACGGGAGTAAAGTGCTGACTGACTGGCCCTTAGGAGAGTCTTATTTGGGACACATTAACCTCAATGTTGTGGACACAGACAAGCCCTCCAGAATTTATGTAATGTCTCAAGGCTGACTGACCTCCTTAGACATGTGTACTGGGCTGAAATACAATTCAACTTATGTGGATGTTGGAAGGCTATGATTAAAATATGATTGAGTGTTTATGACAGCTGCTGAAACATACACATTTATGATTTAATACAAAAATATTGATTCTCTAACGCATATTTTTATGAACTATGGAACTATGTACTTATTGTGATCCTTTAGTAATATATGAATATTCTTAGACAATGGCTTTTTTCTATCTCTAAAAAAGGAAATAAGGTTAGTGGATAGCAGACAGCATTTTGTAATGGTGCTGAATCCAATGTTGCCTAAGCGTGTTCAGACATATATAGCACAAATCAGTAATTGGCTTAGAATCCCAGAAATAAAGTACCTACTGTGCCAACACCATATCCATTTATGCATCATCCCTTTAGATGCCTTGGGGTGGACCACAAACATTGAGGTAGCGTTTCAAAACTGACAACACCTGTAATCCCATTGCAATTTGATTTGGCTCTATATTTGGTGAACACCTGATACGATTCTTGTGACACAACCTGCAATGTAAGAACACATCCACATGCACTGCTCAGTAGCCGATCCTTAGCAGAGGAGAACAGAGGAGAGGGTCCACTTACATTCTCCCCAGACAGGATCAGCTTCAGGATGTCCTGTCTCTGGTTCTGATTCTGCAGAGACACCGGAGACACAGTGTTAGAAATGATACTGACATGGTCATACATCAGTGGGAATCTGTCAAGAGTAGCTGCTTCTCAACCCCATGCAGCTGACAGGCAATCACAGCCTGGCTTTTAAGCCAACATGTTCACGGTGTCGTACAATATCTCACCAGACCATTCCTACAGGATCCATCTAGTAGGTTCTGTACAACAAACTGAGTGTACAATAATCACTTGATTTATTAGTGCTGTTCTTATCTTTTTTGTAATTATGCAATTATTTGTAATTTTAATAATAATGTAATTATTTGGTTATAGTTTTGGATGGATTTTGCTATCCATGACTTTCTTCCCAAACACGTGGATGTTGTCATGTTTATGGTTCTTTGAAAACAAACAAACACACACACACTTCACATGTGTATGCTACTTACTGGCAGTCCGACATGAAAGGTTGTGGGCATCCTGCGTAGGATGGCTGGGTCAAGATCCTGTGGTCTGTTGGTGGCACCCATCACCATCACCTGGGGTAAGACACTTCAGGGTTCAACAACCAGTCTCTGATTACAGCTCAGTACCTTGACTTTTTAATGTACAGGTTAGGAAGATTTTATTTTATTTATCTATTTATTTATTTATTTATTTATTTATTAACATTGACTTAATGTTAAAACTTAATTTTAAAAATGCCTGGTTATCATGTCTGCCAACTTTTTCCTTAAAAACTAGAGGGCAGTCAGGAGTTGCACTGGATGACTACTATGAAACAGTCTTATCTGCAATTTGTTAGTCAAACCAGAAAAATGGGGTTGGGTTTTAATCTTTTGTGTCAAGTATGCTTCATATGACAAATACAGTCACCCAACACAACCAAAATAAGACAGCCTGGGCCACTCTCATTCATCTAGCAGCACCCACTCATGCAACATGGGAATACACTCAAATGAATAGATGCCACAATGCGGCCTTTGGTAGCCAATCACAGTCAGTGACGTTTAAATGTTGCTCAGTCATCGTTTTACAGGAGAAAACAACACACAACTGTAGACTCTCAAACTGTTTCATTTTGGACCACACACTCTATTTCAAACATTAAAATCTATGTTAAATGTTATATTTGTTAACCAAGTGAAAAAGCTGGATGTGCTCAATGCCAAAAAACTATTTGGGTGCAAAAGGTAAAGGATAACTAGGTCAAAGGGAAATTAAATACACTCTCATGTTATGTTTCTTGGCTATTTATTAGATTGAATGTTGCAGGCAGACACTTTTTTGCCAAAGCCAAACATATTCATCTAACATGCTTAGATGTAACATGGTTTCAGTCTAGCAAATAGCTAAGAGACATAACCTGAGAGTGTGTTTATTTTCCCTTACATTTGTTCACCAACAAAAGCAAGTCTATAAACAAACCAATCCCCATGTTACAGTTAACGTGCATTTGGTTAGTTGAGATTATTAATTTGAACAGTGATTAACCTAGCCAATTAGTCTATCTTACCTCAACCTGTCTAAAACCACATTTGGCCAGGGCCAGCTTTCAGCCACCTGCAGAAACTCCAAAGAGTCCTTTGATGGCTGCAATGACACTAACTCTGGAGAGTAACAATATGATGCTAAAAGACAGCCTGAATCCCACAGTCCTCCTTAACTCTTAAGTCCTGGACACGCAAACATTTAAAGGAGTAATTCAGTGTAAATCAATCCATATCCTTGTTGTTCGAGCTCACAGAGTGCTGTCGGTAGGAAAAATAACGAGAAAATTTGACACATCATAGACCAAACAGCAAATTGTCAGCAAACACTAAGCAAATGGGGCACAGAAACTCACTTTCAGTTTCCATTTCCTATATCCCATTCAGTTAATGCTAGCTGGTGGTTTGCTATCCGGCCTATATTGTACCAAATTTTCTGGATCTTTTTTCCTACAGACAGCACTCAGTGATCTCGAACAACAGGTGTATGGATTGCTTCACACTGGATTTCTCCTCTAACTGGCAGGAATCTGCCAATCATAAAGTCGACTTGTTAACAGCGAGTAATCATGAGATACCTGGATGCTAGCGCCAGTCTCCAGACCATCCCAAAGGCTCATGAATTGGGCTTTCATCATAGCTGTAGCCTCATGATCCAAACTGGACCGGTTTCGTAGAAAGGAATCTGGAAGACAACATACAAACAATCACACTTGATTAAGGTTAACACATCACAGTGCCACTCACAAAAGTAAACTCAAGCTGACAGGCAATAATGTAGATAAGTGTAGATGTTTATTATTTTGAGGAAGCACCAGATGTGATCATCCATTCTCCAGTAAATAATGTTCAAATTTGTGATAATTGTGAATCCATGAAATGTGAATCCAATCTTACCTATTTCATCAATGAAAATTATACAAGGCTGGATTTTTACAGCCAAGGAAAAAACAGCTGCGGTGAGCTTCTGCGATTCACCATACCACTTGTCTGTCAGCGTGGAAGCCTGCAAGTTGATGAATTGGCACCCTGAGGCTTTGGCGGTTGCCTTGGCTATTAAAGTTTTTCCACACCCTGGTGGCCCATACAACAACACACCTGCAAGAACAGGTAGAGAAATTTTATTTTGGATTCTACCTGGAAGAATTTCTATTTTGTACTTCACTTTTGTTTTGCCACCACAAGGCGATTTCCAAAGCATCATTACTATTCAAGGAACAGATGGTGATGACAAATGTTGTCATAATATGTCTTCAGATGGCATCGGCCTTTCTAACATATTGTCAGCGTTCAGTGTTCCATTCAATACACCACTGGAGGGAAAAAAAACAGCACAAACCTCTAGGTGGCTGAAAAAGTCTGGATCCTGTGAACAGGTGGCGTTTTTGGAAGGGCAAGATAACTGTATCCTGCAGTTCATTGATCACTTCATCAAGACCAGCTATATCTCTCCACGTCACCTAAAAGATCATAGCAGGCATTAGCAGGACAATACAATATATAAATGCAGCTGAGGTGATAGTGGGTACATATCTCATGCAAACAACAGTAAAGAGGCTTACCTTCATGCTGCGTGGGTCTACAAGGTGGGTGGCAATATTCATCTCATATTCATTCAAGGTAACACCCTCCACTCCAAGCCGCTTCAGCAGCTGCTCTGCCTATAGAACAGAATGACGAATGACATGATTATGACTCGCTCATCTAGAGGGAGAGGAGAGTCTCAGAATCTAGATATCACCTTATAGCAGAGATACCCAAACCCAAACTTTTAACTGTCACCTTCCCCGCTGAGACAATCTACGCCTGACTGAGTACCCCCTGCTTCATTAACAGCTTATTATAGGTGAGCACCCATATTATGATATATGGTACATAACAATGTTATGTGTTGGGTTGTATAGGTTTGTCACAGCAACCAATTTTCCAGGAAGTAGCAAGTTAAGCACAGGTGTCACTAATGACAGACAATGAGATTCTGATTCAGTGTAACACAGACCCTTATTAGATGTCATCAAGATGTCACTGGTAACCCCTGCGGTTAACTTGCTACTTTCTGGAAAATGGGCTCTCTGTGCATGGCAGACCTAAAGTCCCAGAACGCCTTTTGTTCAGGATGGTCGAAAGTTTCCAATTACGAGGCTAACAGCTACACTAGCTAATCAACCCTAAACCGGAGAACAAGGAGAACTTGTTAGTTAGGCTTACTCTGAATAGTAAGCTAGTATAACCACACTATACAACTAATAGTTTTGCCTAATAACAATCTATCCTACTGTACTTCACAAAAATAAAGTTCACCGGAAAATAGTAACCATCCTGAATGCAAGTCTATCTGGGACTTTATGTCTGCCGCGCAGAGACCATTGGCTGCAGCAACATGGGTCCATTGTACATAGTTTGAGTGTAAGTTTTTTTTTCCCACATAGTGTGTACCTGTACTCTGTATCTATATGCTGGCAAGAGCTGAGAATTATTATGTGTCTGTGAAAGCCACTGCCTTACCAAGTACTTACAGCACTTGTATGGTGCAGCCTGATCAAAGCATGGCATTAGGCTCTGTCGTATATACAGTTGAAGGATACTAACGTTACTTGTAATTTGTTGTTTTAAGAATCCCATGTGAAGAATAATTATATCCATTAATTATTTAAAATGCTAATTACAAACATCACATTATTAGATCCTCTCTCAGACAGCCGCATAACAGTTACCCTTTTTTTGGCCAGTAATTTGGGTTTGTGTGTGGGATCCAAGGCCTCAACCACCCATTTAATACTATAGTAAGTTGCAGCGCCAAAAATCGTAAGCCTCAACAGCATGCCGACCACTTCATTCCGAGTCAGGGGGCGCAGAAGCGCTTCCCGGGGAATGTCCTTCAGCATCCTCAGTCGCTGATATCAGCTCATTGATGATAATGAGGATATAAGGCAAAGAGCATCGGTCTTCTCTGTGAAAATGCGAAATATTTTTTATGTCAGAGCTGGCCATGAAAAGGTGAAAAGGTGACGTCAATTTCAGTAAATGTTTGGCAAAGTTGTATTTTCACCATAGCTGTAAGTGGAAACACGAAACGCACATTTACCACAAGGAAATATAAATCTAAGCAAAAGACAAGCGCTGAACTGTCTGTGATAAGAAACGTATTGTTGATTTGCTGAGGGCAGTATTTAGCTTCAGCTAACAGTGCCTATGCTTCAAATAGCTAACGTTAAACCCATTCAGAGGAAAATTCGGGATCAAAGGACAGAAACACCACAGTATCAACCGTAATATTAAACTATTAAATAAGACGATTGAAAGCTACAATGCATATTCTTTGTGGGTTAGATAGTGAAAAACAAATACATGGTTAAGTGAAACTTCCGCTTACCAAGTAGACAGCTATGTACTTGCTACAGGCTACATGTCGCAGAATCTCAGCTTGTGTCACTCGTGTATTTCGTCCGACTAGAAACTTGCTTCTATGAACAATTCCAATCACAGGCTCGTGTCATAATTCTTACAAACAGAAACGACTACTATCTTCCACGTTTAGGGTAACTAGTTAGGGTCCGTTATTTAGTTTTGGCAAAATACACAGTGCGATCTCTCTGTCAACTAGAAATTTTAATGTTAGTTTAACATTAACGACCAAAAGACAGTTTGAAACAGATGACGTATTGAACTAATTAACTGAATATCAGCATCTGCATAAACTCATTGCATCTCCATGCTCTGCCCATAGCAGCAGTGTGTGTGTCGTCTTCTATAATAATGGTGTAAGCTATTAGTGAGAACAACAGGCAGTCTGGCACAAGATGGTCTGAGGTGCCACTATATTGAACTCATATCTCCAATTTACATATGCACTTGCACTTGGCGTATATCCAAAATGATTTTCAAATGAAGAAATGCAGCCACACCACAAGCAAATGGCCAATGATGAAAAGAGAAAACAGTCAGAACTCAAAAGTGCAATACATAATCAACAGAAGGGTTCCTCTATTTCACTCTGGCACCACATGGTGGCATACTGGATTAAGTAAGAAATTTCTTCTCACAAGTTGATATGGCATTGCATGGTTTTATTTAAGCATACACAAAGGCCTACACAAAAGCCACCCATGGTGCTTTACACAGATAGCAAGCAGTAATGATATATATATATGAGCATATTTAATTTTATCATTTATATTATGCAACTAGTTCGCTTGTCGCAAACAAAGGGTATAGTGCACCAGATAGCCTACCAACTACATTATTGGCGTGTTCTGGTTGGGTGGAATGAAATTCTTTCATATTTCCAAAAATTAAATGACATATCATTTTCATCTTAATATGAAATTGGATCTTGAAGGAAGCAGTATCACACCATTTTAGTCAAAGGATTTGCATTTAGCTCATGCTGCAGTACCTTTTTCAGCTCAGCATATATTTACATTTGTCTGATAAGCACCAGAGCGATCAACTTGCAGATACAGATGAGGGATGGTTTGTAATGGGTGGAAGAAAAGGACATTCCTGCAATCTGAAAGACCAGACCTGCTCCTTGGCAACAAGCCTGGACCAAGATTTGGGATGTTTAATCTGCCATCATGCTAACCATGACACGTTCTTAGAGGGAGACAAAGCAGAACATGCATATATTTGATTTTCCTCAAGTGCCAGTCAATAAGTGACTGGTCAGATGAAAGCCTTACACAAACAGATGAGGATATCACAGATAGCCCATATGGTTAGATATTTATCATATTATATAAGAGATAGAAGGGCTCCAAAATATGTTTAAGTATACATGCACTCACTCAACTAGTTAAATGATGATGCATTATAGAAGACAAAATTCAGGAAACATTCAATGACTCTACATTGTATAGTATCCATTCATTCATTCATTCATTTTTTTATTCATTCACTTAATTCATTCATTTTTAATAGTAGATTTGTTTAATGTGTTTTAGTGTCTGCCAATAAAATGTTAGCAAATAGCTGTACATGCATAGCCTAGAACTCTAGACGTGCCCTTAGTGGTATAAATAGTTTTGCTCAGGCGGTATGTCGCCTAGATGCTTATCAGCTTATCAGCATGCAGAGGCAGTTTTATAGACAACCACTGATTCCGCCCTTTTAATTGGGCCCGTCTATTGGTCATGGCCATAACATTTGAATGTTATAAAGACACGTTTTTGTCTTTGAAACTGTAATGGTGATGTGAGCAACTAGCTTGGGAAAAAACATCCCTGATCTGAGTTTGGTCTTAAGTCTAGATTTGAAACTGTCAACATTTTTTTGTCTTCAGAAAGTTGGTTCCAAAGTTCAGTTGGTTGGCAGGTTTTACCAAAGAATTATTCTGCTGTGATCTGAGAGACCTCAAAGACCTGAATCACAGTAATGCTTTATCTTTTTCTCTAACTCACTGGGAGCCAGTGCAGGTACTTGGAGCAAAACTGGAGCAATGTGGTCAGTTCATTTTGTTCTTGTAAGAATCAAATAGCAGCTACATTTACAAGTTGAAGTTGTCTGACACTAATCAACGCTACTGGAAGTAAAGGCATCTGCTGTATGAGTTTTTCTAGATCTTTTTTTGACATAAGACCTCGAGGTTTGACAGTGTTTTTCAGGTGATAAAATGCTGATTTAGTGATTGCTTTCATATGATTGTTGAAGTTTAGGTGCACTGTCAATGGGGATGTGAAGATTTTTAATAGTGACGTTAATCCTTTTTGCTTCAAGAAGTAGTGAGTAATTTTGAGTCTTTTTTTCCAAAGACAGTTACTTCCGTTTTGTCAATGAAGAAAATTTTGTGACATCTAGATTTTAATCAATTGATAACTATGCCAGTGAACCCAACCCAATGTTCAAGTTAATTTAGCAGTACAGTACGTATTAAGATGTACCGTATATCATTTATAACTTTAATAAGAGCTGTTTCAGTGCTACAATTGGCATGGAAAACTGACTGGAATTTAGCAAAATAGCTATTTGCAGTCAACTGACATAATTCTTTTTTTTTCAATGATTTCCCAATTGGATATGGGCCTGGATGGTCACTGAAGCATCCACATTATTCTTTTTAAGTAGGGTTTTTTTTAGAGCTTTTTTCAGAGACTTAGGAAATATGCCAGTCTGTAGTGAAGTATTTACGATCTGTAGCACTTCGGGCGATATGAGGTGAAGAACAGATTTGAAAAAATTGGTTGACAGTGTCCAGTTCAGATGTGGAAGAACTGAGATTTTTTACTTTTTTTTCAAGAGTTTCATATACAGTAATTTCCCAAATATACGCCACACCATGTATAAACCTCCGCTCGTTGTTTTATGCAAGCTAAAAAAACAACACCTGCAATCCTGTATATAGCCCTCACACATGTATTAACCTCATGGATGAAGAAATGTAGCGAAATCAATGTATTAACCTTGGTTAATAATCATGAAATTACAGTAATTGAGCTAAATGATGACATTAAGTTAAGTTTTCCTCTCTCTGTAGCTAGTGGTTCCAGATGTTGAGCTATTGACAGCTGAGAAGTTATATTCGGTCTGATTTTATCAATTTTTACCAAAAACATGCCAAGTCATTGTATTTACTAACTGACAAAAGCTTGGGTGCTAATTGTGACAAGAGATTTGTTCACTTCTAAGCTGTAGAGAACAGCACATGATTGCATTCAATCTCATCTCAGAGAAGTGGGAGATGACAGCTAGGTATCCCGACCAATCTCAGACTGAGGTAATTGGTTGTGAAAACCAGGCTAGTAAGCAACAGTGCCACTGGAAAATTTGTTCTGACTTCTGAAAGAAGCCACCCCACTCTCTTTCCATTCTTTGATTCTGGCATTATGCAAGCTTGTGCTAATCCTACGCATCTCATGGGACAAATAACAATGCTGAAGTCATCTGTACAGGGAAAACCTTTGGAGATTTTTTTCACATGTGTAATGTGTTTTTTTTTTTTCTTTTGAAGAAAACATCAGTTCAATAGAGCTGTTTGGTGAATGAGGTCATATGAATGTCATTAGGGAGCTGATGACCCTTTTTGAAAGCACACTATAAATAGTCTTTAATATGAATTATGATTCTATGCAGTATTGACCCCATGGAGGCCATGCAAGAAGAAGCCGCTGTTAAATGCATAGTATTTATAGCAAAGGCAGGCATTTTAACACACCGGCACATGCTGACCTAAGCATAATACACAACAACTTAATTATACTCTAAATCAGCACAGAAAAGGGTAATATACCTGCCAAGCTCGAGGTGTGTGAGGGTGGATGACCGATGTGTTTGCGTCTTGAGGCAGCAAATAGTTCTTACAGGATTTATACCGGGGAGCTCTCACACAGATGCGTTGAAACAACAGTTCATAAAACTTGTGTAGAATATGCCACATGACTTTCTTTGAAATGCCTCAATTAGCTGATCCCTGTTTGCCTGCTTTTCTACACCAATTCATTTTCAGGGTGGTGAAAATGTTATTGGATCTTTATCTTAAAATATCAGGGCATTATGGTTGGTCATAATTTGTTTTAGTGGTCAATGCACTTTGAATATACCAAATATGTAGATTTTGTATGAAATTAGTTTGTCATATGCTCCCCCCACCTCAGCTACAAAATTTATAAGAGAGCATTTGTTACATTTTATAGAATCATAAGCAGTCAATCCATAGTCATCATGCAAACATAATTTCACCACTGGGAAACTGCCACTGTATGCTCACCATTTGAGAGTGGATTGAAGACACTTCAGCACCATGGACAATGCCCAACATCTTCAGATTTCCTTATGGACTGCTGATCCAACAGATGGAAAATCTATTTTATATCTTGAGGCGCTTATATACAAATATGAACAAAGGATCACACACACACACACACAAACACACAGACACAGACAGACAGTGCTGCCAGGTGTGGTCAGGCATCTCATTGTTAGTAAGCAATAAGCACCAGAGGCTATGGGTTCTGCTGTTTTCACAATGGCTAAGGGGTGTTAGGCACACTGCAAAGCAGATTTTTGCATGTGTTATGTAGTTCAATTCCATTGTCAGAAATTAGTCAGCTCAAAGCCTTGTCAGTGATGAGTGATATGATGAAGCATACTGACCTGACTAAACTAAACACTCTAGCTAAGCAGTGTCAAAAGAAATCAAAGCACAGGAACTAGGATAGAATACTGTATACTGTTGTATCCATAATTATATACATCACTAGTACAGATTCACAAAATGTTATGTTATGTTTAGACACTCTCACAAAAAAAAGAATTCAAATATGATAAGTGCACTATTCATTTTTTCTATCTAAACTGTTAGAGTCAAGCTTTTAAATTAATTTCCAATCTGTCTCAATTTCCCAGAGCCTGTGCTCAACAATGTACCTACTCATGAGTGTCATACTATTAGAAATAAGAAAATATTACACTTGTGCACACTAGAACGTCTCCATTTGACTAGAATGAAATGACATTTTAGTATTCGTTCACCGTGTTGGAGATAGTATTCTCTTAGGGTGCAATAAATTCAGACCATGGAGGAGGGGGCTACTCGTATCACACAAGAACACTTCCTGAATGAAGAAACCCAGTTCTGGAAGGGTAGAAATGAACCAAACTGGCAACAATGCTTGGTCATGAGTCAATGTCCTCTATTTAGTGTTGCATTAGATTTTTCTTTTTACCTGCTCAGTGACTTTTTTTGTACAAAACTATAGGTGATGGTTGTTCAGTTTCAGAAAGAGAGAAAAGCTGCGGTAAGGCACGGATGACTAGGCCAGAGCATGATCAGTAGACTCATACGTGATGGTACTGTACAGAACACTTATGTGTCAAAGCCTGCCAGGTGCGTTTGATGGGCAGCGGAGTCCATTAAGCATGTCTCTTCTCCATTAGGTCCTCTTGTATCAAATCAGAGGACTGTGACCCTCAAAGAACCATGGTCACATACAATCATGATTCAATTTCTCCATCTCCACACCAATAAATGGAGTATCATTTTCACTGATGGCAGATATCAGAAGTCATAAGGCCCCCAACATCCTACAGACTAGGCTTAAAATAGTTAAAAGCAGTATACACAGCAGTCACATTAGTCCCATAGAGAAGCATTCATGTTTACTTTAATTACAGATCTTATTGCAGTACATAGAGTTGTAGTTGGAAATGTCAGTCTGTAAGTAGAATCTTAAGTTGGCTTTGTGTATCACACACACACAAACACACATGTAGACACACACATGTAGACACACACACATATTGACCACAGAAAGCTGTGAGGTGAGCCCTCAGTAAACAACCGAGCGGTATAATTGTAACGGTAACACGGTGCAGCCAGTTACTCATGCAAAATACGGTGTTGTGTGTAACCAACCACATGTATTCTGAGAATACTCAAGCTCTGTTTTATCATAGACAGCTACCACAAGGCAATGCAAACAATACAATGATCTTATATAATGGAAAATATGTAGACAGTGCACCAGGTGTTTACAGCACACATGTCTAATGGTGCAGCTGCAGTAGGCATGGAACAACATTTAACTGGTATAGAGAGAGGTCAGTCCGAGATAGCTTCAGTAATGTAATGACTTTGACAAGGCACAGGTTTGTTCTGCTCCGCTATTCAAAGGTTAGAGCAGGAGGACAGACTCAGACGGAGTTCTGAGGTGAATGGAGGAGAGGCATGAGACTCGATCCATTAGTCCAGTCTGTGGAAGAGGAGCTGACAGTTATGATGCACACCTGGGGCTTTATTTTTGGTCCAATGTCAATAAACCTGACAGAGCTGCCCTCCACATTCCGCTGTGTGTTGACTCGAACAAACTCAGTGGGCCCCGATGAGGAAAGAAAGGCACAATTCATTTCTCATCTCATGTTTTAGGGAGTTAAAGTTTGAAACTGCATTGTTTGTGAACAGCCAGTCTAATTAATTCTAACTAAAACCAGAAAGAAATGTAAACAAGTATAGTATTATAGCATAACATCAATGTGATATAAAAATAGCAATAATGTAGAGTAGACATTACATTACATAAGTAAGGTTAATGTCAATTAAACTTGCAATTTACCTATGGAAAGGAATATTTAGCAAATTTTATCATTGCATTCTATAATTTGCATCCTGTTGAAACATCTCCTCCTTTCTCTAATACCATATTCCAGACGAAGGGTAGGTTGCTTGTGATGCTGAGGTTGTATTGATGTGTCTCATGCCCTGTCTGTTACTCACGGATACCCACCGATGACAGACATCTTGATCCATCCTCCCTTATACCACCCTCCATCTCTCCCCCACAGCGGAGTGCCCGAGGCCAGCAGGGAAGCGATGGACAGGACACGACTTCGCAATGACAACTCCTCATATCTTCAGGTAACCTCAGTTTGCATCAACCCTCAATGTCAGTGGTGAAATTCGGCATTCCTACAATCACAGTGAATTAACCTCAGTAAGCTTTCTAAATGAACGGCTAGAGTCTTAGCTTCAAATGCATGGCAACATATTCCTCAATCAATTAAACTGACGTCACACACACACACACATGAAGGAAAGTTTATTTTTCTCCAACAGCACTAACGCCATCATAAAAATCGAACAAGAGAGCATAAACATTCATGAATTGGCCTTCTCTTATTGATAGCAGGTGTACAGCTTCAAAGCTTGTCAGGCTCTGAAGTTGAGTGAAAACAATTGGTCAGTAGCAGCTCCCATTCCTCAAACTGACAGCCAAACCACATGGGACCAAATGGGTAAATAAAGGAAATGCTATTAGTTTGTTGATGAGGAACAGCTATCAGGCTTTTCCCTTCAATTCCAAGTGCAGAGATTTCTTTTTTTTTTCTCTCTCAGTGCAAGCCCTCATCTCAGCGATGTGTTCCCCAGGGTAGAAATATTATGCATGCAAATAGGCATCTTTTCAAAGATAAATATTCTCTGCATCTCTTTACCACAACAAGGTTTGTTTGGAGCATGGAGTCAAAATCTTTCATGTCCTTAATATTGTTGTTATAAATATCCACAAGCACTTTAAAGGTAAGGGCAAGCTCAGAGATGGATAAGCTAAATAAAGACAAATAGAAATATGAATGCTTCATTTCTGGTGTATTGATATTCTTAAATGTATTTGAATTTTTTTTTTTCAAAATATGCTGTCACCCTTGACTGCTTTACTCTTGAGCTATGACCCCCTCACAAATGTATTATTGATTATCACACCCATACCGGATCTGAGACTTTGGTTGCCTTGGCAACACATAGAAATAGGGGATCCATGACAACCGAGAAATCCTTTCCTATTCTCATCATTTTTACAGTACTCTTCACAAAATTAATGTGAGAACTTATTGAAGTGAACACAAAACACTCGGAGCTATGAATTCAAAGAAATACAAGGCATTCTTATATGCCATCATAGGTATTAACTTATTCCAGATCTTGCAAAAATCAGCACAAAAGAATCCTTTACTATGTCATTCTGCTGTTGGTGACCTAAGTATATCTCAGGGAAAGTATCTGTTTTTCCTTGAAGCCAAATACTCAGGTTACACAAATATATGTTTGTCATGGAATTTACATATTATTTATATTTACTAATTGGCATACATTTACATGAAAAATACATATTCCAGACACTAATTTTGAGTATAAAGTCCTTTACCGCCTTACAGAATCCAGTATGTAAAAAATTGTGTGACTGGCTTAGAGCCCCCTTGACACTCAGAGACATTTTTGAGAGTTTTCTTTATAGAGAAAGGGTAGAACTATTCAGTTATTTCATCAGTACGTATGTACTAATTTCTCTATGGATGGCCAGGAAAGAGTTCTAGGGATTTTCTACTGCTACAAATACTCATGCATCAATTGCACTTTTTCATGCAATAAGATACAGCAAAAAAGCATTTGTCCAACTAGCTTGATCATTAAATACCATTTGCCTGAAATGTGATGTCTTGATATGTAATTATCACCCTGAGATTATCATTATAAAAAAAGACCTGGAGGAAAGACTGTGCCACTTTCTCTCAAGTTAATCGGCCCTAGAGAAACGACACACACATAACCACACTCTGTTGGAATGGAATGGATCACAGATTTTCCTCTCTCTTGGGGATCAGCCATTGGAGCATCTATTTTGGTCTGTAGCTTATTAACAACTGGGGTGCTCATATGAAGGGTGTTGCTTCTACAACCTGCACCTGCCAACTTGCTGGAGAAATGGACTACAAGGGCTAAAATGAACAAACAAATCAGTTTATCGTCAGTTTATCATCACTGTAGAACGAGAAGGTTGAAAAGACAGTGGTATATCCTTTCCTTGTTGTCAAGGTGGTAACACTTTATATGACGGGTGTGTCCATAACAGATTCATGGCAGCTGTCATAAATGCCTCACAAAGCATTCATGACTGCTTCATAAGACATGCCTCAACATATATACTTAACCTTACATGAATGTGGAAGATAGAATGGACCAGGCAGTATAGGGTCACTGACGCAATACAATATCCATAGGCAATATCCATAGGTGTCTCACCACCAAAATTGAATCATCTGTTTCTTTCACCAAAATCTGTATCATCTTTTGCTACCTTGCCTAGATACAAATGGGAATGTATCCAACTGTGAGCCCAACTGTTCCAGAGTCCACAGATATACTGGTCAGCTGTATGTAGTTTACCTCTCTGTGTTAAACTCCAATAAGTGATTACGAATACTTCACAACTTGTATGGTAAAGTGACATTTGAAATAAACTTCATGAAATTATATTCATGAAATATTTACTTTGATTGAAGTTATTGCCATTCTGTCTTCCACATTTCTGAAAGGTTGGGTATGAATATTGAGCCAGTCTCAAGTCATGAATGCTTTGTAAGCAATTTATGACAGCTGCTATGAATGTGTTATGTACTCACCTGTCAAGTAAAGTATTACCAAATATGTTTTGAAACTGATAGTGATACACATCACACGCTGTGCGTCCCATCTGAACTACGGTCTTCAATGTCATTGTGCACAGACACGGGTTTGCTAGGTACCTCTGCCAGATCTATCCTCCCATGTGTCTGGTGAGTGATGGAGATGGCGGAGCGACCATGCTTTGCCATAGAGCGAGTATCTGTATTGATTAACGTTCATGTTTCTTCTGAATCAATCTCCATCGACGAGTGGCTGATTCTTCCATTTTTATTTTCCTTCAAAGTGAGACGGATGATTGCCGGACCCTTGGGAGGTCTTGCATGCATGCGTGGTGGTACAGATTTCATGAAAATAAAGGCCTCATCCCCTCCTCTCTCTAACTAGGCTACTGAAAAGTGACGTATGAATGCTGTGGCTTCAAATCCTTGAAGGGTATACCGTTTTCTTTGTTGTTGTTACCACGTGTTGGATGTATGTATTTGGTTTTGTGGTGTTCTTATATTGTCCTGCATTTTAGCATGAATAAAGTCAAAGGCAACATTAACTAGAAGTGATTAGAGATAAGTTCCAAATACCATTGCTCACTTTTAAACACACTCTGGTTTGCCATGGCAGAAGTTTTGAAAGATGTCTTAAGGTCTACCATGAGCATTTTCTGACTGAAGAAGTAAAATGTTTGCGTGTCATAAGGGCAAGACTTGAGGCTGTGTTTGTCAGCATGTCAAAAGGCAACATATTGGACACAAAAACAGTCAGTGGCATGACATCTTACAATACTTTTTATTTTTCCCCATTTTCCCAGAATAGCTAGAGTTTTCTTTAGAGAGAAAGGGTAGAACTATTCAGTTATTTCATTTTTGCCTTCATAATATTGAGACAACAACTAATTATTTATATCATATGCAAAAGCAATATAAATTAAAATATTACAACTGTAAAATATTCTTTAAACATGGATACAAATGTGAAAAGCTTGTAACGTACTAAGAAATAAACAGAATTACACAGTGGTAAGTTTGACATTGATTTTGTGAAGTTAAGCAGCTGTGGGTAAATATTAAATATTTCAAAATAGTGAAATGAACATTAGTTTACTTTACCAAAATGAACTTCCGACTTAAGACCTGATTAACTTTAAATTGTGGGGGCCGTTGTTTTTATGTTATAACTAATTAATCATGCCTTATACTCAGGATTCATTAATTAACATTGTTCAATGAATAAGCATGAAGCCATAAGCCATGCATGCATACTGAACTTCAGGTAATATTGGTAGCTGTAGTAAAGGCTTTATTGATTCAAACTACTGCATTTGTTTAATGTTAATTGAAGAATCTGCACTGTGAAGCTTTAAAAAAAAAAAAGTTGTTTTCAGAAGCTGGAAATGTGATCTCTGCCTTAGTCCATCAAGTGTCAGTTCCTCTTCCATTCCCTCTCTTCTCGACCAACACCAATAACAGCACTTTAGAGAAAGAGAAAGCAGAGTGAATGGTAAGAGACAGAACGGACCTCTGTTCGTGACCCGACTCAAGGCACTCCAAACCTCAGATTGGTTGGAAATGAAAAGGCAAGAAGCGAGTGGCTCCGAAACTTATTTATATACACTATGTAGGGGAGGGTGTGCCATGCACATATACTGGGTGGGCAAATGTCTTCAGCTTGAAAAAGAAAAAATAATAATAACTGGAGAACATTCAAGGTGTGTGAAGTGCAAGTCATAACACAACCAATGCTCCCTGAAAAGTTTTACAACAGCCCATGACACCAGTCATGACAATGTGTCAAGCAGCATCAATTACTGTGAAATGATGGGGCCTGTTTGAAGGAAAGTTACCAACTGACAAGACAGCAGCGGCTGAACCCACTGAATACTGCATGACACTGTCAAGTCACTTGTTACAGGCAACTTGCATCAGGACTGCATGGGCTTGTTCAAGGCATACAATGTGTGTGTGTGTGTGTGTGTGTGTGTGTGTGTGTGTGTGTGTGTGTGTGTGTGTGTGTGTGTGTGTGTGTGTGTGTGTCTGTGTGAGTGTGTATGCAGTATTTTGTAGTGAAATGCCACTGAACTTTCCTTTCTCATCTTAAATTTACTTTGGTGATAAAAACGATGAAGTACCTCTATTTTGGTTTTAAATGCCTGATTACAGTCTTCACACTTCTATTCACAATATATGATTATGCTGAAGTGAAGGGAACAGGAAAAAGGTGTTTCACATTCTTTTTGGTTGTCATTGGCCATCTGTTCATAATGTCAGTGTTTATGATTGTCAAATAAGAAAGAAACCTAAGAGCACACTCTCTTATTCACTCATTTTATAACATTTATAACATTTTATTTTTTATTCTGATTCCTCTTGTCAAAGCCTGCAGAAGCACTGATTCTTTGTACCCTCTTTTTAAATGCTCAACGACAGTGAAAAGCATCCAAAGCATCTCTCATTCACAAGTCTCTTGTGAGCTTCTAGATACACAAAGAATTCATAATATCACATTACATGCAAGTGCTGCATGGTTTATTGCATAAATAACAGCATTTGATAGAGAGTCAAAAGTGATTAGACAGTAATTACATATCCAATTAGCGTTTTTTAGCCTCAACTACAGATATTACAATAAGTTCATGACAAATAGTGGGGGATTAAGTTCAATATGATTCATTTAGTGTTGAAGGACAGACACTTACAATCAGTGTTAATTACCCAACACCTTTTTGCAGCACATCTGATCATGCGCACATGCAGGATGAGTTCAGATAATTGGCTAGCTTGGGCTTTGGCGTGTATAGAGAACAGCCTGTGAAGGCAATTTAACTGCTGTGTTGGGTTGGTTTTGACCTCTTGAGCAAAGCCTTACTGAGAAACGGCTGTGATGAGGACTGACAAGGATACAGCCCCTGTAGCAGAAGCCTGTCTCCTCCACTATTTCTCCACCACCACCACCCAACCCAGCCTCTCTTCTTTTATTTTTTGCTCTTCTGCACATAGTAAATGCATACTCTGCCCCCTTTTCTAAAAAGTGGAAGGAAATTGGGGATGAAGTTTGGAAACGAGATCCTCTCCGCAAATCAACAGACAAATGAAATGGGGAAAAGTTATATAAGCACATGAGAAGTAACTGGGCTACTTTCACAAATGAAAAATGAATGACATGGATTTATTTCAGTGTGAAATCTCATGTATGTTTCCAACTCAATTTCATACATGGTAGTGTAAATAGGTCTTGAAGATGACTGAGCAGACCCTAAAATGAAGACAATGTATACTTCTTTGAAAATGACATACATACATGTGACAGACATGTGAATACAATATCTATACCTATAATCTCTGTTGAGAGACCAGTCCTTTGCTATGAATATCTAATTATATACAATAAATGTCTCCATTACCTCTGTTCTTGTCAACTTGAGTTCAGATGAAGCTCTTTTTCTTCTACAGGAAGTGGACAATAAAAAGAAGAAACAAAGCTCTTTCTGTGTGTTTTGGAGTTCTGGGTATTGATTTTGAATTGGCTGAACATAGTTCAGCTTATTTTTTTAAAGGGAGGGAGCTGTTCTGCTCTTCAGCTGCTGTTGCACAGGCCTCTCTCAAGGGTTAATCATTAACAGAACCCCTCTGATCAAATGCTACGCTGCAATGGGTTGTAGATGCCCTGGTAAAAAAAGCAGAGAGCAGACAAAGAGTTTATCTTTCACAGACTCTACCAGATACAAAATTGAGTGAGTGCTAAGATGGTGAAATTCTCAAAACCCCCTTAGTCTTTCCTTAATCTTGCAACAGTTTTCCTCTCTCAAGAATGAACAAAGCCCATACATTTGACTTTACTTTGATGATTTTCCTGTTGCCTCCAACTGAAATATTTTGAGCCCTGAAAATTACATCCACTTAAAATCTCTTAGCGCTTCATAATGCTGAGCAGTACAGCACTACTAGTTTAAAACAAACTTTTGACCATACACCCAAATTACAAAGAAAGAGGCTATGGTGTTCCCCTCACAGGCTATGCCAGATTTGACTGCCATCCTTTATTTAAATAGAGTATTATATTCTAATTAAATTCTGAAGTGTACAATCATTTTGAAGTTAGAGAAAACCTTTTGAGACATTTCTATCATGTTTCTATCCTGTACTTGCACTTACATCTAAAAAGTTTGCATATATATGATCCATCACATTTGATAATGCTTTGAATGCAACACATACTGTTGTTAAATAATGACAAATACACAAATCATACACTTAGGTTATTATATATTTTGCTACTGCACAACTGTTGTCTAACTGAGAGTGGAAAATAAGGGCATAGCGGCCAGTGATATGTTGGGTTATATAGAGTGTTTTAAAGAGGCCAGTGATATATTGGGTTATATAGAATGTTATATATGGCTAGTGATATATTGGGTTTTGGTAACATGTGTTTTGGTGTGATAATGGGGATGAACCCAACCCAGCATTGTCGCCCCTCCATTCACTACCACAGCACCAGGACTAGAGCACATGGAATATCATACAATATTAAGCATTCCTTTTTTTGTGGAGGAGAATAGTAATTAGACTGTCACATGTTTAGCAGACATAAAATGTTACAAATGTGACATAAAATGTGACACGTTGAAGACCAACTTGGCTGAACAAAGGTAGCCAGAGAGGTTAGCCGGAGGCTTAAAGATGGCAAGAACAAGACACAGTAATGATTATTTGAGGAAAAGATTAATGACTCTGCTTTGGCGGAACACATTATGGTTAAATGTAGTACAAAACCATTTGACGAAACATAATTAATTACAAGCAACTAGACAAGGTCTCTGAGTAAGGTGTTTATTTCTGTATGCAAATCTTTTTCAAGGTTTTGATTAATTATCTATCTCTGTGTCTTGCTTGCTATGTCCTTTGAATACCACCCAGGGATTTAATTGGGAGGTGTCAGAAAGAAGCACATATGGAGTCTCTTCCAAACACCATTTTTGCAAAGGAAGCCAGATACACTGTGAAATCAAAACAAACCATGCTTTGTCAAATTAACAGTGGATAAAGCCCTATATGCACAATCACCTCTGGACATTCATTGCTGCAGTGTCTTTTTTTTTTTAAAAAAAAAAAAAAAAAAAAAAACATCTGTTTACCACATTGCATATAAAAACCTCTCTGAAAAAAGGCACAGTCAGAAGCATGCCATTTCCTATCTGGTCTATTCCACACACTCCCCACTAACATGGTGGGTGGGTTCCTGCATCTGATCATCAATCAAGCTCAAAAAATAATTTCATATCTGTCAATAAGAGGTGTCAAATGGTTTGCTGCTGGGAAATGCTACCTGCCAGACTGGGCAGGCAGACGCATGGCAAATGACCTGCGAAATGAGAATCAGTGAAATGAACACAGGAACATGCAAGGCAACAGCATTGAATTGGGATCACCTTAGCCGTCAAAGAGCTCAAACTGATCCCCATCCAACTGAATCCACTAGGGCACTGCTGGAGAAAAGTTTTTAAGTTTTGTTTTTAACTGAGCCCTTTCCTGGCTAAAAGTGACACACCTCAGTTGGATACAAGGTAAAGGTAAAGAACACCCTACTTACTTTACCAGCCCAAGGTTTTAAAAATATGTTGCTGAAAACCTGGTCAATGTTTGATATGCAGTCACATCTATAGTGAGTCAAACATGGGAGGAGGTGGAAGCCAGATTAGATAATGATTAATACTGCTGATAATGTTTCAAAGCCACACACATCTATAGTGCTACCAACCAATTGTAGTATAGAACGTGAGATGAGAGGAAGATGGATGTGGGGTTGAAGATCTGAAAGGTTGGTTGTACAGATAAAAATAAGTGATTGATGAATAGATGCAGGGCCAGGCGGTTGAGAGTAGGATGTATAAATGGATGGGTGCAGACGTAGAAAGATAAATAGATGGAAGGAGAAGGGGAGAGGATGACTGGATGATGGGTGAAGGTGGTTACATACAATGCTTGATAGGGAAGATGGATGGGATTTGTTTTTTAGGGATACTTCATAAGTAAATGTCTCTTGGAATGAGGCAACTTCCCTCGGGGAACTGAATAAGAAGATAAAATAAAGATGCCATGGAGGCAAGAACAGGTGGGGAAGAGAAAGCACTCTGACAATTAGATTTTTTCATAAAAATGCAATTAATATCCTTTGCAATGCAAATATGATAATATTGAATATTTGCAATAATTTTTCAGATGATTAAATGGGCCATGTATGGTATTGTGCATGGATGCGATTAAACTTGAGTAATATCAAACCATTCGAGAAATGACTTGGTTTGCGCTACCCTATTGTCCTTCTGTAAATGATGGGCCTGCCTGCCTTTCCCTGATGATAATCATGTTCTTGGAGCAAAGAAATGGTGATTAAATGTTGATTTTCCATCATCCAAGCAGTGGGTGATACATTTTATCACAATGTCCCTGAAACTCCTCAAGGGCTGATTATATGCCTTATCAGAGACTAGGTCTCCCCTATTCAAAGGACAGACATAAAAGGCGTCAGCCCTCCTGTACTCACTCCAGTGACTTTTACGGTAATACGCAGGGGCCTTACTGTTTTCAAGGTCATGAAAATTACTCACGGATGCCCTAAAGTACAGCGGTTCTCACTGAGCAAAGGAGATTGCTACTGCTCTGATTGACACCCCTGTCGTGCACTTTAAAGGTGTACTTAAACTGGAACTCCAAATGAGATTTCATGACACTGAAAGAATGGCCTTGTTATAATTGCTGCCTTTAATACAAACATCTAACAAAACAAAGCATCAATTATACGTGGCCCAAAATAAGAGTCTGGCTTCTCACCATGACCTGAAATCCATCACACACTGCCTCAAGTTCCTTCACTTGAAACGTGCAATATTTACTCTCCATTATGCAAATAGGGACATATGCTATGCAGTCCTACCTACTTATATGCTAACGAAATGGTGCTAGTTCCCTGGCATTTTAAAAGCAGTCCTGTTTATTTACATTATGGTAAACACACACTACATTCGCAGACTTCCCTGCTGCGGGAGAGCTAAATGGTGCAGACAGTTTTGGCATTCATCTTGGGTGATGCTGCGGATTTTTAAGTCAGTTTAAAATGTTCTACCAGCTACGTCCTCTCTCATATCATGAAGGTGTTCTACTTGGATTTAAATATGCCTACTACACAACAGATATGGACAAGCAGTACAAACTCACATTACAGTGTGCAGATAAGTGATATTAGTTTCCCCTGCACAAAATCCATTTCTCCCCCCATGCGTATAGCAAAGTACAAAGCCTTGAGGAGTTATTTGCATCTCACTTCTTCAGCATAATCGGCTAAAGAAAATGTTAGACACCCACAATTTTTTTCTCTCTCTCTTTATCTTTTTGTCCTCTTTTTCTCTGTCTACACACACAGACACACACATGAAAGAATAACAGTAAACATATCCACCAGATTTTGTAGAGGTTTGTGTCCTGGCATTTGTGCATATGCGAGAATGTGCATGTGTATATGTGTGTGTGTGATACATGAAATATATTGTCCATGTAAACGTGTGTGTGTGTGTGTGTGTGTGTGTGTGTGTGTATGTTTGAGTGTGTGTATGCTTGAGTGTGTGAACAAATCCTCTGTCTCTCTCACACAGTGTAGTGGACAAGCTTTTGCAAAGATAGAGGCGAGAGGTGGAGTGAGTGACTGTGAATGTGGTGCAGGCAATCAGAGAAGACAAGGCAAGAACAAGCCAATTATTACCACTGATGACTGAGGTGCCATCCAAATTAGGAGCTTGCTGAAATGCCGGGGGGTGAGGGGGGTGAGGTGGATTCATCCACACAGAGAGCAAGAGGTTGGAAACAGCCTCTTTCTCTGGTGGCTGCAAGGCACTGTTGGCATTAGGATATTCAGCAGTTGTCGTTGAAACGTGGTGAATGACCCAGGATGCAGGCAGAAAAGAAGAGTGATTGATCGTAATTGATCAGACATGGGAACATGCTGCCTGGATGCTTCGAGGCGACGTCACAGTGCCAAGAGGATGGCTCTCGCTCTGCCGTATTATTGCAGACTTGGAGGGCAGCCAGGGAAGAGAGGGTGCCGTGACAATTCAATTAAATTGCTCAGTGTCTGTGCCTTGGCCAGCTGACCTGCAGCCTCGCACTGAAGGTCCAACCAACTGATAGCATCATTTGCCTTCATCTTTCAAATTTGGAATCCATTTAAGCCGCAAGTGGAGCAATTAATCATGTTAGCCGGAAGGGCTCAGATTTCCTCTGTCATTATTATCTAAATAATACGTAAAGCAAATAGAAACAAATGACTTTATAAGAAGGGAGGTATTTTCTGTGGTGGAGTGAACAGTAAGGGAACACAGGGAAATATAAAATGGATTAAATTAGGTATTTTAATGGACCTGCGTAGTTTGTCATTTTTAGTATGACCTTGGGTCAGTGTGGGACCTTGGCAATAATGTTATTTGAATCAAAAGTCCTTTCTAAGTCTGGTGACATGCTGTGTTCTCTGTTCAGATGACCTCTTTGAAGTGTCAAAGATTATTTGAGATTAAAACATACCTTGTTTTCTCTTACAGTTCTGCGAGTTAGAAGAAACCCAGCTGCAAAACAAAACAAACCAGAAAAACAAAACAAAATAAAAAACTATATATATATAAACAGAATAAACAAACAGTGAAAACAGAATAAAAAACAAACAAGCAAACCAAACTCAGTAACAGAGGACATTCATTTTTCCTCAGGCCTTACTCCTTCTATTCACAAAAGCCCTGCATGCTCAGCTTGACTCACTTGTTCTTGGTCAGAAGGAACTGCCTGCAGTGAACCCCCAGGGCTTGGTGTATGTCAGTGCTTCAGTTCCCCTCTAACATGCAGGGTCTCCAGATTGTTATAGTACCCTAGTCTAGAAGTCATTCAAAGTGATTTTCAGAGATAATACTGTGGATTCTTTAGGTGTGTGCTGACGGGTTGAGTCAAAATCTCCTGCTGGATACTTTATTGTCCCAGTTCCCATTCAACTCCTAGATCTCTTGTGTTTGTTTACTTCCATAAAGCACTAAATTTGAAGTCAAATTCACAAAATGAACATAAAAAACTCCTATTTACACTGAGATGTTATTTGTACTAGGCTATATTTTCTCAGACAAATTCCATGATATTAAAGGACCAATATGACAACAGTATTTCTATAATTATCCGTTCATTGTACTAAACGCTGCACTGAATGTGTGCAGATGAATCAAGTCTAAATAGGGCTCTTCATGGTGAGGCTCCTGCAGGAGCAATCTCAGCTAGATAGAACACACCCCAGCCAGTAGCTTATAATTTGCCCAGGATCACAGCTGTTTTCTCCCCATTAAACCTGTCAGCAGGCCCGATGCACAGAGCCAGAGGTCACCTTGGCACAGTTGATTAGGAGAAAGGCCCACGGCGAGAACTGAGACTCAGTTTCTAAACGCGCTGTTTAGGTGACGCCATAGAATCTTAATCCAGCTCTGATCGTTGCAAAGGCGGATGACGTCACAGAGAGCATTCCATTCCCTGTTGCACTCTCCCATTGGAATTCCATACAGGTCATTTTCGTGTCACCAGTGAAGTGTAGATCATGCCAATGTAATGACCCAAGGAGTGAAATAATGCTTCTGGTAATGGTCTGCACTTAGTGTATCTCCCTAATTGTTTAGGGAGTTTAGTTGTTTACTGCAGTGCAAGCAGGAAATGACGGATTATTTGAGCGTGCTGTGACATTTTTTATTAGGTGTTCAACCAGCTGATTTTAACTGGAATTACTTCACAGTGCTGCTGATACATTCACCAAAGGGCCCTAAAACTGAACCACCATCATTGATCATCCTCCTAGGCTCGGGCTTTCACCACTTGAGTTTTATTATAGCTGAAGAGGATTATAGTGTGATGTGGCATCAGGACATAGCTCCGTAGATTTACGGTGGACGCAATTATTATTGAGTGCATTGTTGCTTGTGAATCAGTCACCTCGCACATATCAGCATGAAGCCATTTATAGCAGTAATGATGGACTATTCCAGTAAAATACATGGGATTAATAGTAATGATTGCAGGTTAAAAACCCTATCCTGCCTTTCCTTTTACGCTTAAACGGATTTCATTTAAATGTGATGACTACTAATTAAGGTTGATACTGGGTAAATGCATCCATCTCTCCATCTCTCATTGTCCAAACAATAACCATTCCACTTTTTGTTGTTAAATGTAGTCAGTGACCTTTGAACAGGGGTGTAGCCCTTAGGCCTTATCATGGCTCAAGGAAGAAAATAGGTTGCGTTGAGACAATCACATCAATGTTACTGTAACATCATAATTACAACCCCCCCCCACACACACACACACTTCTTGAAACAGATCGTTGATATAGGCTATATCTCACTTTTTAAATATTAGGCCTTCATTTATAACATTATATCGCGTACCCCCACTAAAAATTAAAAATTACGTTTCCAGAGGTTTTACTGTGCTCATTAGCTCACTCCTAGAAACAGAAAATATGACATTTAGATAATTATTGGACCAAATAGCTATTAATGATGAGTCATTAATGCAAGATCACAAATGGTATTTCATGTATTTTAATAGGCTTTGTCTGCAAAAATAGCATGTTGCATGCATGACTTTTTTATTTGCATTTGATGCATGAACATTAATTATGGTTATCAGAACATGTAGTAACATTCAAAGAATGGGAGACCGTGGGGAAAATGTGACTGAACCTAGCCTATATTACATCCCAAAACTGTTGCTTAAATTGTGTATGTTTATCATTTCACCAGTTATAGCCTGCCGTTTGAAGTTTCAATAGCTATGATAGTTAGCCTGGTTCTCATATACGGATCTGCTATGCAGCTCGGTCTGGTTAATTTCCTGTCATCTCCCACTTCCCTGAGACAGAATAGATGGACGCTGAGATGGATGCTGAAATCATTGCAGCACTGGACAGACCTACAACCAGGCAAATGATTCTGATGGCAGAAATGAGACAAACTGCAGAAATGAGACAAACTGGTGTGCATCATATTTTGAAACACACATTAAGCCTTGGTCTTGGTTCCTATGGAGCCCTAAAAGTGTCCAATATTTGGGCATCAGGAAGTGCACTCAGTTTACTAAGGGTCCACTACCTGAAATGAAAGGCCAGCCAAAAGAGGGCATTAGAAAACTGCAGGACTGTTTTCAGAAAACCTAAACAATTATGTAAGCAATTACGCTAGACACACACATGCACACACACACACACACACACACACATACTGCTGGAAAGAATGTGATAAAGAGGTAATCCACTGGTATTTGGGGACAAATGTTTTGACCATGCAGCATTTTGAGTCTGAGGCTGGTTTCTTAACACCCTGTCCTCCAGGACCCCTCCAGCACAAACACATGCAGCTCTTACCACCAATATATCACATGGATGTGGCTTCATGAACGGACAGTGACATGAACACAAACACACACACACACACACTCACACACAACCTCTCAGAGTAGCATGAGTGCAGGTCTAAAACCACACACACAAACTCTCTCTCTCTCTCTCTCTCTCTCACACACACACACACACACACACACACATACACACACACATACACATGTTCACATGTATACCCACACACACAGCTTCTCGGGTGAATACGTATCCTGCACTTAATTGTGTCTTAGAGCTACTGCTCTCCTCTGGAGATCTCATTACAGTGTCCACAAGCTGTTCAAGCAAACGCACTCACATACCTACACACACACTGGCACACACACACACACACACGCATACCTACATACTCAGATACACATACACACTGGCACACACACTCATAAGTATATATCCAGATACGCACACGCACACACACACACACACACACACACACATACACAGACGCACTCACACACAGAGACACACACATACACACACACACACATACACACACACACACGTACATAACCATATATGCTTGCACACACACACAGACTCTCCCCACTCTCTCACACACATACGCACACTCTGATTTGCACACACACACACACACACACACACACACACACACACACTGCCCTATCTTATCACCCCTTCATTAATGATCCACTGAGCTATTACCACAAGATCCTCATTGGCCATGGACACTGAGCGCTGCAAATGAGCAAATCAATATTTATGCCTGTCACAGTTCGATGTGCTTAGTTGGACATTTCTGAAATTTCACATTCTCACTAACATGATCAAATTATGGATGCATCAAAATGTAGAAAGCAGTGTCTGGGAAAGTTATATTGATATACTGTATCCATCTGGCTCTCAGAGACTGTAGTGTTACCAGCATAAACTGCATAAACAACATGACCTATAATAAACCATAATCATTTTTTATTTCGTATAATAATACTCATGAGTACAATTTCAAAAACATGTTTTTGCACACATTAGCTGTTTATATACTTACATGATCTTCACAAATATAGAAGGGTAATTTAAAAAATTCTATGTTTGACTTAATAATGCTTTCAAGTTACAGACGTATATTTTGACTAAATAATGCTGACAAGTTTGATTCAAGTGGAAAATTGGGCTTGTTATCAATATTCAAACCCACTGAGATTGGATAACAAAAGGCTGTCAGACCTTAAAATGTGTTCATTACCCAAGGGCTTATCTCACCAAATGTGACCCTCGTTAATGCTAAAGGACAAAGCCATTTAAAGATAGAGACGTATTTAACAAATCAGAAAACTGCATTTGGATTCATTACCTCAAGCCCCACGATTCCCATGTACATACTGGATGTTGCATTCCTAATTAGGGGTGGGAATTGATAGGATTTTATTGATGCCATTGTTGATCCTGCTTATCGGTCTGATTCTACATCAGGTTTTCAGTATCAACATGAACCTATAATGTGGTCTATACTGCATTACTATTGTGGTCATAATGGCTTATTAGAATGAAGTAAACCCTCTAGAGCTGTGTTATATTTCCATTCTACTTTGAGAGAGACCAATTGCCATGATTTGGCCTATATTAAAGCACTTGATACCCAGTGTTCCGAATGCTAAAGAATAAGTACTTCATCAGCCATTGATATCCCTCTCACCATAAACTGCAAACCACCAGTGTAACAGTCACTGTCTTTTACTAGTCACTTTCAGCTAGCCTCCTCCAAAGGCCATATAACATCCTCCTTATGTCACATAACTCTGAGAGGTCTCCAAGAAATACAGTTTGAGTTAATGGGTTGACTGTTGGTGAATCCGATAAAATGACAGGGAGAACAGTGAGAGCACAAATCACTCAAGGTCCTATCTATAAATTATTTTGTTAATGAAGATTCCTTTGCACCTTGGCCTTGGGCCAAGGAGAATTGTTATGAAAAGAGAGAGAGAAAGTGCCTTCAGCAATACAAACTGGTGTCAGGGCACTTAGTCATGCAAGGCCGGTGTCCTTGCACCAGTGTTACTTTAAACTGCACCAGTGCCCCACCCCTCGACCCCCAAGCTCACGGATCTCCATCACCCTGTCACTTCATTCAACCTGGGTGCACCACAGAGAACGGAGTGGGCCATGAATCATCGCAGCCTACTGTATAGGGGCTGTGCATTCAGTAAAAGCCAATGGTGAGCATCAGCATCAGGATATATCAGTGAGATTGCAGTGAATTTGTGGTGTTGCCTTTTTTGTGTGTAATTCTGTGCAGTCAGGAGGCTGTTGTGGTTTTCCTGTGCACTTGCAGATAAATTGTGGTGTGTGCTGTTTTTTTTCTATGCAGCCAGCACAGTAGGTGAGTGTTAATAAACAGAATGTTATGACGGGTGTAAGCTCAGTTGCAAGCCTGTCTTTGTGTTCATTGCAGTTTGCCATCTTACGACCACACACTTCTCTTCACTTGAGGAATGAGGAGCAATTGTAAAAGAGCAAAGCATAATGACTATTTCATGGTGGATGCTTACTGTTTGCCTTGTATTTATATACTTTTGTGCTTAAGGAAGACAATAGGAGGGGGGGAGGGGGGGACAAAAATGCATCAGAAGAAAAATACTGTTTGTCTAGTGATTCTGTCACTCTCTCTCCTTCCCGAATTATGAAATTGCATGGGTGGTGGTGTGTGCTATGCTATGCCGGCCCACTTTAAACAAGATATTGCTTTTGAAGATGACAAGCCTGAAATGATGCATGGCCTTTATGAAATGATTAGAACCAAGTAGCTGTGGCGTGATGGAGGGCTCTCGCAATCGTTTGTGGTAAACCAGCTGAAAACTGAATTAAAACATGCCCTCGGAATGCATAGGTGGATATACTGGTCTTGTGTTTGTGACTCCCACTCTGTTCCTGATGTTTTCACTGAACAGAACATTAGATTATTAATCTGAATTTCTTCATGATTGTCCCAAATTGATGATTTACTTGCATGTGCATGTGTAAAATTGATATACTGCATACCGGATCACGATATATTGGTAATATGAAACAGATACAGAATAATTCATAAATGCTAAATACACTTGTGTGTATTTTTGTCTGTAAAGGCTTTAGATTATGTTTCTTTGAGAGATAGAATGGCTCATGTCAGGGTTTTAACAAGAGTATTCTCTCCAGACAGCTTCATAGCTGTATAAAGTCTTAGAAGTGAAATTGATTCAGTTCACAACTTAAGCTCTCTAGTGATTAAAACTAAAACCAGTTTTGTTGTACACTGTTGGTTATAATCCAGGGATGCTGCTCACTCAATTATTTAAGAGTTGTGTCAACATCCTACCTGTAATAGTGTCATGTTTTCTCATTGGGCATTGTTCAACAGAGGCTCTAATGTATTCTACATGTGTGTACTGGGGTAAAAAAATCGTTACTTTATGGATACTTGCTGGGCACGTCAGAATGGGAACCAAAGTACCACAGGAAAGCCAAGGAAACAGGTCTAAAGTGTATGAGCACAAATCCATAGCTGCAAATAGGTGAAAAAGCAGAAAGAAACTTTCAAGTACAAGTACCGTTGCAGGGAACCATAGGTATAAATAAAAGCATGATTTATTTTTAGAGTTCTGAACCCTTGGCATGACTTCTAAAAAGCATACAGCAGCGTTGGGTTTCTTGCTGAGCTTGATAAATTGGAAAGCTTTCAGTGCTCGCTGAAGACCTGCTATCCTGTGGGTGGTCTTTAATGGTCACATCGTTGCACTAGAATCCTGTAGGAGTTAGGAGCTGGTAAATGGAAGCACAACAGACAATTAATTTGCTCTCACTCTTGGTGTCAACAACCAAAGGCATCCTTGCCCATGGTTACAAAAATGGAATATTGTTCATGGTTGCAACAAGGTGCAGCATCACAAATACACACAACCATACTAATGAAAATTCTGCAATGAAAAGAAATCTGTTTGTCATCTGAACTTTTTTTCAGATAAAATGTATTTTAACAGAAAAAAAAGTGTTCGTAGTTAACAGAGCAAATATATTTTGGAACAAAAGCAGTGTCCTCTAAAGCATAAAAACTTTTTTTTATTGTCCTTATTATAACTGAGGTACTGATAACCGCTTAAGTTTTACAACATACATTTTTACATTTATTCATATTTATATTCAGATTTAATTAATTTAAAAGTATTGTACATGCTTTAGGGGTTCACATTCCCCAGTCAAATGTAGCATAATGACTGAAAAAGGCACATGATTCCTCCTGTGACCACATGATTCTCATCTGTGCATAAGCAATAAAGTCAAGAAAAGAAACAAGAAATGAAAAGGAAAAAAGAAAAAGCCTAGTTGCAGTCTTGAGGGAGCTGGATCTTGATAGGATTATCTTCATATTAGCACTTCGGATATAGTTGACTCTCCAGATGATTTTTATTTATAGCTGACATGGTTACAGAATTATTTCTTTATAAACCAACCTTGACATGACTCTTGTGATCCTAGCACACAAACACTGTCCCAACACGGTCCATTTAATATACCTGTAAAACATGAGCACAGCCTTTCAGTTATTTGCTCTTTGCGTGTATTGCAAGTAGGCAGAAGAAAAGTTGCTCATTGCAAAACCTTCTGTTTGCACTGTGGCCGTCCTCTGTGAATCCCTTGGTGCCTTTGAATGAATTTATTGATGATGTTTTAAACACAGTTTATAAAAAGCACTTAATCTCCAGCAAAGGGTGTTTGTAGTCTGTGGAGAGCCACACACATTCTTCGTTTGAGTCGATCATTCATGATTTATCTTAAAAAAACAAACAAAAAAAAATCATTATTCATTATTGTTTGTGATATTGTTATCAACAATGTTCTCCTGGAATGACCACTCAGTGTCTTGGGTGCTTTATCCAATTGCGAATCATCCATTTTTGTCCAGAGCATCGCTGGACCACAAGCCGCAAGCCAAAGTTAGCATCTTTGGCCATTTCTACTTCCAAACACCGTCCAGTATCTCTGCTGATGATGGGGCCATTCTGAGAGAAGAAAGAAAGAGAGATAAATTCACAAAAATTACAAAGATAAAAAAACTTGTGAACACTTGTGAATGTAAATGCCTCCAAGCCAAACACTTAAAAGTCTTGTCATGTTTATCCTTGGATATTTCACACCAAACTCTTATTTCATGGTCGAATGGATCTAAAGGTTTTCACTGCAAAGCTCAGTCAACATCATTAGCATCCAAATCCTGCCACAGGCAATTCTTTGTTGTTACCACTGTGGGGAAAATACATTTTAGTTATTGATAAAACCCCAAGAGTATATGGCTGAAGACAGATCTTCTAAAAGATGTGTCATTATCATCAATATAGATTCTAAGAGCGCATTATAAGAGTCTGTAATTGCTTGTGGATAGGAACTACTTGAGATGGGAAAATATCCTTCTAATCTCCCTCTGATATGGCACATCATAATTTATACACGGTGAACATAGCTATTAATAATCAAATTCAGTGGAGCTTGTGTGTCTGTATGAATTCTATGGCTCATCATACGTTCAGTGAGATGTTTGCTTTTTACAATGCGGAAGTAGCAGAACTACTACTACTACCGATAGTAGTGGTAGTGGTAACACTAGCAGTAGCCAATACCTGTGTGAAATCCCACAATCGTTGGGATGTGCGAGACACAGCATCACACTTTTTCAGGCTTGGTGTACGGCTCCTCCCGTCATCCACCAAACACTTGGTGTCAGGCAGAAAGGTGGTTGAGCCCAGAGGCCCCAGCTGCAGAAGGCCCTCTGTGGAGTACCGTGCCAGCTACAAACACAGACACATGTGCATTCAACATGACATTGCCCTCAGTGACAACTACAAGCACAGAGACATGGGTATTCAACATGGGTATTCGACCTGACATTACACTCAGTGTAGTATAGTGCAAACCACCAAGAAGTACCTGTGTGGACTATTGTGCCAACTACAAATACACATGGGCATTCAACATGGCACACATTTCACAAATACAGATAGATAGAGAGATAGAGATAATTTCATAGAGACAGATAGATTTATATTTAATATTTATATTTTATATTTAATCAGCTGAAAAAGAGTGATAAAATCTATGGGTATTCATTGCATAAGGATACAGCAATGATGTGCTAAATTATTCAGGATTATAGTACTCTCACCAAAATGAGAGGTGCAAAGACAACACTCCAACACAGGCCTGAAGGACCGTAAATGGTGAAATTCACATCCCCTGCTCATTGTTTGGAAGTCACTCTTAATTGGAGGTAATGGAGGCAATTGTCCTACTTGTGGAGTTAAATGGCTGCTTCCAGAGACGAAAACAAGGCATTGCATATGGCTGGTTGCTTGCCTCTCCTCAGCCTCTTTGCTTGGAGTCACTCAACCAGCCAGGGAGCTCATACATCTCATCCTGTGCCAGTGGCAAAAGTTACAATGGAGATAGAGAGTATTTTCTGCACAAATATTCACCAGACATTTCTTTTTTTTTCCAAAAACATTCTTGTCATGTTTTAAGATATTTCAGATGTATACTGGAATTTTATTGATCTATAGCTCTATTCCACTTAAGGTTTTCTGAAATTTGGTTTGTGTTTGTGAGATTTCCTGTCCTTTTTATGTCATGGCTGCACAGCGGTGTGACAGTGTGAAGGTATGAGAACCCGTGGCTGGTAATCCTCCTGTGCTTTACCACTTAGTAACAGCGTAACACAGCACTACTCTCTGAGCTTACAGACTCGCCCCTGGCCTGCCCCAGAGAGTTTGTGTGAACGAAACACATGTCCCCTGGGGGAGCAGAGCAGACCACCAGTAGAACTTGCTGGAGTGTAACCAATTTAAAGCAGGCGATCTGCTGAGATTTGGAAAGGGGGAGCCTTTCTTAGCATGTGTGGTGCGCAGCAGTGTATAGGGACTCCAGACACCAGGAGCGTGCTTAGTGCATTTCTGAGATTCACCAGAGAATTCACCAGAGAATACTTATTACAGAAAGTGTGTATGGATAGAGGATAGAACACAAAGCCTACGGATGAAGCCCCCAGATTGGTACAATTGTTCAGACTGTGTATAAAAATAAGAGGTTATTTCACAAAACCTCATAAATTATGTTGTCAGCCATAATTTTGTTTGATTTTGTCTATTTTGAGCATTGTAATATAACGAGGAAGAATGTCTGCGAAACAAAAATCTCGTTGTAATATAACAAGGAAGAATGTCTGCGAAACAATTTTTGTCATTACTCTGGTAGCTCAGCGACATAATGACACAGAATTCATTTCGATTCCTTTATTTGCCAGGAGGGCTGGCTTGAAGGCTTAGCGGGGGAATTTCTCCACATAGCAGCAAACAGCAAGAAAAGATCTGATAAACAATCCCAGCATCTCATTCGGTGACGTCCCGGGGAGAACAACATACGACGTTAGAGTAATTTATTCAAACCTTTTCAATATCTCCCTCGAGCTTGTCCTGGCAATCAAAAAACATACCACCCAATCTCTGTAACTGACAGCACCTCACTGTAGTTGGCAAGACAAAGAGAACGTGTGGATATACTTTTGCTGTTGAGATGTCTTTAAAAAAAAGAGAATCATAAGGCCACTATTAAGGCCCTGTTTACACGTATCTAGATATTTTTATGAATGGATACTTTTTTAAATGTTTATTTTTTTTTATTGCGTTTATACCTAACCAGTGGAATCCAGAAAATACAGCATTTTGAAATGTATCTCCACTTTGGAGGCCGCTTTAAAAAATATCAATTTAGGGTGGCTAAAATTCTGTTTACGTGTAATCAAAAGGCCCAAACGAATAAAAATAGCTAGATGCATGTAAACAGGACCTAAGAGTCCTGTACAAGGCTCCCTCAATGACTACAGAGCACTGGAGTGGAGATCATGTGGGAGGGTGGGGAAGAGGACTGACCTGAGAGGACATGCCGTGGCACGGGTAAAGTATAGCCTTGTCATCATCCTCAGATCCCTGGTCCAGGCAATATCCACTTGCTTTGCTGTTTCGTACCTGGACACACACGGATAAGCACGGACATGCATGCACACACACACGTACCCATACACATGAGGACAGGTATAGACACGTATGCATGCACACACACACATGTACACATGCTCCCACACACACACACACACGGACACAAAGACATATAGAAATTCACAGTGTTTGATCTGGTGCAGCATATGAATTATAGAATACATCCATCTTTTAGTACACATATAGCGAAGCAACCTCACAATATCCTAGGACTCACCCCTTTCACTGTCAACCAGATGCTCAAACAAAATACCTACAGTTCAAACACTAATACTGAAATTTAAATATAAATTACTGCAATATAAATTACTCCAATAAATGCTTAGACAAGAACCGTTTTTTTTTTTCATTTCATTCTGAGCTTCCTCCCATATTTCACTATCGGATACGTGCTTCCCATATCCCAGGATGGAGATATGCTGCCTGTGATTTCAGATGACTCACTCTCAGTGCACGGCCAAAGGCACGGCTCAGTATTATACTGCAGTTGCTCCTGCCATGACGGATGACGAGGGGAGAAGAGAGCCATTTTCTCCGGCAGTTTCAATATGGCAGCGTGTGATTCGCTGACTGTCTCGTGGCCAGTCTGCTGGTCTGAAATAGTGCCATCTAAATGTGCTATGCTTCAAGGAATCCATTTGCAAGATGCCCAAGTAGAACATCCATACAAAACTGTCTGTAAAAGATTGTAATGCTTGTTCAATCCATACTTTCATTTTGATTTATCCACATTATAGTTTTGGGAAGGTTATTGATTTTTTTTTCTCCCTCTCTTGTGGAAATCAATGAGGAAACACTCTTTTTTTCCTGCAATGACTGCATATGTGATTGTATCTCTTGATTTTTTTCTCATAATGTCTGCTCTGCTGTGTTTGAAACTAGTTAAGATAACTTATTAAATACTTAAAGGCCTATCCATCTTTTACTACAGTTACAGCTACACCTAAAGTTCATAATATGACAATAAGACAATATTTAATTCTTTATGAATTATTATTTTTGTCAATATATTATTTTGATCATCCCTGTGACTAATAAGAAAATGCTTGTTGTCATCACAGGCATAGTGTTAAATTGAACTCACCTCCCCGTAGGTAATTGTGTTGTTATATATTCTCATCTCAGGGTACACATGCTCCAAGTACCAACGGAAGTTCCGGCATTTCAGCCTCTTCCTCAAGGCCATCCGCTCCGACACATCCCCAAAATCCACCCCTGGATTCTGTTGGGGGAACAAACAGGAGGCCTTGAATTTTTTTTTAAGTCAGCATGACACTCACAAAACCGGTCTCCCACAGCAGGACCTGAAGGCCAGAAGAACCCACTGAAGGAGAGAGAGGAGAGAGGACAGGAGGACAGAAAGAGAAAAGTCTTTCCACACAGGAAACCGTGTCAGTCATCGGGGACTCTTATTGTTCTTTCATTAGGCGTAATACAATGCTGTGCAAATTCTAATCAGCTGTTTAATTATGAGCGTTCATGGCCCTGTTGGCTCCGAGAACGAGAGGCTTCCCAGATTGATGTGGGGAATACATAATAACCGCAATGCTTCAGTGAGCTAGACTCCCCTGACACGAGACGCCTCATTTGGAGACACTCTGTTTCAACACCCTGTGCAAACATTCACAATCCACAGCTGAATATCAACAATATGAAGTTACACAGATAGGAATTAGCATAGATGTCCATTAATGTGTGTGTGTGTGTGTGTGTGTGTGTTTGTGTGTGTGTGAGAGGGGGGGGGGGGGCATAAAGAGGACATAATCTAATCCACTAGCGATCATAAAAAAAGATATAGATTGAAATGAACATTTGCATTCAGATGGTGCTTAGAGACCATTTAGGGCTTGCCTAAAGCCCTTCATCAGAATGAATAAATAGGCTGGACACAGAGTCAAAGTGCACACAGTTTCAAAATACATCAGTGTCATTAAAAGTTAGGCATGCTGTGAGGGTATTGTCACAAGAACTCTGCCGAAGTCGCTTTGAAAGATGTGTAGAAGAGGCATATAATTCATTTTTCATACATTAAACTTTTTTCCATGTCAGAAGCACTGAGTTTGACTAATGTTGCACTCCCACAGGCACTTCAAAGCATTTCTGTCAAAAGTGATTTCAGGAGGCTTTGGGTGACTGTTTCATCCAATAGCCTCTGTCAGATACAGGCTGTGCTACTGTCTTTCACAGCCTTCCCTGTTGTTTACATTGGTGGGATGGAGGTGTGGTGTGATAACAGGAGAGGACTTGCATCTAAATTTGGTCAATAGACTCATTCAATGTTAAGGTAACATTAGTATTCTACTTATATTTCATAACAATTTAGTTCCTCTCTAACAAAACATCCACAGGTGAGTGACAGGGCACAGACATTTGTTGCCAGGGCACAAACACAAACTCACATTCATTGGTATGTTCCAGGCCATGTAGACATGTGACTTGTACTCATCCATCCAAACCTCCGCAGCCCGCAAGGCATTCCTTTTGGCATAGTAGTCAATGTCGTTATTATATGGCTTCTTGGTGCGTTCAATATGGGCCACGCGAGCACACGGCAGGACCTCCATACTCCCTCCACATTGCCATACCTGCAGGGAGAACCACAAACACATCAATAACCCACACAGCATAAACTGACACCAGACGCATTATTCATTTGAATACAGGAAAAAATTTAATTGAAATGCTATTGAAGCATTAGGGCCTATAGTCTGATGGGGAAGACTCTTTTGCTGTTGTAGCAAATTAAGAATTACGGTTGTACACTGTATATCTGCTGAAAGGGATGAAGCACAAAGTGATGAACGAGGTTGTTGTGAACAAGGCCATAAATATGAATCCCTACAGAGACTACTGTTGACACAGAATTACCCTGACACAGAAAATGTTGTGCTTACTTGTGTGTCAGGGATTCACTTAAAATAGGAAAGGAACCCACGTCATCGAAAAAGAAAAAAAGAAAAGTTTTGCAGCCACAGCATGACAAATTCATAAATAATAAGTGAGCTGGTGACATCAATACCTCAACTTTTCAATGGTGTTAATTTGAGGTCTGTGGGCAACAAGCTCGCTATATGATAACATAGCAAACTGGGCCTATGGTATGCTTCTTTTCCATATATTTAGTTGACCACATGTGCTACTAAGCAAGGATGTGTGCAGGTACTTCTGCTTAAACACTACATCTCAACTCTTTTGTATCAATCTAAACACATAATAAGTGAACCAAACACTACTATTCAACCAACTCTTAACAGCAGCAGCACCCCTTTTTAATTTATCCAAGGGAAGAGGTCAGCTGTGAGCCAGTGAGTTGTAAAAATTATTGCATTAAAGGAATGAAAAAAATCAAATCAAATATTTAGATAGAAGAAATGAGTGCTGTGGGGTTAGAAGACCTCTGAAGAAATTAATTTTATTGGACATGGTCTCCTAACCTTTGAGATGTATTGGCAATGTGTACTCCATATGCATTCTAACAAAACTCACATTAGAAGAGTTTCATTGTCACCAGTGATATAAACTCAATGTAGCATAAGTGTGCTGCATATTGGTTTAATTGAATTGCTCAAGAGGCTGTTAAGCATTTCCTACTTAGGTAAGGAGGGTAATTTCTGCTGTGAATTTTAATAAGGACTTTTCATGTAACTATACAATAACTGGCAATACTTGACTGCCCAAATGAATTTATTCTTAAACTATGTGAACAAAACCATCGGTACAACCATTAAAAAGAGACAGTTTTTGATTATTTGACATTTGGAAAGACAGTCTATGATAAGACATGCTGAAGCTATTGCAACTCACTCTGCATTGGATTTTATCAAACACCACACATGTTAAGTCTTCATTTGCACTGTGACTTCCTCATGACATGACAGAACATAATAGACAAAAACAAAACAATTTAGCCAAGCTTACACTTGCTGTTTGACAAAAAGAGCAAACATCTATTTAAAGGCCAAAACAGATTAATTGATTAAAACAGGTGTATTTTCTGCTCAATACAATACTTCAAGTGCCTCCTTCTCCTGAGTCCTAAGGCTCATGATTAACATATTGTAACCTTTTCCAGTGTATTCTCAAAACATAATTTTACAAAATCCATTAAAAACTGCTCTGACCAAGTCTTTCCTTTCTGACTTTAATTAAATTTCTTTCACCTCTTATGCAGTATATTCCAGTAACTTGATTGTGTATGTTAGGAAAATGCTTTAACATAAGCAAAGTGGAATAGGCTTTTCCTAATTCTTCACCTGATATACATACATCCTCCTCTTTTTGTTAATAATCATCATGTTGATAATCTTATGGATGAAGAGATTTTAATGTAATTATACCCTTCAAATTGTCGTAAAATGCCCTTCTGACAGAAAATATTGTCTGTGTAACATTTCTGTGTGCTGATCACTCCCTCTCGCCAAGTAATAATGATTTGACCTTTGCTACACGAGCAAGAACGAGCCCTGGCACTTCTGAGGAAAAACAGGTGGTGCACAGCAGCCGGCTGCCACCTCATGTACATCACGTTCCTGGATGTCTTATCCTGCTGTCTTTTTTGCTATCTCTTACAGTCCCTGCCAGAGCATTAGCAAAACAAATCAGACCAAATGACTTGTTTTCTTTGGACACAAAAGAGATAATGATGAACCAATGATTGCACCAGTGCCAACTGGAAAACACATTTGCATCAAACCGTGAGAAAATTGCCATGATGATGATGATGCCTCCAAATTGCAAATAATTGATCTGCAACTGCAGGAGTTGATGATTTGAATTTGTGATCAGGTTAAATACTGTGCACCTTACTCCATATTCCTACAGTCCACAGTGAGACCGTTTGTGTAATTACACCAACTGCACCAACCTGGTTTCATTTCAACACAGCAGTGATTTTAGATTTAGAAAAAATGTCAGTATACCATTAGTTTCAGTGTCATGGGTGGCCAGCACATAAGTATACTCTTTTGATCCCATGAGGGAAATTCACTTCTTTGCACTTAACCCGTCTGTGAATTAGTGACGCACACACCAAATGAGCACACAGCGAGGTGAAAAACACTAACCCAGAACAGTGGGCAGCCTGTTGCTGCAGGCCAGGGTGCAGTCAGGGGTTAGGAAGCTTGCTCAAGGGCACCTGAAGTGTGGATGTGGACGAGGCCCTAAACAGTAGGCCACCGCTGCCTTATACTTACATTTGTAGACAGCTGTTTGTACAGTATGTACCAGAATCAAGAGATCAAGCAAAAAGCTGGCATAGACACAACAGTGGCTCTTTCAGAAATTGATGTTTGTAAATATGACTCATGTTCAGTACTGTCTAACATGTAGAGTCACTTTCTTGTCCCCATCTTCAAACACCTCATAAAATATAAGAGTATGGAAACAAAAAACATAACCTTTGATGGCATAAGGTCAAAAGTTCAGCTGCTCATAACATCCACATAACTCCACATAACTGCATGCTGATTTGTAGGCCTATCTGAAAATCATGAACCTTTTACACTTGCTTTACTGTAACCAACCAGAAAGAATTAGAACTAGAGTTTACTCCGGGACACTAATGGAAAAATACTTTGTTGTGATACACTGCGCCAGAATAATTTTGGTCTTTCTTTTGAAGTCAGTGGGTGCACATCTCTGACTACTTATTTGGAAATAACACACCCCTAGGAAACAGCTGTCTTGTGGCAACCACATGTTGGGTGATTTAAGCATCCCAACTCTACATATGTATAGCTAACAGCACATCAAATGTGATCCAGCACAGAAAAAAAGAAAAACTGCATTAAATCTACTTTCAAGTCAGCCAGAGGAAACAGTACCTTTTCACCACACTCAGCAGTCACTCAATGCCATTTGTTAGATGTATACTGACTGTATGACACTGGTGACTGAATCATGAATTTTCAACTCAAATACGTCTAGGGCCATGGGTGCTCTTTCTCCCAGTGCTAACATCAGGAATAACATAATTGACTTTTCCATTGTACCCCCTCAGACATTTGAAAATCAATTCAGGTTTTCCAATTAGTATGCACACACTCTCTCAGCAGGGTTTGAAGACCTATACTGCCAGAGCTATCCAATGAGAGAGAATGCAAAGTTGGTTGGCAATATACCAGCAATGAATTTTCATCACCATTATGGTTGGTACGATTATGATGCATACTTCAGCCTCCCATGTGGCGTGAAAAAAATTAATTAGCTCCAGTCACATTTCATCATGTGCATACTGAGTTATGAAAAGAAGCCCTACCTGTGCATATTTGACCGTAAAATGGTAACGGTGCCTTAATAATCTTTGTTATTTCTCAGAACTGTGGCACCCCTTGTTACCAAAATGGTTTATCCAAACATATTTGAATGGAGTGTACTTTTGTCTCTGTGTGCCAGCATACTGTAGCTTTCAGGGAAGAGGCTTTTAGTAAACACTTCTCTATGACTGCAATCCCCCAGAGAGAACTGCCACTCCTGAAACGGAGTAGAACAGGAGCTGTAAACACATCTAGATTGTATCAGCAATTCCAGCAACCCTGCCAACTCCACAGATATATCCCATCCACAGTTTTCCTAGTGCTACTTTAGCCACACAATACAGAGAAGAAATATGGGCATGCCTCTAACAAGAGCAGTTTGAACAAGAGGTCAACCACATCATTTTCATATGTGTGTGTGTGTGTGTGCATGCATAACCGGTGAAGGAGAATTGTATTTCATAATTTTCATTCATGTTGAAACTATCAGTGTAACAATATTCTATGTCTGAAAGAGCGGTGGGCATTTCAAAACCTCTCCTGGCAGATCCTTCCTTTATTCAGTACACTTTGCAGCAATTATATTTTGTCATCCAGTATAAAATGCACTCATGTGGGGATGAATAATGCATGAAGTCTGTTGCTAGAGGTAATCGCTATTGCCATGGCTTTAAATCTAAGCAAAGTTCACGATGCGTCCTTCTAGATGAGGTAAAAATACAGGAACAAGCTAAGCTGTAAATAACATTGACTGTGTTAAGCCAAGCAAATTGATTCTAGTTCTGTAAATAATGTATGGATGTATTGGGGAAAACAAGTGCATGATCAATACTGAATGACTTAACCTATCGTTGCCTTTACTGCCTTGAGTGATTGCATAATGGTGTACTGCAACACAGCAGCGAATATCCTTTTATGATCTTCAGTAAAAATGTATTGTGAAAACATGAAGTCAAACATGAAGTCAAAGACAAACAAATTATAAAGTGAGGTGACATTTTTGATACCTACACACTGCTCACTGTCCTTGTGAAAATGCACTCACTCTATAATAATCAATCTAGTCTTTCATGCATAATGCTTGTCCCCAGGACAGCAACTAAAGGTCAATTTTCTTCCCTCTCTTCAAATTGGATTCATTTGTTTTTGATTTAGCCGTTGTGTTTCACCGGAGCCGGGCGCCACACTGGTAGCAGAATTTGTCATTAGCCTTGCACTAGATGTGGGTGTAATTTACAGAAGGTTGAAATTGCTTGCTACCACAGATGCTTGGAACTTTAATACGTGATTGTAATGACAGGACTGTCCTCTCTGTTCTCTGAAGGTGACTGCTTGTTAGCTGAGGGAGAGCATGACAGCATGCATGCATTCATTTCAGCTGTCATATCAATGAGTCATGAAATTTTGTGACACCTTGCTCTCAAAACTATAAAAAATCACTGGCAAACATTACAATTAGCTTGGCAAATGCTTGCTTTGCCATCTGGTTTTATTACAATGCAAGCTGACAGACCTATTTAACAAGTCTTACACCAGGAGCTTCAGACACCTAATTTCTCCAGATTCTTGGTAGCATTTTGTCCTGCTTTCAGATATAAACACCGGAAAAAGTTAAATGTTCTGTGAATGAACGCAAGTAAATAAACCAATACAGGACAAGGCTGAAATAAAACATTGCTTTTCATATTGCACAGCTTCATAGTTTTGAATCCATGGTATTTACAAAAAGAAATAAAGAAAGATAGATAGAAAGAAAGAGAGAAAGAACAAAAGAAAGAAAGTGGACAGTGCTTAGAGGAACAGAGCCAGGAATCCATTTACAGAAGCCGTTCCTAAGGTTGAAGAACACAATAAATTATAAACATTCAATAACCTTTCACACTGCACCACGGCTTTCATAGACTGCCTGTGAGGTGTTCTGAGGGCTGCCTGGCGGTGGAGCACAGTCTGGGCTAATTGTTAAACATGTTCATGTCAATCACGCCTATCCCAATCGACAATGCCTTGTGAGTCCTCTTATGTGCTGCCTCAGCCTGAGTGGCTTCAAAAGAACAATTGTTCAGTGCAATGCAAAGAAATGAAAGGTATTTCACAGCCTTTGTAAGAGGTGAAATTGTACATTCAGAGAAAAAAATATATAAATAATATTCCTAAAAAAAAAGTTCTTTCTTAAAAGAATAGTCTTCTGTGCTATTTTATTTCTGTTTTGTTTAAAACATGCCTCTTTGTTACAAGCTCAAAACTCTTAGACAGCAGTCAAATATGGAGGCCTCATGTGATGTATTGATGATTCCCATCAGCATAACCCATTCCTTCAGACTCACAGCAACATTTTGTAAAGATCTTCCATTTACTTATGTTTCATTTTTAAATATGTAACTATGATCTTGGTATAGAGCCATGTGCCACCCAGGCCATCCATTTGTAGGTCTATGGTCCAGGGATAGAGTGCACTATGAGGACAAGAAGCCTTCACAAGCAGGTCTTTGCAAACAGTAACACCAAAAAGGCCAGTTAGCGGTTTAGCACGGTTTCTTCAGGGCCAGGGGGGTATTCTAATAAGATGGTGAAGTAGCAAACCTGGATAAGTTAAGCCAGAGGTGCTGGTAAACCTGATTATAGAAGAACCTGGGATCCTTAAATTCTTTTAATGACACAAAGCCAGCAGGCTCCTCTATTAGCAGGTTTGTCACTTAAACACATTCTTAGAATACCCCCCAGCTGGGGTGTTGTTGGCGATGACAAGAAGGATTTAGAGCATTCCCAAAATTGGTTAATTCTCTAGTTTTAACTTTAATTTCCCTGGGGCACCACCCAGTAGAAGCTAATCTAAATGATAACAAACACACTCAGTTGAACTGTTTTGTGGTGGTGCACATAGGCATTCCTCTTGATTAAGTGAAACATTTCTCAAACCTAAACGGGCCCCCGATTCTTCACCCTGCATTTACACATGTGAAGCGTTAAATTCAACTTATGGAAGCCTCACTGCAGATTTACATTTCCAGGGCCTTGAACCCTTTGAGCCAAGTGCACATTGTAATTTAGCTTTAAAAAGAAAAAAAAATCACCTCCCTCCTAGCCACACATTTCTGACTTGGTGCAGTTAAACAGCTGCTTGTTGACCCTCCGAGCACTCTAAGGCATTAACCCCCTTGAGCCTCCAGCAGCCAGCTATACAGTAGTTTCATAAATCCCCTTCCCTTATCCTGCGCGTTTTTCCCTCTGATGCACAGTAACCCCCCACAGACAAACCTCCAGAGGAACTAATGTTTGCAGAGAAAGATTACTCACAGGACTACTTACCCTCATGCCGAGCTCAATATTTTCACCCCCATAGACCTCCATGCCTGGATCAAGCAGGCCGATTTCCCCAAAGTATTCTCTGTCCACCACGAAGGAGCAGCCAATCATTGCTGGTGTCCTAGTTTCACAGACACGTTAACAAAAAATAAATGTATAAATAAATAAATACCTTCATATATACAAATAGAAAAACATGGCAGCCATGAGTGTTTGCAATGTTGGCTAGACTGCAAAGAAAATAAAACAAATGTAAAGCCTTTTAAATAGTCTAAGCATAATCCTTTGGCTTTTTTTATACATAAAACAAGTCATTCGCGAGCCATTAATAATCTCAGCTGTGTATCCAGCACAATCCAAGATTAAAACTGCCATAGGCTCGCCACAGCCTAATTCTTGGCAATATGTTTGAGAAGACATGCTGTGGTACACCATTTTATTTTCCCCTTTCTCAGTTAAATGTATAAATGGTCATGGGTGGTAGATGGGCAGTATATGAATCTTGTCATATTTAGCTTTACTGTGTGTTTGATAAACTGTTTGGCTACCATTCAAACACTTGGAATATGACATCATTTACTAATGATACATGTCATACATGACCTACTACATGCTGTACCATGAATGTTACATTCAAAAATGTATTCAAATATTTATTATTTTACAGGTTCATTAAACATTATACGCCATAATTGACAACTAACATCATTGCTATACAGAAAAAAATAAAAAGATTTTGAAAAGCATGAAGAATATTGCATGTGCTGAATATTGCTCCGTTTCTCTGCCATTTCTTGGCAAATGCTGCAGTATCTTTCTCACATTTCCTCCAGAGGACACAGTCATTCCTCTGCCTCCTCACTCCTCTTTTCCCCCCATTTAATGTCTGACTAGAGAGTAGCCTCATTGCCAAACCCCTTGGGAGGCCAGCAGCGAGGTCCTGGGTGAGGCACGTGTAGATGGGGGATAGCACCACTCTGAAAGGGGGAAAGAATTTATCGGGAAACTACAGAGGAGGATTCAGAAGTGACATACTGCTGCTACCGCTGTTGCTGCTTCTGCTCTTCTGCTCGAGCCAACATGTGGAGTGCGGAGGCACTCCGCTCTTCCGCTCTCAGTCAGAGAGGGAGGGAGGTTGGGGAAGGTGGGGGTGCACAAGAGGTAAGTGGCACAGCTCGAGTATGAGCAACTATGCCAAGCAGCTGTTTCACTTGCTCTCGGAGGGCTTATGCAAGCAAGCAAGAGCACATTCACACTCAACAGCCTGTACGTATGATGATGACCCACCACTAAAAATAACATAGCTCAGTTCTTGAAGTGCTAGTAAAACACCTGTACAAACCTGGACCCTTGCCTTTACAATGCTGGTGACAGTGATGCTATTATCATGATGACATCTGAAGGATACTTATGATGAGAAGAACAAGGGTTGCTAAAAATAACATCTAATTTTTTTAACAATCAAAGAAGATAGATTTTTGGTTGTAATTAGAAGACTGTGTGCACTTCCCTAAAGGGTTTGTGTGATCACAGCACTAAAGACAGCTGGAAGAAGACATCTACTGTAACAGCAACATCTACTGTAACTGCACACTAGCATGCTATAGGGTTGTGAGGTGAAAAGCTCTCAGAACGTTACATACTGTGTACTGTAAGATGAGAAAACCTTCTTACTAGAAAGAGATGTGGATTCAGCCTTTGAAAAAAGACATATAGAATCCTTTAATCTATATCCTTTAATTCATTCTTCAGATTATCATTCAGAGCAGTCCTCAACACCCAAGACTGACAGAAAGAGATCAATAGTGCCCTCTTCTTTTCTTGACTATGTTTGACAGAACTGACAATAATCGTATGTGATTTTCCTTTCATTTTTTCTTCTATTTCTACGTGTCCAACAAAAAAAACCAAGCTGGTGCAATAAATCTTTGGACAGCCTGAAGGATGAAAAAAGGACTTATCATTGCATTCTGCGCATTATCTTTGTTCTAGTAAGTGGGAAAACACGCACCCCCTTGCACCCAGCTTCCAACCACCCCCTCCAGTATACACACATGCAAACGTGCACGCCTGTACACACACACACACACACACACCAGCTCCAAGCATCTCTTTCAGTACACATGCACACACACACATTTACACATGCAGACTACACAGGCAAGAGAAGGTAAAATAGCTTGCAATTTGTCCTCTATTTAGAGATACCGCATGGAGAGAGAGTTAGCTCTCATTGGCAGAGACTCTCTCCATCTGCCAGTGCATGTCAAATAACATCACACTCAACCTCTGCAATGCATCTTATTCTGCTTACCAATTCATTCCATGAATCTAAAATTGGCTTTTTATCTTGACTTTACCCACAGTGTACAAATATAGGTAAAAAAATAAATAGAAAATATCTGTGGATTGTCCTGTATCACCAGAGGGGAAGCAGTGAATGGCAACAGGAAGCTGGGAAGAGGGAGTGGATAAGAGGCAAAAATAGCTTTTGCATTACAGACTCGTCACGGCTATCAACATTTTGATCTATTCCTATGCGCCAATATCTGTCAATAACCACACTCAGCAACAGCGAGGTCAAAATATGTTCCCTTCCCCCATTCAGTGCACCATCTACCTTTCTCTAACACTGACATAAACACCATCAATTACATCAGCCTCCATGTATAGGTCATTACTTATGTCTTCATACATAGCATATGTGGGATAATCTGTACTTGGAACATTACAGTCCTAATGGCAATCTGCTCTGTGGCACTGCCTTTAAATGGATATCTGTCCCTTAATGTGGTAGCCCATTTACTTCATATTTAGCTAATGCGAGTTTTTACAGTGAGCAATGAGCATGTGTAACAGTATAGCTTTCAACTTTGTGTTCCTCCACATAAATATGAGTAGCAGAATAAGAGTATAATGTTGACACTTGATTGGGCCTCTTTTTTCGACCAGCTAGGCCTCCCTCTAGCCTTCTTTAAGATGTATGAATAATGGATTGGGTTTTTTTATGACCCCACAGACGACTATGTCTGTGTCTGTGACCTGATCTGAATAGATAAAGTCTGTTGTTCTTTGTCTCTTTGACTTTATAGTCGCTCTTCTCAGCCCCTGTTCTTTCAAAGCACCAAGTGGGAATATTTAAATACATTAGTGTGCATGCATTGCACATTTGGTTTCTTTAAATAAAGGAGTCATCTTCCCAATGTGCTTCTCCGTCACTGGAGGTTATAGATACCTCTATCGTATATCAACAGATTCTCCACTTATCATATCAAAGAGAGCAAGGGTGGAAAAAAAAATAATAATAATTTTTAAACCTATCCCCAGACTGATGTGCTGTGCTGGTGACAAAGGAGGGCTCTCTCAGACCAGTCTGAAATATTAATCTGTCATCTCTCCCACTCATTCATATTTTATCCAAGTTTCTCATGTATAATGGATTGGCCGGGTTGCAGCCCTCACCTGATGGGGGCGGTTTCGTCGCCCTTGTCGAGCCAGTCCTGCGGCGGGATGATGTACATACACCACAGGCCCCAGTTGTAGCCGTGTGCCGCGTTGGCGTACTGCTGCACCTCAAACGTGTTGTACTTGATGTTATCAATGGCCGGGAGGATAATCCGCGTATGATCTTCTTTCACCCGAGTCAGGATGGGTTCAGCCCTGGAGAAGGGGAGAGAAGAAACAACAACAACAAAATTAAAGCACATCAAGGGTGTTTGGTGAACCTCAGAGCAGTGGAAGCCAGAAAATGACCAGCTGACCTCTCCACCATTATCAGTAATGGAGAAGTACACTGGGTAATGATGAGAATAGGATGAGGGTGGAGGGGTTGTGATTGCTTCTTGCACTGTGTGCTATCATCCTCCATGGAAAAGACAAGGACATCACTATACATTGCCTATAAAAGCTCAAAATGTGCAGTATAGTGTATGGGTGTATAGTAATTACAATACAATACATCAAGCAATTACAGAATTTATTTTCAAAGACAGAGATAAAATACAGTGATTTAAAAGGGTGGATGACAGGATGACAAAAAATATTTCACTGTGTCCTCACACACACATGCACGCGCACACACACACACACACTCACACAGCCAGTCATGCTCAAAAACATCACTCTCGTCCGAAAGCAAAAGTTCACTGACATTTCTTCCCTGGCATGTTTTTTTCCCACTGCATTACCTTATTAAGGACTACTGGCAAGTTGTATTAAGGACTACTGGTCAGTGGTATTAAGGACTACTGGCAAGTGGTATTAAGGACTACTGGTCAGTGGTATTAAGGACTACTGGCAAGTGGTATTAAGGACTACTGGCAAGTGATATTAAGGACTACTGGCAAGTGATATTAAGGACTACTGGTGAGTGGTATTAAGGACTACTGGTCAGTGGTATTAAGGACTACTGGCAAGTTGTATTAAGGACTACTGGCAAGTGGTATTAAGGACTACTGGTGAGTGGTATTAAGGACTACTGGCAAGTGGCATTAAGGACTACTGGCAAGTGGTATTAAGGACTACTGGCAAGTGGTATTAAGGACTACTGGTGAGTGGTATTAAGGACTACTGGTCAGTGGTATTAAGGACTACTGGCAAGTGGTATTAAGGACTACTGGCAAGTGGTATTAAGGACTACTGGTGAGTGGTATTAAGGACTACTGGCAAGTGGTATTAAGGACTACTGGCAAGTGGTATTAAGGACAGTGTCCTTTGGTCATACTCCTGACTGCTTTGAGTTTTTCTCTTTCTTTCAAACAACAGTAGACACTTTCAGAGGTGTAGTGGGGATTTTAGGGAAGTATGTAATATAATATTATAAATTAATGTCTAATATTTAAAAAGTGAGAAATAGCTTACATAAATTATCATTATTATTAAACGCCCACTACGTCCCTGGAGCCTTTAGAAAACAAAGACATTACATTTATATTTAAGTGCATTTTGATTAAAAATATCATTACAGCATAGGCACATATTTTAACAGCATTCCAGATTAGTTTTGGACCTTGAAATTTTGTCTTTGGTGCTATAATTACTATGTTACAGCATTTCAATAGTTTACTTGAGCCATGATAATTCTGTCTACTGGTTCTCTGAGATTGAGTAGCAAGGCCGATTGAATACACACACGTGCACACACACTCACACACATACGCACACGCGCACGTGCACGCACAAAATCAGTCAGTGAAGTAATGATACACTCTGGCAGGTAGAGAGAAAAAGCTAAACTAACAACAGGAAAACATTTTACAGTGCTGATTATTTATCCTTTTTCTTGCTCCCCCTATAATGCACACCGCTCCACAAGCAGCAGGACCACAGGGGATTTTTTGATGATTACATTTCTAGTGCTGATTTTCACTCTATCAGACTTGGAAATAAGATGTGATCTATGTGAAATGTAAACAGATTTCTATCTGGCAGAGAGGAAAATGTTTCTAGGCAGCACAGCCAATTCACTTTGGACTGTAGAGTGCTTGGAGGTAAAAGCACACCCACCCACGCAAGCGAGCGTGCACACACACACACACACACACACACACACACACACACACACACACACACACACATGAATAATACCAATAACTGGTTCTTCTATTTACTTGAGCTCCCTGTTTTACCTTTTTGTCTTTGTCATTTTTTTGTTCACATTACAGTGAATATCAAGGCAATTCTTCATTCCATAGTTTCTCCACTCACCAATACAAAACTAGACAAGAAAAGCTTTACACTAAACTCTAAATACATTTGTCAGGAAAGTGAAAAGAACAGTTTGCAGTTAGACAAAGTGGTAATTTGATCACAGAAAGGTGCTGTTAATGTCTTGAAGCTGTCCTCATGTCATGCCATGCCTGATGTTTTCACCATGTAATGTCAATGTCAAGATAGCCTACAGTTATTTTTACTCAAAAGCTAAGGATAACCTAACTTTAATGCAAAATACATCTTTTATGTATATCACAGACAGTAGTTCAACTTTTGAGATTGCGTCTTTTCTTCAACAATGGGTCGTAACTTAGCTGCCAGCCATAGCTAAACTAGTGAGTTAGCGGTGTAGCCAAATATATGGTCTCATAGCAACAAGATGTACATAATTAGTTTCAGCCTTGCATGTTTTTGTCTCCCTACTTCAGAACACTCAGGTTGTTGGAGGTGAAAACCATGTTAGGTGTGAACAGAGCCTTAGTAATTCTTTGCATGGAGTAGTATATGGAACATGTGGTTTTAACACACCTCTCCATCTCTCTAGGGAGGAGGATGTGCTTGAACATCAACCTGATGGAAATTGTTCAAGAGACCACGAGCCTCAGCAGGTAATAATGATTAACACAGCCTAACTCACAGCACTACCAGTAGAATTCAATCAATATGGCGTTGGCCCCATATTTCTGATTGTGAAGGTCGTCTGAAAAGACATCCAAATTTAATGATTGCTGCCAGCTAAAGGCATTTCTAGCTCAAATTTACATACATTTATCAAGGCAATGCCAGTGTAATGCCAGGTTATATAAATAGTGAAATAGTGCTAATAGTGAAATAGAAAATAGTGCTAACCCAGATCTGAGTGAAGGTGAGTCATCTGTAGACCTCTGTTTCACTTGACCCAGTGGATTTGACATCCCTAAGCCATGTGAAATTACTGCAGAGACAAATATTCTTTTCAGAATTGCCTTTATACAATATACATTATACGTACAACCTCCATCTGTATCTGTTTCTTCCCCCATATTGGTCCTCATTGACTATTGTAGATGCCTATTTCAGGCTATTACACTCTAAGGGTTTAGACCTGGGAAATCATGGAGAAGTACATTGCAAACCCACCCCACCCTCTCAATATACTGAGGAGGCGCTACAATGGTGAGTACATAAGCTTCTTAAGAGCACTTTGCCATCACAAGTAGCGTGTATGCTTTCGAACCACTCAGGAACAGGTCTGTCAGACTCCATCTACCACAACAAGTATATTTATACAGCTCTGCTCAACGGATAAAAGCATTTTACTGGGAAAAGAAAAAAAAAAAAAAAACAGAAGGTACTCTTAACCCTCGGTCCAGACATATGAGCCATAACTGTCCCAGAGCAGGATGCTGATGTGCTCATTTGGGCTGTTTAAACTTTTGCTGTTCAGCCTTCTGTCAGTGCTGCTTGCTGTGGTATCGCTACTCAAAAGCATTTCCTTCCTTTTATTTTCTTAATGAGTCCAATAGGAGACCCAGTTTGAATCTCTGCCAGGCAAAATATCTGATGATCTGTGATTAATTAAGCTAAGAAAACAACTTTTTTTAACAAATGAACCACTAGATAATTAGTCACCGAAGACATTCATATTCTTTCTATTTATTTTCGCTTTTAATGATGACACTGTGATTTCAAGCAAGCGAGATACTGTTCTCTCTAGCTTCTAACCTTCAAAGGACTCAACTGCCTGGTTGTGTCCTTGAGAGTGAAACCCTTCACTCCTCTGGGAATCAAGTGATCAAATGGGCAGAGGAAGAAGAAACAAGTGAAGTGCGTATGATCAAACTCAGTTTCAGAACAAAGTAACACCAGCTATGACTCTTTATGCAAACAAATCATTTATACGATGATAACAAACAGCATCTACAGCACAAAACGCTGATTGGAGGTTGCAAAGTTCTTTTCACACAATTATCACCTCAGCAAATGAGGTCCCATTTTCATGACCATTTGTTTGTCAGCAGGATTACACATAAACTAGGCTATCTAGCTAATTTCCATGAAACATGGGCACTGTGACATGGGCCAAGGAGGAAACAAGGACATTTTGGAGTTAATATAGAGCAAGGGCTGGATTCCTGATATTGTGAGATATTATGCATTTTAATTTAAACTACCTTTAGCTATTATGATGTAATATTATATTGTTTTGAATGAATTCATTTTTGCCCTGTGCCTTTTCCAGCCAAAGTTAAAGGAAATGTTTGGTGCAAATCAACCCATATTGTTGCTTGAGCATTGGTGAGTCCAGGAATCAAACATGGGTTTCACGTTTGTTAGTCGGCGACTATTCCACAGCTCCAACTCACTCACAACATGTGTCATGAAGACACTATCAGACATTTCATGCAACAAAAACTGAACTGTGACTGATCAGTCTTTTCAGTAAGAAATAAAACTTTAGCCTAATTGTAATCATGGCATGAAAATAGTATAAGCCGTGGCAATGACTTACATTCAGTCTCTCAAACAGGGAAGATGGGAACCATACATTACTGGTATGGTTAGCCACAATTTCAACCCACCCACTGGTCATTCACAGTCCTGAGTGCTATTCACAATTCCACAATATACTGTTTTTTCAGTGTGCATTCATTAGGCCTAATTTTGGTGTCTGAGCACACGGTAACCACATACAGGGGTACAAAGGACTAAAATGATCACATACAAAAAGGGCTGGTAATGCACAGCACAAAGTGTTCTTCTCAAAAACCCTTGAAATGCTCCTCATGTCCTTAATAGGGAAATATTTTTTTGGGAACTGTCTGCCTGATGTGAATGGATTGAGAGCGTTCAGGTTCAGTTGAAAGCTAGGCTTATACTTCAGGATAAGGATATCCTTCAGTCATGAAGGCTTCCATACACCCATATGGTCTTGTAAGCAAAGGACTACCATACAAACCCCATTTATCCTACAGTAGAATTAACAAACTGTGATCTCTAGTTTCGTGTACTTGATTTTCCTCTCTGAAGAATGGATTGTTCTTGGAGCCTAAGATGCTCTTTAAGATTACACTTCTAAAACACTGGTGACCTTCCAGGAAGTTCTTCCTTTATCAGATGATTATGTAACACTTTTTCATTTATTTCCTTTATGAGTTCCAGAACGTTGAGGAAATAGCAGATATAAACCTGATGTGGTTATAAAGCAAATCAAACCATAATTAGAAAAGTTTCTTTTTTTAGAGTAACAGCAGTTTCAAACAAGTGCCATCACATGAGCTTTGGCAGATCCTTAGTGGAAGATTATCTGTATCTGCAGTCTCTTCAGATCTGACTTAGAAGTCTTTGCTCCTGAAGCCATTCTCCATTATCCTAGCACTGTAATGGTTCAACATCTGTCCAATTTCTTGAATTTAAATGCTTAGGGTTCTTAAATCCTAGGGTTCTGTTTTTATATTTATATTTGCACCACTTATTATTATCATTACTGCTGCTACTGTGGCAAGTACTGCCTATTGACATTTGCACATTACACTTTTGCACTAAAAACACAATTACAACTACCTCTAAATGCACAAAGCTGGAACACTCAGTAAACTTCACCTCATGCCTTGTCTGTCTTGTCATGCCCTGCTACATTAGTAGTGTACTTAGGGTACTCTATGTCTTGTCTTGTCATACCTGTTATGTTAGGTAGTAGTACTAGGCAAAAGTAGCCTTAAGTTACTTGAACTTAATTTCTTTATACAAACTTAGGACTAGAAGTGTCTTGTTGTGCATCTGCACTTTACTGTTGTCCACGTACATACATGGGATAGTGGGAAACGTAATTTCGATTCCTTTGCATGTCAAGTACATGTGAAGAAATTGACAATAAAAGCGACTTTGACTTTGACTTTGTTCTCCAGAAGAAACATTATTTCTCTGAGCACAGGCCTTTCCCATACCTCTATTTCAGCACAAAGGAGTTTCTTTTTTCCACTTTTCACTGGATTGCATATCCAATCTTTATATGGTTGGGTGCTTTTGCAGAGCAAAATTATCTAATTCTTCTGAAGAATGCTATTCACTAAAGAATTGCAGACAGCTAAGAAAACAACCAGCAAAGAGTTTATATGCATCAGTGCAGGATTATTCCATTTGCATTCTGAAACATTACAGAAGCAATGTATAAGGAATGATGGATGCAGATGACTACAGCAAGCATTAGTTTTTATATTACTTATATGTACACCTGTTTATATGTGCCAATCTCTCTGTAAAAATAATAACAATTATAAATAACAAAATAAATAACAATTAATAAATAATAAAAAATAACAATTATAGATAATAAAAGGTTTGTATCAAGGCAAACTGACTATAGTATAGACGTAGATGTATACTATAAGTATGTAGTACTATAAGTATACTCTTCTGTATTCACTGTACATGAATAAAACACATACTGTATGTGTTGCATAAGTTATTGGTCCTCTGGTTCTCACCCTGAGCCCTGGATGATATAGGGTTGGGAGGTTATTATAAGGTAGAAAGTCAAGCCTCTCCGTATCTGGAGATGTGCATTTTATTACACACCACAGGGCTGGTGCCTTATCTCTCTGGAGTGCACTGCTTGCACAGAGGATTCATTAATCATGACTAACCTGAGTGTACCACAGAGCAACATTGATAAAAAAAAGGCAAAAAGGAAAACAAACAAACAAACAAAATAAAAAATAGAAGTACATAAATATTAATTCCTTTAGAGGTCCCTTGTGAAGATGTGGGATTGCCTCATTAGAATCTCATCATAATGTGTGTTCACTAATATGCATTTGGTTGAAAACAGGCAGTGTCTGTGAGTGATAAGGTGGGATGGGGAGGTGCTTGCCATAGGATGGATGGCTTTGTTTCCCAGCTTGTAATAGGACTGTCAGAGAGAAAACTAAATAGTACCATTATTGATGGGTGCAAAAACAGGTATTAACTCAAGCTGTTCAACTCCTGGTCAATCAAATCAATAAAGAAGAGATTAAACAAGGATTAAGAGAGAGAGAGAAAGAAAGAACAACCTCAGGTGTTTCAAAGCAGCCCTTTTTAGTGAATAAATTACCTGCTTATAGATGGTGCCGAGGTTTCGTGATCAATAGTACACCACTCGTAACACACTGGGTAAAAGCAAGCTGCATTAACGTGGGATGGGCAGCCAAACTTGTAAAAAGCATCGCTACACCATGCGCTGGAATCGAATGCTTAGTTATTTGTGATTGCACTCAGCTGCAACAGGCAACAGCAAAAGCGCATTCTGCTCTCTTGTTTGCAAACTGGGAGCGCTGCTATTGTATTGTGCTGTATGACAGGAAAGGCTTCTCTGCTCCAGTAGCTGTATCAAGGTCAGTCTGTATGAGATGCTATCCATCTCACTTATCACCGGATGTGCCGGCTGTATTACCGTTATATGATAAATGGGATGTATTTCTTAAAGCATGCACATATATCTGTGGCAGGGGTTTAATCTATAACTGTTAAGGCTTGGTTCCGTTTTTCTTGGCCACGTATTAATTAAATATTGACTAGACTGGAGAGACTGAGGTTGCCAGAAGTTCACCTCGGATGTGTGCAGAAGACAAAAGGTTCCGATTATAGTATTCACAGCGAGTGGTAAATTTATCTTGCACTGGATTTATCTGTAAGGGAGCATGGGTGAAGAGAAATTTGCATGTATATGTACATTGCATAAAAACACACACACACACGGACACACAGACATGTACTATCATGCATGCATATACACAAATGTGTGTACATGGACAGACACACACACACACACACACACACACACACACACAGACATGTAGTATCATGCATGCATATACGCAAATGTGTGTGCACGGACGGACGGACACACACACACACACACACACACACACAGACGTGTAGTATCATGCATGCATATACACAAATGTGTGTGCACGGACGGACACACACACACAAATATTTGATGAAAAGCACGATTATTATGTAATCCAAGGAGTTCTCTAGCAAGGCACCCTGCTGGTGTGTACATGTGGTTGATGCAATCAGAGCACACATCTGTTGTTCTGCAGGCACACAAAAGCTTACTTATGTAAAATGTATCATCTAGAGGCTGGAGGAGAGCCTTATAAAAACATCAGCGACACACAAAAGAAACCACATCACAATGTAGCGAGTGTAGATCATCTGAGAAGGAAATTCAAAGAGACCAGAATATATAAAAGAAACAACAGCCTCTCAAACAAGAAGCCTGGAACCTGTGAAAAGGGGATTGGGTCACAAATGGGAGGAGAGGACATCCATATTTGAAGACAAGCAGACTGCGAGACAGATGAAGGAGACGCCAGGACATCAGTCATCATCACTGTGACGAGACACTACAGGTGATATGATGACAAACCTTCTTTATCATGGCACTTAAACAGGTGGGCTAGGCCGGTTTTTAGGCAGCTTCGCTGAGTCTCATTGTAAGCAGTGAGGGTCGCCCAGAGACAGAGAGAGAGAGAGGAATCAGGGCTGTCTGAATTCCCACCAGCAAATGAATATAGATTCAATTCATGTATAATTAATTACATCATTTTTTTTTCAGTACATCAGTTTTTTTTTCAAACTAGGCCACCCTTCTTCTGCCACACTACCACTACAAAGTTCAGTAACTTTAGTTTTTCTATGTGGGGCGTGTATATGTGAAACTGACACTGACGTCGATCAACAGTTAGTAAACCACAACAAGTAGGCCAAAGCGAGAAAGTGATCTATATTAGGAGTTGGAGCTTGGTTGAGAACTTGCTGAATTTCTTCACTGAGTTTCCTGACACTCCCCTAAACTCAAAGCCCAGTATTCATTAGCTTATCAGCACATTAAAATTCCATCACTGCAATATCCCACAGCTATTCAATTAACATTCTGACAAAAGCTCTCAGACTGTCAGATTGCCCCTTGAGTTTGTGATTGAATATGCAGTGTTTTCTTCCATCAACTTGAGTTCAAAAAAGAAATTCAGCTGCTAATAGTTGGTTGCTAAATGTAGTTAAATATCTTGGTGTAGCTAGCTTTTGGTGAACATTAATAAATGGAAAATATTTCCACTTGTGCTCTACAGGCACAAAAAAACGTATATCTCGAATTGATTAATCTTCCAACTGAAAGACATGAAATTCTGAATAAGTTAAGATGTCTCAATGAACATCTCAGATTCTTTGCTCTCATATGTATTTCCCCTTGTTTGGACAGGAATCCAAACCAACAGTGTCTTGGAACCCTGGGATTGGATCTGGGCTTGGGTTCACACTGCAAATAATTTAATTGTGTCTTGATGTATGTAACATGACATTCAGCTTAATAAGTCATGCTGCCCTTTTCTTTTGTCAGAAAGGAAAAAGAAAGAATGCTACTCTACAACACAAATCACACAAGGCAGAACGAATAAGAAACACGCAGCCAGAAGCAGCACACTCTGATTCTCACATGCAGTGCATGTGTTACACCCTTAAGCACAATCCATATATATTTCCAGTTGGCAGGCAATGAAACGGCCACAGCTCGCGCAGTCAAGGGAGCAGCTTCATTTTTGTTTAATGCCGTCAGAACAAGGTCACCCTACCAAGCTGATCTCTGTGATTATAATCAATACTAGGTTAAATGAGTATGAACCTCGACTCACCAAGCAGTGTTGAACTCCACGTGTGCGTCGAAGAAGCCCACGACTGGCGCAGTGGCAGCGTTCCATCCCTGGATCCTGGCGCGGATCAGGCCCTCACGCTTTGTGTTCCTTACAATCTTCACCAGGCCTGGGTAGCGCTTGTTAACGTACTGGTCCAGATTGAACTTCAGCTCCACTGGAGGCAGAACAAAAATGTAAAAAAAAATATATATGAGTGAATGGTGGTTGTAAATACGTTCCATTTTCCACTGACTTTATGGAACTCAACCAACCCCCCACCCCTGATACCCAGGCAGGCCACAGGCAAGTCTTTAAACCTCCCCAGAAACCTTTGACTTAGCTTACATATTTTATTCAATTTTCACTTTTATCAAATTGTCTTTTATTCCTAAGAATGCTTGTGCTGTACAAGGCACTGTGGTTCAACTCCTGTTGTTGAATTATACCACAAAAATAAAAGTGATGAGACTTGACAGAAATGGAGGCTTGGAGAGGTTTTTAAGCGGCTTGTCAGGAAAATTAAAGCCGTTATTTCGATCAAAGAATTAGAACAAAAGACCTCCAAAAGCCCCGGTTTCATTCATAGTGAATAATCCAAATTTCATCCATTCATCCAAACAGATTGTGGTCCCCATCAGCTGAGTGGCATTCAGCTGCTCTCCCTTTCTCACACTCCCCTCTCTCAGCCATCATAGAGGTGAGGCCTCCTGTGTTCTTTGCAGGATGGACTGGGGGAGGTAAACAAATGGCAGGCAAGGACATGCTTGGGGGAGATTGATGAGTGTTTGAGCATCTCGCTGCAGGTTGCTGAGTGCTCTAGTTTCGGGCAGAGGAGAGTAATAAGGACACTCGCCGCGCACAGCTTCCTAAAACGCTCCGATGCCGCGCATCCGACTCCCGCTCCTCACATAAATCAGTTCGGATGAAATACACAACATAATTTATAACTTTGATGAAGATGTCACAGTAGAGGGAATTTGGACCGCAAGTGTGTGACAGAGAGAGTATACGCGACTGTGAGTGTGTTTCTGTGCACGTCTGTGTGTTTTAGTTTCAACAAATAAACAGCCTCACAGTTCACAAATTGTAGCTAGTGGGATAAAAATGAGACCTGCTGCCTGCAATAAACATGGTGAAATCAAATGTTATTGAACACCATCTGGATCTGTAAACACTTTTTTGAATCACCGCATACTGAAAAAAAGTGTATTGAACAATGAATCCGAGCAAAGAAAAATCTTTCAGGCATAATTGCGACAATTTATGAGGCCTAACATCTGGGCGCATGACATTGTGGATTATGGAGATATTTCACATGTATGCTGCCTCGGAGAGCAGAGTTAAGTGGAAAGTGAAGGCTACACATTGGCTTATTGCATCAAAATGGACGCTTTCAGCTCTTTCATCTATAAATATGTAGATCTGGTGGCGCAGTGTGATGTGTGTGGCTCACAAGGCAATGCTTGTGGATGGATGATGGCGTGAAAACCCCCAAAGGATATGATAATGGATGGAAAATAATGCAAGCTGAGACAATAGCTGTTCATGCTTAGATTAATATGAACGTCCAAGGAATGAAGGATCTGTCGACGTCCAATGCTCTCCTCGTGTAAGAAAGATTGGATAACAGCACTTATCTTTTCTCTCAGTGAAAATCAAACAATGTCTGTTTATTTATGTTCTCTCCACTAAAAATTTAATTTCAGAGAACTGTGCTCGGGGCCTCATTTGAGAAAAGGGGTAATAAAAATTGAGCGGCCGTCTACATAATTCGGCATCAAATGAAACTAGATAAAACCCCAATGAAATTATTTTTAAGAAAAGAAAGAAAGAAAGAAAAAACAAGCCTCACAAAGAAGTGCTGTGTACAGCAGTCCCAGTGGTGGATGACAAGAGACATGACAGAGTGAGCACAGTAGCAAAGTATGATTCATTATTCACAAGTAATCCTCAGTGTACCTTCAGGCGCTTCAGACACCCCATGCTAAATGAGAAAGGACAAGCACAGCCACAGAGGAAAGGTCAAGTAGCCAGCCTTGCATGTTAATGCTTTAATGTCACCTGAGCACGGCACCCGCGTCAGCAAAACATTAGCACTAGAATCATTGTTCCAGCAAACAAAAAGAAAAACTGGTCAGTGAGGCCATGCTGGCAACAGCACCACCGGTGTTATAATTTCGCCACTGCATTTGGTGTTAAATATGCTTCCTGTTGCGTGGCTTCCGCTGAGATGGAACTCGGATTGAGGCGGGTGCCACTGTTGACTTTGGCTTGGTCCCTTTTTCAGGATGCCATTTATGCAACTCCTGTGCAGGCCAGCCTGAGGGAAGATGAGGCCTCGGTCGCTGCCAAGGGGATGTGGGGCCAAATGTTGGTTGGAATCTAGTGCATTGTGGTGCCTGTGAAAAAGACAGGCTTTTTCGGATGCAACCCGGCTGCTGTGCAGGAAAAAGCAGGTGAACAGGAGGCAGACCAAACACAGTGAAAAATAAAAAAGAACAGACCTCGGCCTTATCAGAGTGGAGACTGTAAACAATATACACAATAGCTTCACCACAGGACAAGGCAGCCATGAGGATCTCTGGGGTTGCTCTTATTTTTGAAACCCTGACTGTGTTCAAGAGTACACCCCCAAGAGTATGCTCATTTTGGCTTGCCATTGCTTCCTGTATTCCCTTTCTGGCGTTCCAGATTCTCTACACACTCAAATATACATGCACACAGACACACACACTCACACAGAAATTGAATCAAGGGACTCTAGTGTATTTTAATTAATGTTGATGCTGAGGCATTCTACTCATTAAATTAAGGTTGCCTATGAATCATCTATGGACCTGTCAAGTTCAGCCTTGGATTACAGAGGAGCGCAATATGCTTCAAGGTGCCAAGTTTTGTGCTGTAGCACAAATCCAAGCATCCTTGGCTTTCTTAACAAACAATGAAAAATGTGTTTCAGTAAACATAAGTTACTTCATTGTTCTTTGTAAATTAGTATTCTGACAAAATGACCAAGACATATGGGCAAACATACACCTAGAATAGCATTAGTCTTTTGTCCAAAAGTACAAAAAACACACATATTACATTACTTGAATATTTCAACCTTCATTTATGAAATATTTGAATGTAACCACCACCATTACAAATGTTTGTGTGTATGTGTGTGTGCGTGTGTGTGTTCCATTCTACTCCATATTTGAAGAGGTTGTAAGTGCTGATCGAAGCCGAAATGAACCACATTTATTCACTGGGGCTGTAGCTGGGAATCTTGGTATGCTTTTTTAAATGGTTTGGTGTACAAATAGTGGACTAAAAGGCACACAAAACCTTCCATACATTTTCCAGAGCTTGTTTAGCACTGCTAGAAGATGCCCATGGGTATATGGTGGCAGTACAGTTGGCAATGCCATGCTGTAACGCTTTTAATGCATCAGTTAGTGGATTATTGTGAATTAGTTTTCCATAGCACACAAGCATGTTGTTCATCGCATGTAACTCTACAGGAATGTAACAACTTTAAACTGTGAGGTGGAATTTGTTGCACTCACAACTCTTAATGGAAGGGAGGCTGTATGAAAGAAGGATGTGAATCTAAGATAGAAAATATTCACTATACACATTATTATAATTATAATATAGACAGGTAATTTATTAACTAAATAAAGGTAGGAAACTAGCTTATTTGATGACGAAATAGTGTTTACGGTTCATAACATTGATACAGTTCAGTAATGCTGTTGGTAACGTTTGAATATATGTTTCAATATATGTTTAATATATATATATGTTGTCATTGGAATGGGATTGTCACAACCCAGGTTACTGAGGAGATTTACAAATTTACAAACTTATTCAATAATTTCAGGGGTAAATGATAAAAAGGTAGATTGAACTTAATTTAAATTAAATGTAACATCCTTACCACTGTCACTGTTGTCATCCACCAAAATGATCTCTTTGAGGAGGTGAGCTGGTGTATGGTTGACTACACTGTGGACTGACCGCAGGATGACTGACAATGCCTCATTCACAAATATGAACACCACAGAAATCTGAGGAAGATCTTCCGGGTAGCTCAGCTGCTTGCACCTAGAAAAAAAGAGCAGAAGAACAAAAATCTATATATATATATATATCTAGTCTACTCATCAGATGAAACATTCAGGTAATAAAAGATTCAGATGCACAGTTCAGTTCAGTCAGTTTGAGGTTTCCACAATTCAGGAATGACACAGCCCCCATACTCAGACTCAACACAGATAATATACACCTCAGACTGAACTCTGGCATAGGCTGTCCAGGTAATGCAAGCATACAGGCTCACACTGATCCTCTAATTGCTGTGAATGTGGTGAATTACAGATGAAGGATGATGTCAGGGGATTGAATGACATTGAGCACATCTCTACAGTTCAGCATCTGCTCTAAATAGGAAACACTCAGTTAGCGCTTATTGTGTTAGCAGAGGTCCCTACAGCGCCATGGCAACTTCAGCTGAAGAGAATAGTGACTAGAATCTGATATTATGTTGTTGTTTTTTGTGACCCATTTAATACCAAGAAAGGCAACTTCCATGTCTACTGAGTCACCACATACAGCATGAAATCCACAATTCAATGAATAACAAAGGACCTCTATTCTTCCATTGTATTCTTAAACAATGATTTTGCTCTCAGTAGAGCCAGGTCTCTGCTGGTCAGGTAAATCATGTGCTGCCTGCCATAGTATCCATTCTACCCAGTGGGGGGAAAAAAAAGAAAAAAAAATTGAGCTTCTGTCACAGTTCCCTGATTCCTATGGCAACCGTAAGCACTTGATCAGCATCTCCTTATAAAGTCTCCCTCCCTGTAACCCATTGAGAGTGGCCCGGCAGTGAGCTGCTTCAGCTACCCAGGCAGTCATTCTGAAATCACTGGGGATTATTTAGCCCAAGGGGATATGAATTCAGCATTCAACGGTATATATCCTGTGATCATACCATTCAAGAGTGACATTTTAGGGACAGAGATTTGGTTGTATTTGAAGAGCTGGCTGAGGGATGAGCACAAATAATGAAGAAAAAAAAACGATATTTATAACATGCAATAACCCTGAAGGCTACTCAGCTAGTTGGTTCTGTCCAAACACAAATGTATCACATGGAAGCCTTTTATAGCTTTGAGTGAGAAATGTCATGTGAGCTAAATGAGAGACCTTCAAATGACAAAACTCATAATAGCAATCATAATTGCATAAAAGCAATCTTTATAATCAGTCTTATTGCTTTGAAGTTATCAGATGAGTTTTTTGACCTTGATATCTGTCTTGAAAATGTGATTTATGTATTCATTTAATTTACTCAATTCCATGCTTAATATTTACCCACAAATAAGCTTTTAATGGATAAAAACCATGTGAAACTCTATATGTGTCGTTATGATAATGTTATCTTAATGAAATTATATGGTCAGAGATTAAGCACACCATTTTAAAATTACTCCCACAGCTGCTATGTGCATGTTAATGTTCTGTGGTGATGTCTTGACTGATTTACTGATTTACAACAATAGCTGGATTTGAATCAATGTCTGAAAAGCATTTAAAAAAATTGGGGCAAATTTGAAACACAACAGACTTTTTTTTTTCCAGTAATGTTCCAGTAAGGAATTTCACAGGTAACAAGGAGTTGCATTAAGGTTGCCTTAACTGCACCAGTGAATGACATATATGGATCACACAGCTGGGAGCAACCATAGTTTCCTGATCTGCACAGAACCTGAGCAAAGCACATTTCACATCTAAGTTATTGTAGGCTTTGTGAGTCTGCAGAACATGATTCATGCATTTAGATAAATGGAAAAACTGGATGAAACAGAAACATATTAGTCTTCTAATATGACTGATCTTGTGTTTTTATTTGGCAGTGTATTTTCAATGTAAATTCCTTATAGGTTAAGAGACTGCAGACCTACAGATTGTTAACAGCAAAGCCAAAATGAATATACTGGTTGTGAATACTTCTTCACTTTAGGTCATTTTAGGTATTACTACTGACAATAATGCATTTTAAAACACTGATTCTTTTGTGTTTTGTCATACACATGAATTATAAACACATTCATCAAAGAACCATCCCCCTTCCCTCTCCCCCAACCTCCTTCTGATTTGTTCATCTGGTGGTGTGACAGCCATCTCTGGTTCTCGCCCAGGCTTTCGAGCTGTGTGAAGTCACGCAGCTGAGTTCAGGTGTTACATCTGAACAGGCGAGACTCGCCTGACTACTCCAGAGTCGTCGCCAGGCTCCTGCGGCTCGGCCAGGCAAACAGAGGCGCACCAGATGGATCCCAGCAGGCAGGGACAGACATCCCCGCAACCAACTCAGGCTTGTGGACATTGTGCAGTCAGCATTTAAGAGGCCGATGACGTCGCTGCCCGCCCAGGGTGTGTGAGTTTGGCCCGTGTCAGCTAGTGTTCACTTCAGCATGGTGACAGGCGAGGAAAGAAATATGCTGTGCAGGGCAGTGTGTTGAAATCAAGAAAAAAAAAGATTTCCACTGTTCACTGAACAGAGCATGAGAATATGATTTAAACCACAGTATCTGTTTCTTTCACGACAATGTGAGGAGAAGGCTAAAAGTACCTGTGACAGCAATGGAAGTATAGCAGATCAATTCAGTTTAAAGGGGCTTGCAGAGCACACTACATATCTTTATGACATCATACAATGAAAAGAGGACAATAATAAAATAATCAAAGACAACCCTTGTACCATGTTTCTAAAACATGAAGGGTTGAGTAGTTTAAGAAATAAAAGTATATATTACCATGATAGAACAGAAGCATAATCTCTCTTCAAATACTGAGCTAATTTTCACATCTGGTTGTTTATTTACATGTTCCTGCAATTCCTTTCAGCCGCTGACCTTCAAACAGCAGCACAAACACTAAAGTTACAAGAGATACCTGCTCGACTGTGTGTATCGTGATTTCAGCTCCAATTTCACGCAAGACTCTATTTAAGTAAGAGGGTGGGCTCTGGGTGAAAACTGTTTGTTCAAAGCCAGAGCACTAATGGGATGTGCCCTCTCACTTCAGTGGAATTGTCTCATTGGTCAAACTCAGCCGCCAGATTTTTTAAAGTGATATCGTTGTTCCATTGCCCTAGTTACTGGATCCAATTCAGGCCATCGCTCACCCTTAAATTTGTACCTGTCTGGTGGTCTGGGATGCCTTGTAAGGCGGAAACAGGATGAGCGATTGGTTCATCTGTTGGTAATGGAAGCAAGCTCACTTCAGAGTTATAATAATTTGACCTGGAACAAGCACTGACAGAAGCAGACCACCAGATTAAGACTCATTCTTATCACACACCGCACTCTCCTGGTGGTGCATGATGTTGGCTCCTCCCGTACCTGGCTCAATGATTCATCATCAAATTTCCAATTAACCTCACTGGCCTTGCAAGCATGTGATGCAGGAAGTGGAATCAAAACTATCTGATAGCGAACCTTATCCTACAAACACAAGCCGACTGCCTTGTCATTATTCTCAAAGCGGTGACGTTCTTTTCTTTTTTCAATGATTAAAGATGGAGTATAGCTGTGTTTGTGGAGTGCTGGAGCCCCAAATGTCACCTTGCACACTTCAGGAAACATCAAAGACATACTGAAGGGTTCCTCTTGATGGATTTTGTTAAACCCACAACCACTGATTGATGTGTCTTGTTACTGGCCTCTGTTTTCTCAGTGGGCCGTAGGAGACCAACAGCAAGGTTTGTCTATCTGTCTATCTATCTATCTATCTATCTATCTATCTATCTATATATATATATATCTATATATCTATCTATCTATATATATATATATCTATATATCTATATATCTGTCTGTCTGTCTGTCTATAATGCTGTTTACTACAAATTAAAACTTCTCACTACAAAAGGTGATCAATAAATATACCTACATGACTCAGATGTAAAACATATCTTTCAGTGTTAGGAAGCATATCACACTTTAATCAATAATGATGTAGCATTTTTCATTGAGAAACAGCTTGCCTTGCCTGTGCCTGTTACCACAGGGTTTCAAGTAGCTTCCTTTGTTATTTATCTAGAATTAATCAGTGAACTTGACAGATCATGCTTTGGGGTACCCATGAAATGTACACCTGTCTTTAATGAAAGAGAGACGTGGATGTAATTGTCTGCTGTGAGTGTGAATTAAAGCCGTGTTTTGGGACTGAGCTCCCACGGGACATGGAGCAGCTCACAAAGAGACATTTTCACGCCTACGCAGGTAGAACCCAGTGGCTAGTTGGGAGAAAAATTTGCTCAACAGAACAGGCATTTTAAAATCCAGACATTGCCAGTATGCCAGCAGAAATCACCATCTAGAATGGGATGATAATGAGGAAATGGGGAGAACGTTAAAAAAACGAAACAAAACAGATGTGGTTAATTGATTTGAGACACTTGTTAAATTATTTCCTTTTTCAAATTGTGCTTCAGTCCTAAACTGATTCATTCATTGTAATGCAGAGTATGAGCTAGGTAAGGTCAAACCTACAATGAGTGTAATGCAAGGTAGTAATTATTGCATGCTGTTTTCAGTTTCCTTAGCAGATAACTGCAGATTGAATAAGTGGGGCAGACTATGTAGTGAGAACCAAATGGACTGCTGCAGATTCAGGTCACGAGGCTGAGGTCATGGTTCTCTCTACTGTGCTTGTTCATGTATCGTACGGGTTGCTCATTTGTCATTTACTGCTCTGCTTTGCTACATTAGAGAAGATGCTGAGTTTACCTCAGAAATGGCAGTGTCTGTCATTGCAGAAAGATTGTGCTTGTTCCAGGCCTAACCACTCAATAGGTCTAATAAGATAACAGGCAGGAAATACAGAAAAGTAGCTTGTTCTCTTGGCTCATCTACAACTGCATTAGAATTAGAGTCTGTTTGTCTCCGTCAAATGACCAACTGAAACTAAAAAATTAAGCAACAAAAACACCCAGCATAATCCAAAATAAATGTGATGAAGTATAAGCTTAATGAGCGTAAACTGATAGCTAACACAAGAAAGTGGGCATTTAAAATGATATCACACATTCCCAACCATCACAATCTACACAAACAGAAGGTGGCCACTAATTAGTGTGAGGCTTCTTTGTGCCAGTTGGTTCATCCAAAGTGTTGCCTCTCCAAAGGGCAGAGAAGATACTAACCAATTTACACTGCTGCTTCAGGTGTGTGAATCAAAAAGGGAGCAGACATGGGTCTGATGGTGCTACATGAGGCCTCGTTAGTCTTTCCCTCTTGGTGTTTGAGACGGAACAGCATACAGTTACATTCAACTGAGGAGGGGACCAACACGAACATTATGAGAGACTAATGACCATATGGTTCCTTTAGCCATACTAAAGGTTTAACATGTATATGTTTCCATCTATTGCCAAATCTGTAAATATAATAAGGAAAATATAATTTGTTAAGTCACTATTTATAATATACATATAATTGCCATAATTCTCTTTATTAATATTCAGTTGATAAACCCTGAATGCTCTATAACGCATCACAACATGATTGTCTGGACATGCACATTCTGTGTGTGTGTGCCACCATTTGAATGGGGATTTTTCTTGAGATGTCTGAATCACTGTTATTTTAGTTTTGAGACAAGATAAAAAAAAAAGTCAAAATGTACATCAGAGGAAAATATTTGTTCACGAGAGAGTGAATAGTTGCACCCAGTACAAATTCAAGGGATGACCATGGCTATCAAAGCCTGGCCTACACACACTCACTTTACATAAATCTCTACACCTATAAATTACTCATCCCTCATCTGATATGGGCACCAGAGAGCCTTTTCTCTGTCTGAGATCAGTCCTGGACCTGTTACACAGGCAGAGGTCCTGCACCATTAATGACATGAATCTGAGTGAGTAGAGAATGCAAATAGATTTCATGTTTCAAAAGCCTGCCTCATACATACAGTCAATACCCTGCACCCCCCCACATGTGGTTTCCTTCTCCGCGGCTGGTGTTAATCGGAGTTCTTTGTCCAAACTTGTCTGGCTTCCTCCTCCAAGCCGGCACCAAGCAGCAAAGCTTCAACAGCACTACAAAAGCCAGTCAGGACTAGAGAAATTGTTTTCGTCACAAAAAGCGAACGGATATCTTGCTCTCTTGATTTTTTTTCCCCGTTTCTCACTCCCCTCTCAATTCCAACTTTGTCACTAAGGTTTTTTTTGTCCATCATCACAGTGTGATATAAATGCCACTGGCAGCTCTCATTATTCCCTCTCGCTCATTGTATCTAGGCTATAGTCCCCAGTCTATATTTAAAATCCATTAAAGAGGAACATTAATATTCTGGCAAAGTCGCCAACTTCTTTAAAAAAAATACTTTCACTGGACCATCACTGCATTATTAAACTCTCTAACCACCCATGCATTCTTGGCCAGTCATAAGACAGCAGTGGTTTATATTTCTGAAGTGATTTGATCCGGTCCCTTTCTGTTACACATGCTGAATGCCAGCATTCTTTCTTTTGCTGTAAGTTCTGAACCTTCAAAGACTTAACTGGCCTGAATCAACTTTAGAATTGCCTGATTAATATCAGTTAAAGGAGCTATGTGTAATAGTTTTAGGTTCAAATATCCCAAAATGACCCACAAACAGCAACGGAAAGTGAACAAACTTTACTGATACTGATCAAACTCAGCACCGTGTTGTCCAGAGATCTAGTGAAACTGGTATGCAAATCAACTAGCTTCAGCCTGTCTTTCTTATAATATCACATTCTTCGATGTGTAGTTGCTGTATAAAAACACAATGCAAGTGCATTCCAGGCTGCATTCAATACAACTTGAAACAGAAAATATTCCAGAACTAAGAATAACAGTTTTAAGTCTTTGAAGGGTTCAGTGTTTAGGGTCAGAGAGGTCATTGGGATCTAGTCACGGCAAGGTTGTTTTTGTTGTTATTGAGTTCCTCTCAAACTCTCGTTGGTGTTTGAGGTGCTCAAGAGACTCACTTCTTCGGCCTGTAGTCTGGGATGGATCTGTCCAGAGAGATGCGGTCGCTAAGCTGGGCGTTGTAGCCATACTCCTCGTACTTTCCCTCTGTCTCCCGGCTGTCCTCCCCCAGCGTGGCTGCCGCTCCTCCCTGTCCCAGGCCACCTGGCCCCTCCACCAGACCCATGGGTTTGGCCAAACCTACAGCAGACACAGACAAGCAAGAAAAAGTAAAAAATCTATAACCATCACAAACACTCACATTAAAAGTTGAATTAACACACTGTTTGAAAATACAAAGAGCATAAATGATGGGGCAACACTCTCAAGTACTGGTGAGGCCATGTTGTGTATTCAATGTATGTGGGCAAACATGTCAGGCATCCAGAATGTTCTGGATTTATTAAAATTCCTTGGACGTCCAAGACAGGTTTACATATAAAAAGCATTTTTGGAGCCTTGAAACTGCATAGGTTTTCCGAATTAGTATGGATGGAAATAAGTGCTGTAAGTAATGAATGCAGGAATACACCAGCAGCAGTACAATTATTTTCAAAAGAACATTGCCACTCATGCGCTAATTGGAATTACAATGAATTAAAAATAATGAAACTGAAATTCAAGGGGAGTGCTAGCTTGCTTGACAGCCAGCCTAGTGCATGCTAGTCAGTAAATAACAGCTCAATAAAATGTAAGATAACTTGTATTTCATTATTATTTATCACAGACATCTATCCTAAACTAATAATAATAACTAATAATTCATAATGTTATAATGACTTTCACTAAGAGGTACCTGGTTAATGAATTAATGATTTGTGACTCTACTGCCTTGTTGAACCAACTGAGATTGCAGTAAATGAGATTTTAGAGCTTTTTTAGATAGAGCCTCAGTTGTTATCACATTATTTGTAATTTCCTTTGACCAATGCCAACACACTTTTCACGTTGCGTGACTGAATGTCCTTCATGATTGCTCCAAATCTCTGTCCACCACATCCACAAGGAGAAATTATGCTAAAAGAGTAGATGAAAGCAGCACACTAACCGTCCAACTCAAACACGCTTACTGCACAGCACAGAAAGGGAAAATCTTGCAGGGCCAAACAAATCAAATAAATCAATAAACAAGCAAACATAAGTAACCTCAATCATACTTTCAAATGGGCAACTTTCATACATCTCTCTGCCTTCATTCTACCATAGTGGAGAACAAAGGCCCTCTGCTTCCCGATGCGCCTCTGCTCTGCAGCAACAGAAAAAAGTGACTGCTGGCTCTTCCAGGGATCACGCCCACCATCACACAGCCAGCTTCACAGCATTCCTCCTGGGAGTTTGGGGCTGAAACAGACCAACATCCAGCATCTTATACTCTTGAAAGAGCGTGGCCCACTCTATTTCCATGGCTCCCCGCCCAGGGCAGCTCAGCTATGGAGCTACTTTTTCATCCAGACGTCTCTGGACTCTGCAGTCTAGCCAAATGTGCAGCACCCAGTGGAAATCTCACCAAGTTTTATAAGCTGATAAAACTGCTACAATAAATGATTGCCACAAAACTATAGTGTGAATGTCGATATACAAGAGATAACTTGAACAGCTTTAGGTTACTTAATTTAAGCAGTCTGATGGCTCTCACGAAAAAAACAAAACAAACTGAAGACAAGCCTCATCTGTGTTCCTGTTCAGTCGCCTATCCAGATGGGACGTAGGAGAAATTAGACAATACTCACGGACATAAAGCATTGAGCTCAGGATCAACACCGGCTAGAGAAAAGCCTCCGATCTTAAGCCTATTCTTTTTTTCCTTTTTTTTTTTTTTTTTTTTTTTGCTCTGAACCATCACCACCTCCCTAGATGAAGGATTACATAGGGCATCTGGCCAGCTTCACCGGCGCACCGAATGTTAAATCCTGTTTCCATAACAAAAGCAATCTGGGAAATACCAAAAAATACACAGACACACACACACACACACACACACCAGATACTGCAAAATTTAGGATTTTCTCCTTCTTCCAAATGACACTTGGTTGTGCATGTGTGCAGGTCTCATCTATACTCTACTCTATTCTATTCTAATCTACTCTATTCTACTCTACTCTACTCTGTTCTATTCTAGTCTACTCTATTCTACTCTACTCTATTCTATTCTATTCTACTCTACTCTACTCTATTCTATTCTATTCTATTCTACTCTATTCTAGTCTACTCTATTCTACTCTACTCTACTCTGTTCTATTCTACTCTACTCTTGCAGCATCCTTCTTCTCCTCTTCCCTGACACTTTGGCTCAGTTTAAAGTAAAGAGCCTCTGCTCTTTACTGAAAGAGCAGAGGCATACATGCTAAACCCAGCAAGGTTTCTGTCAGATGCTGAGCAGAGCAGCATATTAACATACTCCAGCCCACACACACACACATACGTTTCTACAGGGCTTTATGGGCTCTGACCTCATCCACCTTGCATCTTCACTCTGCTGTTTACTGCAGCAGTTCGTAGCAAGCCAACTCGGCCCTGGGATTTAGAAGAGTTGCCAGAGGAGCAGTTTGCCCTCTTGGAGGGAATGGCTAGTTCTTACAGTGTTTTTTTTTTTTTTTTTTTAAAGGGGTTGCTCACTAATAAACATCCTGCCGGGGAAGAACTCTGCTTTGATAACCCTTGTGAGGATTGTCCCTGGCTCACACATCTTGGACTTTTTTGTGCTGATTCACCTTCTTGTGAATAGTTGTGATCATTTGCAGTCATGACTATGAAAAGTGAAAATGAGGGGAAATCTGAAAAGCAGTAGGGGTGTTCAATACCAATAATAAGATGAGCAAGCATGTTTTAAGTGCATAATGCCTGAAAGTTAAGGCTGATACCCTACATAGGCTAGACTTCCGCCAGGCTAGTCTGTTAGCAGATCAAAATCTCATCTATTATTAACCTATAAACAGTATTAGAACCATGCATACACAGCTCATAAGTTTAATGCAAAAAAGACCAAAAAAGAGAAACCACATGGACACCGGTAGCTGCCAGAATTGCATTCCTGAAATGATCAAATGTTCCATACAGTAGATGGCATTCATGTTCAGTGCAAAACTAGGCCACAGCCAACAATAGATTCTAGTCTCCTGTATGGCGGTCCACATGGATACAGCATGTATTGTAAAATTCATGTATTGGTATCACTGTTGTTTCGCTCCACAAGACCAAGCAAATAGCACATAGTAGAATTGAAGTTACTTATACATAGTTACATATTGTTGTTAACTAGTACACAGACAGATCGTATTGTCAGTGACAAGGTCAGTGGTATCCTAAATCAGCACCATGGACAGCAAAGAAGTGCACTGTAGGAAGAAGCAAGAATGCAGACTTGCACACAGCCATTTCCGAAATGGCAGACTGCTGTACATCTTGTACAATTTGTATGAAGCCTGGGGTTGCGTAGTATTGCCACTGATTTTTCCTTCACTAAGAAAATGTGTGGTCATCCTACAGTTATGCTTATTTTTAAAAAAACAGAGCCCTTGTTTTAGTTAACAACTTAAGCCCTTAGTTAAGTTAACAAAGGGAACGCACGAGTCAAACAAGCACACTTTCTCTTGATACAAAATGGTATCTCCCATGTCTTATGCAGTAAGTAGTATAGCACTATGCCATTTTGGAAACAGCCACTGAGCACTGGTAAGAAGTCATGTTACAGCCCTGTGCACAATAACATCATACCATAAAGGAGCAGGTTCATTATCATATTTAATTTTCACCAGTAGCTGTTAACAGGTGAATTAAAACCAGCTTAGGGTCTATGTCATTATATAATTCATGATATACTGGTAGAATATTTGGCAGAGAAATGTGAAAGGATGCTCATTCAAAAAACAAGCAGGGCAGGTCGCAAAACAAGCATGGGCAATGTCAATGATAGTGTTAAGTTTTAGTCTTTAATCTTTAAAATCAATGTTAGCATGGCCCTCATGACTAGCCTGGTGCACCAAACACTTTGACATTGTTTCACTTTGTGCAAAGCATCTGGAATCCCTTGACTGGCATGCTTTTCCTTCCTCGTGGGCAGATACTTTCTGTGAACTTTTAAAATATTGGGCATGACAGAACCCTCTGTTTGCTAATTGCCCAGCCAAAAAGTTGTTGGAGGAAACCTAAACCATGTGCCATAGTGAAATGTGATCTCGAGCCATGCTAGACTGTCTACCTCATGAATAATGGCTGCTGTGATCTGAGACTAATCTTGTGGTGAATGAAGCTATTGTATTTTCCTATTGTCATGTCATTTACATCATTATAGAATATATCATATATCATTATCATAAAATCATGTAATAGTGTGATATAGCACGGTGATATATGGATGTCGATATTTCCCAATCCGTAGCTTTGCTGTGTGGGCACTGTGATGACAGTAGAGCAAAAAGATGACCACAGCAGACATGGATGGTGGTCCTATTCCATGTTACAATTAGACTATGACAGGCCACAGTCTCTGCAGTGCTGTGCGTACCACTGCTGTGCTCACATACCATGAAACCTCAGAGCACATTGCACAACTGTTTCACCACTTGTCCAGATATGGTAGATTTAAAGTGCCATCTGTGTGATAGTGTGAGGAAACAAATCCCCAGTCATACTGAACAAAGACCCGCATTGGTTTGCACTCATCAAATGACTGTTTGTTTGAGGTTCAGCACAGTAATATTTGCTTTATGACCTGATAATAGCTGATATTAGAATTCAGCCATGTGTAGGAATACTGGGATAGGTTGCTATGCACTACATCCTCATACTTTGTATTTGCCTAGGCTATTTCTTAATTTTTCACAGCAAATATCATATTTGTTGCAATAATAAGCTCACCATTTACATTCCAGCGTGTAACACAGATACAGTCACTGTGTAACAGATAATGTGGCCTATTCATCCCAGTCTATTTAAATGATCTGCACTCAGCAACCATGCTTTGCAGAGACACCATAGAACGTGTGGAATCTCCTCTTAATTGGAAAATATGGCCCTGAGACAACGTACTATAAATTACATGTAAGCTGTTGAAGGTCCCACTGCATGGGAGATAACCAAAATGACACATGGTGAATGTAAATGGCAAAACATGGATTCTGTTGCACTGCAAAGATTTTTGTAGCCTTGTACAAAGCGACTGGACACTTGCGACAGCCGTAGATTTACTTTGTGCTGGGCGGGCACTTTGTTTGAACTTTAAAGTTATTGGCTTTACCTTCTGTTTATGTTTTCTGATAGGTTGTTAGAACATCTAGTTGGTGAACCGGAAGCCCTTTAGAAAGTACCCTGACATAGTGTTGTAGGAAAGTACAATATTATGCAAAGGTACTACAGTGGCACTAGCCTGACTTAGATTTTTGGCCATATGGAAATGTGTTGGATGTTTTGAGGTTGACTTTGTCAAATGGCTAATTGCACTGCTTTAAGTTTACTACACCTAAGGAAGAAAATCACAGGTGTCAGTATGCGATTTTTCATTTTTCTATGTCCAAGATAAGCTCCACATCCTCCTGGGTGAATAGTCTTTGTATGCTCTGGATTCCACTCACTGAAAGGGCCTGCCTCAAGATGTAACTAAAGAAGGCTCAGAGAGTTATAAACTGTAAGAATGTCACAGAAAGAATCTATATTTTTCAGGTTATGCGCCATGGGCGGTGGGCCAAGGGTTATTACACCCCGTGTCACCTGCTGTGTGGGTAGTTTTAATCACTTCTGATTTTGTGCCATTTTTCTTCACAACAGAGCATCACTCCTGGCATCTAGCAGTCAAAAGACCTACACTACACTGAGGTCACTGTCAAATCTTTATGTGTCTATCTGCTAGTCTCCCACTTAGCATCCTTTCTTTCAGGCAAAAAAACAGGAGGACATACACAGTGGGCCCCGCACATTACAAGGTCAGAAGGCTATGGGTGGAGGTATGTTTGTTATCAACAGGATGGAGCAGGCATAGATCCAGCACTTCAGTCATCAGTCATAGGATAGAACGATGAGAAAATAATTCACCTTGATTTGAGCCAGATGTTTTCCCAGTGTATGGTAAAAAAAAATCTAGGTCATGGCTTGCTTTGACATACTATTCACTGAAAAAAGGTTCAGTTCTTATTCCCCCCATTATATGTAATAGGATGTAGTGTGTGTATCGTATGCACAGCAGTCTCAGTGGCACCAGTTTTACTCCTTAATGGTTGAGTCACACATATTGTGGTACATGAATAGGGCAACCAACTGCAGACAGACAACCAGTAAGTACTGCTTCATAATTCTGCCAAATTTACTTGAGAGATCTGTATTATTCTGATATCATAAACAACATCTTGGTGAAAGTGGTCTAATCTACTATTATAAACAGCTGTCCTAACTGAGGTCATTGATGCATAGAATCATAACATGCTATACGTACATATCTAAAAACCTGTCTCATGTCTCAAAACCTGATTCATGGTTCACTAACATGATAATTTGTTTTTTTATTTGACGCTATACCTGTGAACACACATATTCTGCAAATCATGTTTTTTTATCTCTACCTCAGCAGTATAGTACTCGTAGCAGCAAGATTTGCAATGTAATCTAATCCCCGACTTTTCATCTGATGTGTATGCTGTTGATTAACAGTAGGGCCTTTGTTTACCTTGTAAGATGCAACTCATCAAATAAAGAAACATGCCAAAGAAAGCTTGTTAAATGAGACCTCTCTTATCATTGATGCTATGATAGATTCAGTACGAGCCACCCAGCCAGTACAACTGCTAAAAGCACTAATCATTTCACTATTATGTTGAGCACACATATGTGATTTCAGACATCATTATGGCTGATCCCATTCATCATCCACTCTATCAACAAATAGCGTCTAATTGGGTTTAGAGCAAATGCATTCAGCAGGGGCACAGACTGCACTGGAGAAAAAAAATGTACTGACTCTTGCTTCCAAACCAAAAATAAAATGGGCTGCAGAGGGCTGACAAGGTGATGCATGCCTGCTCACAAAGTCACTGTATCTTAGCGCCCCTTCACATTAACTTTGGGCTAGACCACTGACAGCAGAGCCAGCAGCCAGTGGAACATCCCCACTCAGTGATGGAGCGAGCTGTACCAGACAGACCCCTCATTATTTTAATAGGCTGCTCTGATACACGTCCTTGAAAGAGACCACATAAACACACAAACACACGTACTGCACACAATGTCCAGTGAGCTTGTTTGCACTGACAGCACTGTGTGTCCACACAAGCAGAATACAAACCAAATTAGACATTAAGGGATAATTGTGACAGCCACACAGCAGGCAAGAAAGTGTTGCTGTGTATGCTGGATGACATGGTTACTGAGAGCTTATTGGCTGGTGTTGTTTGATCTACAGAGCCATTACATGACTTGATGTTTATCTCACTCAGCTTAAGGACAGCATCAGCAAAACTGAAATTGGGCTTTTTAAATGGGCTTGTTCCAAGGGCAAAAGGCTAAACAGACGTTTTTGCTGAATGAATCATCCTAATCGTGAAGCAGTTTTCAAGTTTGACTTCTGCTGACCCACAAACTGAAACTGAGCCATAAAGAGAAGAAATGACTTCTTAAGTTCTTGACTCAGATTACAAACATAAACTGAACAACACTTAGAGGAACACTTCGGCTGAAGATTCTTGAGAGAACAAATCCCCCCTCCAACACACACACACACACACACCAACCACCACACTAAAATTCACAGCCTATCCTTACCCAGAAAATAGTGACATAAAACTGAGCTAGAAGCCAGAGCGGTTCCATTACCTCACTTTGTTGAAGCAGTGTCTGCCATCTTAAGAACATCGTGGGAAATGAAAGCACTATTGTCTCAGCATAACCTCTGGCTCTCCATGCTCCATCTGTATGCCACTTAAGGAAGAGTTCAGTGAATGAATAAATGAAAACAAAATGTCTGTGCAGCCATATTTACTGACCTTGTGTCTACTTACACTGTGGTGTCAGACCATCAAGAAGATAGCCCAGGTCCAAAGTAGAATTAAAAGATTAATAAATAACATGAATATATTTCTGTTTAGTGGTCAGCTGCAATGTTTTGTAGGTACTAGAAATCCATGAATACTGATCAAATTATTTCAGAAATGCTTTCCTGAATAAAACAAGCACCTCATCCTCCAGTATTATCCATTTTCCATATTCCTGTAATTGCCTGTGTAGTTCATAAGAACTGGAAGTCTATTCAGTTACAGCAAGGCATAGCTAATCAGTGGAAATGTTAAGATGACATTTTTTGTGAAAGACAATGAAAATGTGGATAATCCTACTTATGACCTCTAGGCCATCGCACTCCACAAATGGTGTAGCAGGGATGAATATAAATACAAACGGATTTTATTTTGGGATGCTGTTCTTCAGATAGACAAAAGACTCGCCTGTTTTAACAGGGAGGAGGCAGCTCTGATGTAATGGTGGCAATCGAAGATTGATAGAGTTGGTCATGACATCATAACTCATGGCATGATGTCATGACCAAGTAACTCCCGGAGAAGATTAACACTTTTTGTTTTTTTTTCAATGCACAATCATTTAACACAAAATGATCTGTGCTACATTTCTCCTGTTTTTTCCTGCTCTTTGTAGAGCTGCCACCTCTTGTCTACTGAATAACTACTGAATAACTGCATCAACCTAATCAACTTTTTCAACATGCATAGCCGTGAAAGTACACAGAAAATGAGGACACAGGAGAAGCCCAAGCAGAACAAGTTTTCATTGTTGGCTATGGCAACAATCCCTGCATTGTAGCAGCACATGATTTCTAAGCATAGATAATTTCCTGTTCCAGGAAAATAGCAATTTCTAGATCCTTCTGGAATGGCTTTTCCTAATCTGGACAAAATAAACAGCGTACTGTAATTAAATTTGATGGTCACCCCCACCCAACATCAAACCGATCATAGGCTCAAATTAAACGGCTATGGATTTAAGAGGTAAGAGGGAGGTCTGGCAGGGCTCTGCACAGAAAGACAGGTTTAAATTATAGAATATGCCTCATCATAAATGTAATATTGGGCCATACATATACTGTGTAAATTCCCATGAACAAGTAAATGAGCTCAAAACAACTGTCTTAGTTGTGTAAGTGACACAAGTCTAGTAAATTCAACTAGCAATTGGAGGACTCTGTGTTTGTGCTAGTTGTGACCTACATTGTAACCCTGAGGTGTTGTTATTGTCCCTTTCTTTTTCTTTTTTTTGCACTGTCAAAAAAAAATCTGTCTCCAGCAGCAACCAGTGAATGGCACTTAAATTACCCAGGTGGACATGCATTATGGACCAGCTTTCGAGATGTGTCTTATTTTGACTTTATATAGCTTTTAGCTGAAATACACTCCCTTTTGTAAATGATTTAAAGGCAAAATAAATATATGCATGTCTAAGCTGATGGAGCTTCGTTAAATATTCACGGTGCGATGCGGTAGGGTGATCTATTTTTCAAATGGAGAAGAGATACAAATCCTTGGGGGTGTTTTAAATGCTAAAATGTGACATGTTCATAAATCATGAATCTCAGGAAGATAACTTTATAGGCTAAAACAAGGATTCATTTTGGCAGTTTCTTCTATGGAACATGTCATGTTTGGAGTTGGCTAGCACCAGAGGAGTACAACTGCCATAACTTTCCCTAAAATATGCTATGATTATAATTTGGTATTTTGCCATGCTGAGATAAATTGCTTTCTGATTGTGCATACTGTATTATCACAGGTGACCATAGACAGGAATAGTAAAGATATGGCTAAATGGCTCATGTTGCCAGAAAGTAAGCCAGAAAGAGAAATTATGGAAATCCATGAGCGGTCACTTTCAGTGAAGTTGTTTAGCCAGTAAAAGCTTACCCATAAAGTATGCTAACTACAAGCTTTGGTGATAAAGTTGCTGAAGTACTATGGCTATTTTCCTATCATTTCCTCTGGATATTCTATTCCTGACCACTGAGGTACATCACTAATTGCCTGAACAACAGGAGTTTTTTATGTGCCCTTTGAATGATTATACCAAAAGTACCTTACCTTTACCTTTACCTTACTTTATAAAAAGAAACTTGATGTGTGGCAACCTTGAATTCAATTGTACAGGATATTGTACTGAGAAGCATACAGAAGTGAAAAGCTGTTTACTTCTGAGTGTGCTGTCTAGTACAAGTTTTGAAAATTGCAAATATCAGTATACTATCCTCAACCAGGTTGAAGATCATATTTTATAAGTAAAGGTACAGCCCAGGGTCACTCAAACCTGATTCATGTAAAAGCACTATTCCAGTTAAGTGGCAATTTTATAGATATGCTGAATAAACAATGCAGACGTTCAGTGCAGGAGACTGTCAAAGACTATTAGGCATCACATAAATTAATTCTACCAATCTTCTTCAAGTTTCTAGTGCTCTTACCCAAGTCTCTCTGACAGACTATGCAACTTGGCCAATGGCACACAACTGTTCAGTACAGAAGAATTTTTTGAGACTCATAATGTAACATACAAGTCCAGGTTCAGAATCTTAAAGCAAGCACTTGAGGGCAGAAGTCCATAAAACTACATTCCCTCTTATAACACAATCTAGCTACTAAGTTCAGTTAATTGGGCCTACTTTTGGGAGAATAGTAAAAAGGAGACTCTGCATTCTGAACTGTAACATCCTAGAGCACAGTTCTGCTTATGCAGGAAGAAAAAAGAGATGAGGCACATCTTTTTTTCTCATCTCATCTTTACGTCATTTTCAAGTTTTGAAAGCTCTGTGTACACACACAGCATACCTGATGTCTCCTCTTCATTTTCTATGGCCTTTGTCTAGTCAGTGACTTTGTACTGCTTCCAAGAAAAAATATTTTAAAGTCATCATGCACTGCTGAGAACCAGAATATTACTTCCTGTCCTGTATTGAGCTATTATGACCTCTTACAAAATTTTACACCAACTTGTAACCAACTAAACCTTACAAATGGGTGTACACTTGCAGTATCTGAGAGCACGCTACTCTTTCTCTGCAAGTCATGATGAGTACATTAGATGTACAGTGATTATTGACTGCATCACAAACAAGTTTCATCCCACAATAGAAAAAAAACACAGACTCATCTTCATATTTACTTTAAGGCTCCTTTTAAGACTTTTACATTCCGTTTGTAGACTGTAATGATGTCTGACATGTCTGATGTCTGCTTGCACTGCAGATGGGACACAAACACATTAGTGGGGGCAAAAAACTGTTTCTCTTTTCTCATCAACATACATTTTTTACTTTATTGTCCAGTTATGTACCATAGTGATAACTAAGTCTGGTTTGTGCTTGGTAACAATCTACCTGTCACCACCTTATGCTAAAACTACACTAAGCAAACAATTAGAGAGCAATGTGGTTCCTGGAATTGGTAAATAATTTCTTTGTTTTAGCATCTCAAAGTGATGTCTGTGATTCTGACTGTTTTGAAATCTAACAGATTTTATCAAGTGACCTTTATGAGATTTATGGACATTCCTCTGTAACCTTTTCCAAGTGCTCCTTTGAAAGAGCTGGTTTCCATCAATTCACACAAAGACTTGTAGAAGTCAAAGATCCTTCCACTACAGGACTCTTCATGAAAATCTTTGGTGGGCTGTCAGTTTTGACAGCCGGTATACCAATCATTTCAGAGGCCCTTTATAAAGGCATGTTTTGGGTTAACAGGAGGTGTTAATGGACAATTCTTACTTTTGTAAGAAGGAATGGCCTTTGAAACACGTATGCTGTTGTAGATCCAACAAATAAAAGGAATGGACAACAAAAGGCTTCAAATAGTGGCAGGCATGAAACATGGTTAAAGCATCTCGTCATGCCAGCAATGCTGGCAGAAATGAGTGCACAGACTTCAGCTCGCCATCTATAGATAGACACAATTTCGAGTGTTTGGCATGAAACAAGATAATATCACCGAATTTCAAACACCACAGCTTTATCTCGCAATTATTTAAGAAGATTCTTTTATACTCTTTAGGGGAAGGGGGACATTCAAATAATTATCACCATCAATGCATTAGATGAAAAAGAAATATACAGCTGCTGTATCCTAGATAATAAACAACAAATGTGTGTCTGTGTGTGTGTGTGTGTGTGTGTGTGTGTGTGTGTGTGTTTGTGTTTGTGTGTGTGTGAGGAATAAGGCAAGTACTGGCTGGTGACAGCTAAATTAATTCTCTAAACTTTAGTCCTTCAGGGGAAAATGTGCAGAGACATTCCTAAAGCTTGAAAGCTCTCAGGGTGAGTGGTTGCATTAGAGACCCCTTTTTGTGTGTGTGAGGCAGTGCCTCCTGGCTCTCTTCCAAACGAAAGGGATAATTCAAACTGACAGAATGACCTCCTTCATATACAAATGATGCCGGGTTCTGGAGAATAATAATAAGATCAAATGAAAACACTGAAAGAGCGTGCACCCGCCAACCCTCCAGCAGCCTGTCCTTGACCACTTGGAGATGAGAGAGAGCAAGCAAACAGGAGCAGAATGCCTGTCAAGTCAGATCCCTAAATAATTTGACTTGGGCTCCTGAAGAATCAGCAACATTAGCATAAAAATAATATTATATTGATATAATCTTAACTGCCCCAATAGGCCAACTCTGGACTCAGTGCATGTTATAAACTCTGACACTTAAAAAACTAAATAAATATTTGATTTGATATGTCTATATCATGACATACACCTCTGATTTTACAAGACCTACATGCACTGCTGCTAAGTAATATATGTCTGAATCTATGATGATCTGTCAATGAATCTGCCATTGACACTGATGAAAATACAGTTGCTGTTTCTCAGGGAATGTGTAGTAAATCACATAATGATAATTTGAACTACAAACTGTCGTCTGTGACATGATGCCTTAACCTTCAAAGGGCAATGGTACATATTCAGACTGTCCATGAACTGACTTGTCTGATGAAGTTATGCACCAACACACTCAGAGGAACCGTGGCCCACGAAGTAAAAAATAACAAAAAACCCTACACGATGCTAAGAAGATGCTCAGCCGAAATATATTAGGAAATACAGATGGTATGCTACTGAACAATACAGAATTTCTCATTTCCTACACAGCTGCCACGTGTCTAGAGAGCAGTTTGTTGTCTGTTTTTTTAAGAATGGTCCTTACCATTTAATTGATTGTACACCACGTCTTCAAGTCTCTCGAGTCTTTGTAGGATTGACTGTCTGTCCACCAAGTTCGTAACAACTTTGCCATTCCTGGTCCTTAACCTTTGGTCCGAGATTCGTCCGACTTGGATGAGTTCTTCGGAGCGGTCTTGGATCCTGCAGTAGACCGAAAACAATATAATACCAACAAACACCAAAATGTTAACCGTCAGCAAAGTTTTGATTTTGCGTGCCACAGCCATATGAGCCCTCGATAGCAGCCAGGCTGACGCAGTCAAATCAAACAATGATCCATTCAGAGAAACCGCTGTCCTGTGAGAACAAGAAGCAAAGGTCTCAGCTGATATCACTTCTCGGATCCCGAAACGACGTGAGCTATCCTTTCAGCACCACACTTTCGGGATGGTCGGAGGCTGGGGTTGTGTTGACATTAAGGTGCCGTATTCTCCATATGCTGCGAAGCTTTCCTGTGTTGTCCAATGTTGTAGTACTGATAACAGTATAGTAAGTACGTCGGGGTATACTTTATACTAGATGTTTTTGAGAAACCTCATGATCGCCTTTATGGCTCCGACTCTGACTAATCGGAGAGAGCTACAGTCGGTCAAAATACACAAATGCTCCGCGATGTTGCCACCTCAGCTCGAAATCATCGCAGATCCTCCAAATTTAGGGCAGAGATGGTCACTGTATTAAACACACATGAGCTCGATTGCAAACACTCGTTGTCACACCATTCTAAGAGGATACAGTCCACTTCCAGAGCATCCCTTGTGCAGCTGTGACATTCCTCCCTCAAAGGCGTTTGGACGTACCGAACAAGCTTCACATATGCATCGAAATGTGGCTTAATGGTGTCGATATCCAAAAATGGACCTGGACATTGTCGAGCATTACGCCTTATGGTCGGTCTCAGACATCAGACAAAAGTGGAGCGGAAAATAAACAAACGAATGTTCAGTCAGATGGTACCCGTGTCCGCGGCGCTTTCTGCATGGTGAACAAGAAAACCTTCCTCTTTGGCTAGCTCACATGCTTTCCCTCATCCCACCCCCTCTCGCTCGCGCTCTCTCTTTTCTCGCTCTCTCTTTCTCTCTCTGTCTGTGTGCTCTGACGTTGTTAGGTACATTCATAAATATTCAATGACTGTTTTGTGGGCAAGAGGGAAGAACATAAGGGTTATTTTTTGTAACATATTGCTTAGGTTGGTCTAAACAGGAAATTGAATGTTATTTGGGTGTGCATAATGGATGTATTATAAGACTATTAAGGTCAGTGGGTTAAATTGACATTTGTGGGGTTATGTAACTCGCTCTACCTCACCGGACTAAACATATATGCCTTTTTATGCAACTATCCAGAGTATCTGAGCTCATTTCAGCGCTGAAGAACTGAATCATGTCAGTTGTTGTCATGCACTGACATATCAGGGTTGTCCATCCACTCTAATTTAATATGTAGGCCTACTTCTATGTAAGAGTTTATTGGTGACAAATGCATCTTTATCTTCCAGATGTGTCTGTTCCTATGTCCCCCATCTCACGGACAGACACACTAACTGTCTCTCTCTCTCTCTCTCTCTCTCACACACACACACACACACACACACACATGCACACACAGACAAACACACAGAAGAGATATTTACTGCAAATTGTTGCCCATTAACAGTTGTTCACCAGGGCAAGCCAAGGAAACCCTTCCCTGAAATAATTCCACAGACCTGCACAGCCATACCCATAAAGATGTATGAAAGACAAATCCAATTATATAAACAATATGAGCCTTATATGTCTTTCTACTCATTAGTGTGATTAATCATATAAAGGTGATTAACATTTCCAGCCTATAAATGCTCATGTGTCAGCTGCACAAACAAACATATAAGTTTTGCATTCCTTGTGGTCCCCAATACTGCTGGATGATTCTCACAAGTCCTATTATATGATTTCACTATATGGAAAGATGATTTGAGAACACAAATTCAAAAATAATGAATTAAGTGGCATCAGCAAAATTGTCATTCCATGCACATCAGAACTGTCATATACGTAAAAAATGAAAACCTTAGTCGTACTGGCAATGTGTACTCGAAGAGTCCTTAGCAACGACAGAGAAATACAGAAAATGACAGTTTCATGAATGTATTTTACGCATCACTTTCTACCTTCAGCATTCAGCATTTTAAGCACGAGTGACATGGGTATGTGTGTGTGTGTGTGTGTGCCTGTGTGTGTGTGCCTGTGTGTGTGTGTGTGTGTGTGTGTGTTGGGGGCTGCTGCAAGAGCAACACTGGTAATCATGCAGGTGGTTCCTCCCCAATTTCTACCCTGGCTGTCTAAAGAGTTCAGCTCTCCTAACTCACCAAACACTGCTGCCTCTGGGTCTCGTTCCAGTTGAGGCACATATTTTATTATAGAAGCAAAACCTAATCTGCATGCACACCAAAACTGGAGCATGGGAAGCCTTCCAGAAGTGTAATGCACGTCATGCACGACCCTGCTCGGGCACATGTTGCTCATGCAGCAGATGCATACTTCTACTTCAGTTCTGACTCATATTTTGATCTGTGGAGTATTTAAGGTTTCAATTGTTATTATTTATTATTATTATTATTATGCGTCATTAGTTATAAACAGTGTCAAGGGTGAAATAGGGAGCCTAAGACGCACCCCTTTCCATTCTGCCATATGGGACGACAGCCAGAAAATAATAATTTTTAGATTGTGGTCATCATGAGCCTTGACTTACACATGAGATATAGGTGAATCTTTTAGATAGATTTTCAAGTAAGAAGAGATGCATTTAATGTCATGATTGTTGAATTACAGCATTATTAAAATGTGTTAATCCGACAGCTACAACTACAATATGTTGGCTTCTCTCCACTGAATTAACAAAGCGTCAAGGATGCCCAAAGAATTTGTGCAACAGATCTTACGACATCTTTGGCATCCTTATTAAGTAAAAAGCAAAGAATCAAAAACAAGACAGAACATATCAAGTAAGGTGCATTTGTCCATAAACCACTGCCAAGTGACTTAAAATGCAGCCAGCTGTAATCATTAGTTAGCATGACCGCTAGCCATTGTTTTCAAAGCATTAGTGATACTTATTAATGTCCCAGACGCAATGTGCAAAATGATGTTTAAAATTCCAGCATGTAGAGTTAGTGACACAACTCAAACAGGACAGAAAATAATCCTTACCTCTACATTAACTTCCATTCAATTTTTTTTCTAAGTAAGGCCTACATTGGTGGGCTTATCTTGCTGAACCTTCAAGAAAATGACTGTCACTGAGATGTCAAGACATCATTATAAGAAAAACAAACAGCAAAGGTTGGGGTTGGGGTTGGGAGCGCAACCCCAACCCCAGACTAAAGCTCATACTGATGTTCCCTAGAGTTTGCATATAAAGGCATCACATTTAGCTTTTCTGAAAATCTAGTTGTGTCAATATTCGATTCATTCCTTTCTTTTTAAAGGCCTGATATAATCCAATGTAATGCAACGGATGTAGGAGGAGTGAGAATGGCTGGCTTAGAAATGTTCTGGTGTTCAAAAGCCTCAGTAATAAATAAATAAATAAATAAATAAAAAATCTGGACTGAATTACCAATACCCAAATCACTTTGCCTCAAAGATCTTTTTGTGTGGCTGTGATTTTTAAAAAAGTTCATAGTAAAATTCATCCAATACCTTTTTGATAAACAATCACCATATGTGTTTAGGTGCCTCAAATAATATTATAGGCACCCCACCCAACAAACATAGGCTACCAAAGGATCATTGCCCTTGGATCTTGTGCTGTGTCTCCTGCAGTTTTGTGTTTGAATTTTTAAACGTTGTCTCTCTCTTTTTTTGTGTGTGTTCTGATGCTTTGCATGACAAGCAGCTTGGAAATAATTGGCTTTATCTGCGAGCTTTAATTAGGCATCCCGCTGAATGTGAATCACATTACAGAAAAGATGCAGATATGTTTGGTCAGCGTACCTCCTCAGAACAGATGGGCCTGTGTACATTATTGCGCATTCAACTTCTGTTTTTTAAACTCCCATTTTTATTGCTACGCAAACAAACAAAACCCATCAAAATGGTGCTGACTTTGAGAAAGAGAGAATGTTTGTAAGTTGTCTAGCTGTGACAAAGATGAAGCCTTGAAGGCTAATGTAGCCATAAGAGCTTGTATTACTCAAATGGGCAGATGCTGTATGAAAGTTTATTCATCTGTAGCATTACTATGCTGACCAATTCCACTGACAACAACAACAGCCACAACAACACTGGGACCTTGTTATGGCCGTAATGCACTAGGATTTGACAAATAACTCTCTGAGGCTAAGCCTCTTTGACATCGTCACTGTGTAGAGACATTCATTGCACACAACCCAGGGAAAGTCAGGCCAAGATTTTTAAACTTTTGTGCCTTTTAGCAGTATTTGCCTGGAGGGCAGCCAGTCTCACCTTTACTTATGCAGCCCGATAGGCTCCCAACATGGCATCACAGGCCAGGCGTGAGGGTAGGGTGGACACAGAGCTGTGGTGTGTGTGTGTGTGTGGGGGGGGGGGGGGGGGGGGATGCACACAAAAGAGCCAATGTGTTTCTACATAACTGCTTCAATTCTGCTTTGTGGATTCAATGTGGCAGGTAATTAATGAGATATTCATCAAAACGCGTTATCGTTTTTATGGGGTGGGGGGTGCAAGTCTTTGGGCTTCAGCTCTTTCCCTGCTGCAGTCTGATTCCACAGCACATCTCCGTAAGCAGTTGCAGTAAGAGATGCGTCACTACAGATTAGCTTGGGCTTGTCAGCTTGCAACCTCACAGACATCTAAAAAGAACATAAAGGGTCATCTTGTGATTGAGAGGCACAAAAAAAATGTTGTGAATTGTGGCCTCACAAAAATGTCAGTCTGATTTCTGCAAGGGTGATTAGAATGCTTGTGTCGTGAGTGTTTGTATTCAGCCATTTACAATCTCCTTTTCCTCAGTGACTAGTTTGACCTACAGCGCACGCACATGGCTTATTTCTGACCTTTTCTTCAAAGGCTGCATTACGGAGAACAGATGTGGCTGCAGTGTTAGCAGTATGCATATGCCTGACGCAAAGGTGATGATATTGTAGCGGTCTGAATTCATTAAACCTTCAGCAGCATGGAGACAAAGTAAATCCAGTAGAACAGCAGAAAAGACCAAGGCAGCTACTGCAAGTAGCTCTCTACTGCTACAAATAGTAGCCTAATACTAGTGTATTAGTAGGCTAATAATATTAGTGCCAGTTTTAATAGCAATTGAACTGAATACAAAGAATTTTACGGAGCAATGTGAGTTCTGATTATAATGGCTTGTGACCCTAAAAATCTGGTGAAATAGCTCACTACCAGCACTTTAAAAAATGGTTAGAAATAGTAGCTTAGCAATAGTACAGGTTATATTAGCACTAGTATTGGTTGGATATAGCACTGTTCAGTACAAGTAAGAGTACTGACTGCAGTGAAATGTGGTACTGGAATACCTGGCATCAGTTATGGTGAGTCAAGGTCAAAGGTAATGACAATGACAGACAGGCAGGAGGGGAAGGAGCCAAGTGATTAAGACAGAATTCCTCCCCAGCTGCCAGAGACGCGGACAACTCCTGGAGCATGACCTTGTGAGAGAGACAAAGGCTTGCAGCAATAGTTGAGTAGCTGCTGCTCAGTCAAAGCAACATGAAAGGTCATGCCACTTCCCAAGGTCATTAAGGTCGTGATGGTGTGTCCAAAAGAGATCTCCAAAAGAGATGCATTTAAATAAATGTCAAATGGGCATGTCATTTGTTGGGGTGTTTCAGTGTTTTATTTCCAACTCTTTCAGATGTAAAGCTATAGAGAAATAAAATTCAGCAGCAAAGTAAGCCTGAATACTCACCTTAGACTTTAAAGGTAGACGGTTTGTGAAATGGGTGGTAAGATGCAAATAAATTGTGTTAACCATAAGATTTAGCATGACACTGGAGATAATGACTAGTTGAATGGGGGAAAGAAATGCCTGCTTCACGCTCAGCACATAAAAATATATATGTGTTGCCATTGTGGAATTTCTGGTAGCGCTGAAATTAAGGCATCAGTCATTATGATACAGTACTTCACTGTAGGTGAATCTAAGGAGAAAGAACCAGAATATACTGGTGCAGATCAATTGCCTCTAGGACACAGCAAAACAAAAGCCATTCAGCACATGATCAGAAGTGGTTCCTCTGTTGTTTTGGTAAATCATGTGCCCCAGGTGTAATTGAGGTCACTTTGAAAGGGACTAAAATAGCTTTTTTTGTCCATCATCACCAGACATCCTTGTTGTCTCCTCCCTGGATGTCAAGCGCACACAGAACAACAAAGCCCTCCGGTATCTGTAGTTTTGAGTGAATATTATTGCAACTGGAAATTTCATCAAAAATAGATGAAATTAGCGTGACGGTTGATGTGCCATTTGTACTTGTCATCTATTCAGATGTGTGTGTTATTTTCATGGCTCTCGAGCAGAACTGAGAGGAAAATGATTATATTCAGCTCTATCCATAGGACAGTATTACTTGCATTGATATTAACTTGGTGATATGTCTCTGTCAGAGCTGAAATTATACCTTATCCATCTGCCATCAGCTAAAAAAAACCCTCACCCTGCATTTGTCTGCCTTTGCCTGGCTCGCTTCATTCTCCTGCATCCACGAGTGCCGAGGAAGTAAAGACCATCAATACCTAGCTTCAGAGGTGAGCTGCCGCATTTTTATTTCCAGGGTTTAATCTGGTCCCCTGTGGACACCCCATGATCGGTCCATCCTGGTGTTCCTGCCTCTTTGTTTTTTACGTAACTTTCTGTGCACAGACCCACAGAGACTGTAAATCCTGCCACCTTTTTTCCCAGAGACCTCATTTGAATAGTGTGAACAACCTGCTGAGAATAATCATTTTTTGTCAAATGCTGTTTTGGCAGCCTAAAAAATTAAAGCGATTTTGGTTGTCATTTTGCCAGAATGTAGATATTCTTCACACTGCTCATATGACAGTCTCATGTACAGAATGATAAATCAAAACTAATGAGTCTACTTATCAATACCAACATAAACTGTGCACAATGTGTTTATGTAATGGACTGAAAACTCCTGAGACTTCTTGAATGTTTCTTGATTCATGGCGGAGGCAATTAGGTTTCACCAATGAGCCCCAACAAGATGGAAGAACTGGCTCAGGTAATGAGAAAGAATAATGAAAAGGGCCACCAAGGGAATGAATCAGTGCATCAAAAAGTCTAATCAGAGAGGGAGAGAGAAAAAAAACCCCTAAACCATCCCCATTACCCGTCATAATGTCTGATAGATTGTTGTTTTAAATCCCTGTGTGAAATGACTGTGAACACTTACCCTGAGATCATTTTTCCACACAGTCATTGCATATCCAGATATTAAGGCAGAGGGTGAGACCGGCAGCGTTTTTTTCGAAGGTTCACCATTCACTTGTGAGTTTTATGATGTGTCAAGCACTCAACCCTTGCATGAAAAATATATTATAGGTGCAGTGATACCTATAGTTCATAACATTGGTACAGTCTGCACAGTTGACTTTGCAGTTGCAGTTGATCAAGCAGTTGAGGACAATCTTTGCAGTAAAAAACAACAGAGGTTCATGCCACTCCACAAATACTGTATGTGTACGTGTGCAAGACAACTTGATTGACTATTCATTGTGAGGGCGAGTCGAGTGCAAATCAAACACAGCAGGTTCTCCATGGCATCGGAGAAAGTAGATTATGCTAATCGTGCCTCTGTAATTGCTGACTCACTCTGACATGTGATTAAAGGAGGAAGGAGTGGAGCTCCTCGGTACACAGAGATGATCAGAGATACAGACATCCAGGCCCCGGCGCGTGCACAGATAAGAGTTAATGAAAGCTGCACCTGGCCAAGGTCTCGCTGGAGAGGAGGGTTGGCCGGGGTATCTGTGTTGCCCTGTGCCCATCTGGACCCCTCTATGGACCAGCTGCCTTTGTCTGTGCCATCAAAAGGGGCCAACATGTGATAACAGGATGACAGATACACAGTGTTGTGTGCATGTGTTGGTGCAAACATATACTCACACATATACACACATAAACACACACACACACACAAGCAAGCAGAGAGACACAGACACACACATAGATGTGAACATGCAGGCAAGTAGAGACACAGTCATGCATGCATGAACATACTAATTGATTAATGCATGTGTATGTTATCAGACATATACACTCTACATTTGCACACAAACCAAACACACACACACACACACACACACACACACACACACATGCAGACAAGGACATTTTGTCATTTGAATCTGGTCACACATTTTCTCAGATGAGTGAGTGTGCGATTCAGTCATAGCACAGGGGATCAGAATGCACAGATGGCCAGACTGAAATCCACTACTGGAGCCCTGGACACACAAACACACACACACGCACAGACACACACACATATATAAACCCATACACACACATACACAAATACACATCCTGTTTCAGGCAAGGTCCTTGCACCAAATCTCCCACCACATGAAACATTTCCCTGCCCTCCATGTATCCTTTCTAAATAATAAAATAATAAAATAAATAAAATAATGAGAAAATAAATCCCCTTTTCACAATAGCAGGTAGTTTCTTTACTTAACACGACCTTTGCCTTGAGACTCAGGAGAAGAATATTGAAGCTTCTGGATTGTTTTTTTTTTATCTTTCAACAAAAAGATAATATTTTAAATGAGAAACTTGGAGGAAAAGATGCACATGAGAGCAGCTGACATTAAAGTGCTACACAGTGTCTCGCCTTTTGTCTGATAAAGTCTCCCTGCATGTGATGGTAATTAAAGATAGAGCTGTGGAAAAGGCTCTCCTAGAGAAAATAATTATGAACTCATAGAGTAGAGAGGTGCGTTCGGAGGCACTGAGGGCCGGGGCAGGCCGCAAGCTGCTTGGGAGTGTGATGATGACTCACCGCGTGCCGGTCCTCAGGGAGCAGGCCAGGGGTGAGAAGAGAGCATACGGCTGCCACCACTCCACCACCCACCCCACCCGGATGCCTCCGCTCCCTGAGGTCCTTTACAAGTGATTAGAGAGAAATAGAAGGAAAAGGGGGTGGAAGTAGAAAGTGAGTATGAAAGTGTGTGTGTGTGAGAGAGAGAGAGAGAGAAAGAGAGACAGAGAGAGAGAGACACACAGTGAATTTTTCAAAACTCACGTAGCAACAGTGTCATTAAATCTCAGCTGGGCACTTATTATTAGATGGTATGATTACACCTTACATGCAGTCATTTTGTGGACAATTAAACCCTTTTCTTGGTAATTTCATAAATCCATGATTTTCACATTCTCACACCATACTATTGAATACCATCTTGTTGCCTCCTAATATAACACAATCATATGACGGTTCAGAGTTTCAATCAGTGTTCATGAAATGTCGGCATTGACAGCCAATATAAAGGTGACAGCATAGATGTGTATATAGGAACGTAGACAAAGATTTTCAGCCTCTAGTGATTTCTATGGCTGGAATATGTTAAGCTGAATGTATAGTGTTGTTTACTTTGAGCATACATATTAACCATCTTTGATCTTTTACTGTCATTCCCAGGAGACATGATCTTTGATTACAACAGGATATTGTCTGAAATCTGCTCAAAATCTCAAAGACGTATCAAGACAAAGTAAGATTTAGTATTTTTTGCTGACTGAGCAAAGATGGTGTAATTAGATTTGCACTACATGTTATTTATTCAAAGCAAAAACTAAATGCTATGAGCATATAATCATGATGAGTGAGGAGAGGCTAGCTGAGGCCCTCTAACTTAAATCCTCAAAGAAGAGCTTTGTACAATCAATTGGTTGGCAAATGCAAAGTAAACAAGCAGTTTTGAGAAAACTATTCTTTGACAGTTAATTTGTTTAAACTGTAGATTGCTTGCTCAGTTTCCTACACAGTCTTTTCTCTTCTGTGCAGTGGTTCCATAGCCAAGAAAAGGTTGACTCCTACATTTAAGATTAATGGCTTTGACTGGTCTCTTCTTGTCTATCTTTATATGTTCATGTTTTCATTCTAAAAACAAACCAAGGCCTTTATTACAAGCACACACTTTCTCAGTATAAATGACTATGTTTTGGGTTTAGATGACATTTTCTCAGAAAATGTCTTGATAGACTTTAGAATATCTGCTTGTAGTGGTTGCTAAATTATATGAATCCCATGATCAGTGCATTTCAAGGGGGTTGAAGCATTTTTTAATTTAACGCTTGGATAAGTAAGCTTTGTATTTATTCATGCATTCAATGGACTGGGAAGATAGGCACCATTCTCATCTTTTGATTACAGGCTCGTATAACAACAAAGTAGCAAGGCAAAAAGATGGGCTCTATACTATAAAGTCTCACTGCAATATTTATTTAAATAAAGTTTTAATTGGAAACTTGACGGTCCCCCTCCACTTTTGGAAACTAGTTCACTGGCCGTACAGTTGAAGCATGGCACAAACAAATACTGTTACACCCTGCTGTTCATGTGCACCCAATACAGAACCAGACCTTGTTATGCAGATTGCATGGCTTAAAAAGGTGAGGTCTGCAATGCTGGGTAACATTTTATGTTTTGCTTTAGTTTGTATTAATGTATACATTTCTTAGCAAATGCTTTTGTCCTTCACAACTTTCTGGGCTATGGACCTAAACAAACCCAAGAGGGGCAGCTTAAAGTGCTTAGAAATTGCTTAGCATTGTTCAGTGCACCTTTAAACTCTGTAAGATGAGAGATTTCACGGGCCCAGAGTTGATGCACACTATGGGAGAAGAGGTGGATCTTTAACTCCTGTTTATGCTCATAAACCATGCATATGTTCAGCAAAAAGCCATAGACATTGAAGGGATATGACATGAGTTATCATCACAGAACTGGGTGACATACCGACAGGATGAGGCAACGCAATGACGGCTCACTGGTCGGCAGAGTAAATCACTACTCGTCTCGACCCATTTGAGTGACATACTCACTCCTGCCTCTGCCTCTTCCTAGAAAAGGTGAAATGCACTGAAAAAGGCCTGACTTTCCTTTTGTTTGAACATGTTTACATACAGCAATGCCTTAGCTCGCAGGAAAGAAGAGCAAAACTATAAGCCTGGGGGACCCTTCATATCCTCCTTGATTTATACAGATACACCTCCTGACCTACAAGGTCAAGGTTGACATAACACCTATGGTTTGTGAAAAGGAAAGCTCGCTCTTTGTGAAGAATGTGAATAGCTGTAAGAGCAAATCAAATGCGATCGGGTTTCAGCGAGCACTGCAATGATGTAGCCCACAGAATAGCGCAAATCAGATATGACTAGATTGTAGATGAGTTATCCTGCCCTAGGTGTGAAAGTCTATTGCTGTCATGTCATGGCAGCCACACAGAGGTGGTGTGAGATAGACTGATCTGCTTGAATCTACACTGCACAGTAGTCCAGTGTCCTATGCCTAGACCTCACCTGGCCTACTTTTTTCTTTTTTTTGATCACCCTACCCAAGCCAATATAGGACTGGACTATTACTTGACTCTTACTACGTTATATTAGCCCCTTGCACAGACACCCCATTCTATTGCAACATATTTTCAGTTTTTACTATTTTCTATATATCAAGGACTGGACTAAGCTTTTGTACTGCTCTGTTAACTGCTTATTTTGTTTTCTTTTATATATTGCTGTGTTTTATAATGTGTAGCCTTCTTGTACTTGTACTCATACTCTGCCTATACTATACGTTGCACTTGAAATGTACTTGCACACTTTTGCACTAGGGTTACCATAGTTTCCTCCTGCACATTCCACGCTTAAGGATGCCAGACTTTGTTTCAGGATCATAAAAGTATTTTTTTATCTATCTATTCTATCATAAAAGGATTGGCTAATAAGTTCAGCGCTGATGAGCTTAACAGGGAGTGCTTGAGAAGTTCATCAGAAGTTCATCCTTATGGCTTTGGATAAACATGCTGTGTGATTGCTCAGCAGCTGCTGGGAGAGACCAAGAAGGGTGACCCATATGCTGGGAAGAGCAGATGAATGGACAGAATGTCACTTGCTGTGATTCTACAAGCACAAGCTCTACACAATAGGCCAGAATATAATTTCTGGTTATTTTACCTCAGTGTACAAAACAGTTGATAAATATTTGTCGCATACCCTACATAATTTGTGATTAGCATCAGGACAAGTAATTGTAAATATATGGTCATGGTGCAAATTGTAAGTAGTATCACGATTAGCCTACCATTGTATTCATGATTGTACTCATGACTGCAACCTACTCTGTTTCAGCATGTAACCACTGTATGTGATGTGAGGAGACATTTGATGCTGGGATGGTATTCACAGAGCCAAATGTCATGTTATCTCATTAAAGTTTCGAGAGGATTTTATCAATGGGACTTAACTGGGCCACAATCCTGAGAGTGTGTGCTATAATGCCACTTGCCTAGCAGAGCTTTTATATGCTGGATTTTTAATCAAAAGTTTAAACTCGTCAAAAGCAAGCAAGCTTCCTCTGAAGTTTAACACAAAACTGCCTTCATCTAATATACTCATGAATCACAAAGGTTTAATTATATGGCCCTTTGTCAGTAGAACTGTGATACTCTTTGGATTTCATAGATTGTCATGTCTTTAGTTGTAAATAGCACAAAGATTTCAGCATCTTGTGCAGCCATTATGAAACTAATGCAACCACTTACAGATGACAGTCATTAATAAAGATAGAGTTTCTATTTACGATTTCCTTGAGCTTCTTACAGTAGAAGCCATACATATATAAAGCCTTTCCTCCCTCTTGTCTTTGATATTTCTTTCTGTTTGACAGTAGCTGTCAGACATACTTGACATGCCCGTGCCTTGGACATGAACTGCAGAGGATGTTTTAGTGTGGTGAAAACATTTTAGCAGTCTTTTATCAACTCTACAGCTTTTTCATTTGTAGTTCTTTCTTTCTTGCTTTCGGCTGCTATAAACAAATCACAGTAGACCTCAGGACAATGATGTCAAACTAATTCATTTCTAACCTCCAACCTCACAAACAAAAATGAATAATTCAGAGGTATCCTCTCTTATACTATATGTACTCTCTCTGGTAATTAAAATGCAATGGGAAAACATTCCTTTAAGAGAAAAAATGAATGGAGTCCCTGTTACTTTTAAACTCTGTGGTTTAAATGGATATTTAGAGTATGTTAACTGTATGTTCACTGTGTTTATGTGTCATTAATCATGGACATGTGAACCAGAGAGAATGAATTTTCCTCAGCACTCAAGATCTATCCATCATCACCTCTATAAAGCTCATATCCATAAACCTTCCGTGATTATTTTTTTTTGGTCCAACATCACACATTAGCTGTCAACATGCTTGAATACATGTCCTGAATGGTGAATACATCTACCTGCATGAATGGTGAATACCTCTACCCGCTTTTGCTAAAAACTGCTTATTTCATTATTGAAACATTATGATTACTGTTGACATTTGCATTGTCACAGCAACTAATGTGCAGAAAAGTTTCTCTTTAATGTAATTGAGTTAAGCTACTGCTGTTGTATGTGGTAGGGAAAAGACTAAAGTGGCTATGGCTAATTGAAACAAGACTTGTAATCAGACTCTGGCATGTAAAACTCAGACGGCTTTTGTCTATAGACCTATTAGGTAAGTCTAGGTGCTTCGTAACTTGCAGCAAATTGCAGGTGGTCGTGAATAAAATGCCTCTCAGCCTGAAGCAAGTAAAATACTTTAAAAGCATGCTGCTAAATTATGTATTCTTTGATGTACACACACACACACACACACACACACACAGCCCTTTGTCAGTTGCCCTTAGATGGGGATGGTGTTGCTATGACACATGCTGTACATTCATATCTTTCAAAAGGTCTTCTGAGTGGTTCAAAACATGAGCATACCTCTGTGAGCCATTTCTATTTATTCATTATGGAGAAATGATTTGGATTACACTTACTGAAGGGAACAATCCTTAGCAAAATTGGTTACATGAGGAGTATTCATGATTACACTTCCAATCATTTTTTTCACACTTCTATGACCAAACCTTGCAAACCTGCAGAGCCCCAGTTTACCTCCTCCTGTTTAGCATTTTACATTGAGAGGTAGACCTCTATATGCACAGAAGGAAGAGAGCTCAAAATGGAACCATATGTAAGCAGCATGTAACCATAGATGAACTCACATAAAAAAAACATCTTCATTACACTCGTAGTTCAACCCCCATTCACAGTCTCATGGACACACAAAGTCTCCCTTTGAGTGTGGCATCTGCAACACACTCTCGGTGACATTGCAGTTCCCCTACGGGGCATCGTGAGAACAACAATGGCCGTGGCTGGCTGCTGGATGCACTCTCCGAGCTGATTGGGTAAAGCTTATTATCTAAAGCTGTCACAATGAATCCATTTCACAGATGCGGTGACTCCCATATTAGCTGTCCTCACTCATTTTGCTCAGTTGAAATTTTGCAGGTCTTTATCCTCAAGATCCTTGACGCCTGCCTCCCCCAACAGCAGATTAACTGAATATTTTCATGACAAGTGATATATCCCATCTGGCAGTGGTTTGATTGATCAATTGGTTTGATTATGCACTTCATCATGATCGTGAGAGGTGACGATCAGAAAGCCTCTTCTTTTTTTTTCTCCGATGGTGTATCCAGCCATTTCTCCTTCACTCCGGAGTCCATGACTTCCCAATGCTTTAGTTATTCAATTTGACTCAATCAACTATGGATTATAAATATATATTATAGATTATAGATATAGATTATATTATATTTATAGTCTATGGATTTTTTTCCCTATGTGCTCTTATGGCCTCCTGATGTCAGAGCGTCTTATATTACGGGCCTTCTTCTGCCAGCTTTTTATACAAATCTCATCTCAGAAAGTGCTCTGGAATGTTTTTTAGTAACTGTTGGCATGCTGATGTGACTGTGGTGGAGGGAAGAATTTATTTTTCAAGTATCATGATGATATTATGTCCCTCACTTACACCACAGTGGTCTGTGGTTATCAGATATAACCCATCCACAACTAGTTAATGTATCATACACTAAAATGGAGTGACAGTTGCAGCAGTTACTGCAGAAGCTAACATTAGCATTAGCCTAGTCATTAGCCGGTAACACTATACTCATAGCAGCTGTCATAAATTGTTCACAAAGTATTCATGAATGCTTCATAAGACATGACTCAGCATTCATACCAAACCTTTCATAAATTTGGAAGACAGGATGGTGATAACATATCAAAATAAAGGCCAATGGCCTCAAAGCAGCATTGCCATTTTTGTTTCAAATCAATGAATCTTATGAAGTCTACTTCTAATGTCACTTTACTATACAAGTTGTGAGGTAAACTACATACAGCTGACTAGTATTTGTGGACCCTGGAATGGGGAAAGATGGTAATTACCATAGTAATTACCAATTGCAAAGGTTACATTACATTTTATACGAAACATTAAAATTTTATGCTTGGTCATGTTCTGTCTCTTTGACACTGGACTTTCCCATTGACTATTTTCTTAAATGGGTCATCCAGATTTAATATGAATCTCATGGAATGTACTGCGGCTCTCCCTCACCTACAGTAGTCTGATGTTTTTTTTTTAATTATTGTTATTGTTTAGACAACCAAATAGTGTTGGGAGTCGTTGGATTGTAATACATAATGAAAGCCAACTCTGAAATCTGCTAGTGGAAAACACAATGCCCCTGCTGAGCCGGCTAATGAGTTTAACTTCAGAGCTCAGACATTTTCTTCCCTCTCCACATATTAATTTCATGCAAATAGGCATTCACCATGGTGGCACACAAAAAAAGGGAGTGAAAAGCATGTTCCTCTACAGTTCCAATTTGCTGTTATCATGAGGAGGACGCTGTGCCGGTATTTATCTTCTCTTCCCAGGGCTTGTTCTGTTTGCCTGTCATGCAGGCTCCCCTGCTGGCAGAGATCACATTGCTTGGTTGAAGAGCCTACTGTTCTCTTTTTTCTCACAGTGGTTACCAGGTTTCACCTTCACAGGGGCCATCTAGGCGCCAATGTTTAGAAGAGCTTGCCCCGGATATCATTACAAACACGGCCCCCCAATCAGTTTGTAATTTGAACCACTTACGGACTGAGCCGTTCAATTAAAATCGATACGGCTGACATTGTGGCTCCCCCGGACAACTACTGCTCCCTGGCAACGGCTGAGGACGATGAATGGATCCCCCAGACCGAGCAAGATCCTCTAGGCCCAGATCAATACCTTTCACAAAAGGGCATCGGATTTCTCCGGGCATGTGTGTATAAGCAGTTCACTGATTGGCGGCTTTTCCTCGTCAAGGTTTGGTTATGTGTGTGGTGTGAGGCCCATTGGGTTTTTGAATGCATCAAAGAGGCCCAGAAGAAAGAACCGTCAGTGACTCTGGTGGGCAAAGCGCAGAGGTCGAAAATAAAGCCCTCGCAGGCTCGGGTCCATGCGGCACCCGCAAACAAGACACATGCCGGGTGGGTGGGAGGAGCTGGCACAGGCTCGCGAAGCGCCCACTCAGAGAGACAATGTCTGAAGAATGGCATGGCATTGATTTTCAACACTGCCAAACAACAGCCGCATGTCTTCCATGTCTGTTCCTTCCTTCCTTCCCCCCTAGGCACCTCGGTGCAGAGCGTGTCCTTGGGCACTGTATGCATTTCATTACAATGCATATGGAAATGGGGGATTAAACCGACTACTGCCGAGCAGCTGCTTCTTAAGGAAGACCCCAGAGATTTACCTTTTTATTCCCTCCTTTTCTGGCTTGACCTAGCCTAGGGGTTTCCTAAAGCAGTTATTCCTTCCACCCGTTTATAGCTCTATTATCCGGGACAATAACTACAGCTTTACAGCGTTAATTTATCGGGCCTATAAAAGATTCATCACCTCTTAAAAGAATATATATTGAGCAAGGTATATGTGTAGATACCAACCCAGGCTAAGAACGTTACCATAGAGACTGCTCACTTGGTTCTATCAGGTATTCCTTTTGAGGATTTTTTTCCCACCTTCCCCCAAATTTTTAATGTGGCTGATGAGGTGTATCTAACACTTTTTTTTTTTACTTTTTACCCAAGAGGCCTATTAAATGGCAAGCAACCAGATGATGCCGGGTGCCTTTGAACCCTCTAACAACTTCTGATTTTGCACCATCTTGTCGATTTTCATTGTGTAGATGTACATTAATTTTTTCTCTGCTTGTCTTTCTCTCTCTCTCTCTCTTTCTCTCTCTCTCTCTCTCTCTCTCTCTCTCCACACACACATGCACACACACACACACACACACTCACACATACACAGTCATCAGTGTTTGGGATTAAGACAGAATCTTTGCCACTTGCTGAAGGCTGAACAAAGTCTTTTTTTCTGTCCAGCTGAAGTCCTACCGCTTGAGTGGCATAGAAATAGCCCTCGCATCAACTGTGCTTGAGAGAAAAAGAGAGACTGCTGCCAGAGGCTGCTACCAGGGCCTTAGAATGTCACCATAGGGGTCAGCTATAACAAAAGGAGGCAGTACAAATGAATATATCTAGAAATCTTCAGATGTTTCCATTTATTAAAGAGGCTTCTCATGACCTGCCTTTATTTTTCTCCTCTAAACCTTTCTTGTATAGCAGCTGTATGCAACCTTGAGACTTTTTGAAGTATGTTTTAAAGAGGATGTGTTCACCACCATCATTCTTACATTAAGTTTAAATGGAAATCTTAGTAGTTAGACAGTTAAACGGTAAATGGACTGCATTTATATAATGCTTTTCTATTCCTATGAACACTCAAAGCATTTTACAGTGTATTCACACACATGCAATCATACACCGGTGGCAGAGGCTGCCAAGCAAGGTGCCAACCTGCCACCGGGAGGAATTTGGGGTTCAGTATCTTGCTCAATGACACTTCGATGGGGTCAGGCAGAGTGGGGCTTGAACCTGCAACCCTCCGGTTGCCGAACGGCACCTCTACCACCTCCAGCTCTTAGCGTTACCAATGGTGTTTGCAAGTAGTTTACATGTTTTTCAAATATGGCTGGCCTCATACCAAAACGCCATGCTGCTGCTGTGGAATATCAGTAAACAGGGCTAGTGTGACCCATCCATGAATAACTCTCCATATTATAAACAGTAGCTCCATAGGTGTACTCATCACCACTGCCATTTTACAGTTGCTGCAGATCTCTCTCTCTCTCTCTCTCTCTCTCTCTCTCACTCCCACTCTCTCTCTCTCTCTCTCTCTCTCTCTCTCTCTTTCTCTCTTTTTCTCCTCTGTAAGTGTATGTGGAAGCAATCTCTCTCACACACTTTCTGTCTTAATTACCAAGCATGTGATTTGACCGTAGAGGCCCAGAGACAGCGGAGGGAGATGAGATGAGAAGAGGATGGGTGAAGGCAGTAGAAAGCATGTGTCAGCGTCCACCACGCCTCACTAGCCACGGCAGAAGAGTGGACCATGATGTGAATGCAACCCCCCCAAGCAAAAGTGGGAAAAAAATAACTACATCAACACTGACGTCAACATGATCTTTATGAGATACACGCATGCATAAACACAAGTGCTAAAACACCAATACATAATGGTACATAGACTTCTCTAAGTGATGAATTGATAAACAGACACTCATTCAAATACTTTCGCAGAAGAAACATAAACATAAACAACCATACACAGTAACAAAAAGCAACGTTTTTTTTGAGAAAAGAAAAACTTTTCGGCTTCCGCCTCTTTTCTTTTTTTTTTTTTTTTTTTTTGTTCCTTCCTCCTGCTAGCCTAAATGGATTTACTTCACTGTTCTATAGGGATGACAAAAACCCCTGGCTTCAAGCAATGTACTTGTATCAAGCGCCACTGTTCCATCACACCACAAATCAAATGGAGTAGCCCAATCTCAGAAAGTGCCGTGACTGGTGAGAGTGTATTGTCGCTGCTCACTGGATTTCATGTTGTGTATTGTGTGGTTTCTTACAGTAAATATACAGTAAACTGCAACTGAAAGAGGAGCATTTTCGAGAAGTGATGCATGATTCAATCATTTTTTATATAAATTTCAGGGCTGTAGCACTATATATCTCCATGCTGTTACAGCAGATGCATGCTATGGATGCTGTAAAAAATGAAATAAAAGAACACAAACAGCACATATTAAGAATGAAGATTTAAATTGAGTCTGTGCTGTGAAATATTACATGTATGTGAGTAAGTGAATTAGCAAAGCATTAGCAAGCAATATAATGGAAAAAACAAAACATTTATATAAGTAAAGGCAAATATGCATTTTGAAGAAACATTTCCCAACATGCATCTCTTTCATCCCCCCCCCACCCCCCCACCCCCTTTCGCCATATATCAGCAGCTACTGTCACATCTAGGGATTTAGAGATCCTTTCTTTTAGCAGGCAGGCTGAGTGATAGGGAGTGACTTACATGTGAATTGCATTCACACGTTTTATCTCCCTGGCACCCGGATGACAGCAGCCACTGCGGCTGGGGATGGTCCTCTGAGGTGGGAGTGATTTGGACGGGCCATTGATGTTGTGCTGTGACACGCCAGGCACTTGCAGTTCCATCCTCGTCAGTCCATTCGTGCTGAAAATGGATCAGGGATCGACAGGCTCCTCTGGGGAAAACGCACTTTCACTCGTGTTGCCTAGCCCCCCACCGCTTCAAATCTAAGACAGCAGTTTTGCCATGCCAAGACACCTCCTGTTAAAGACACAGGCATCAGATCTTTAGAAAAATGTGTGCGTGTGTGTGCGTGCGTGTGTGTGGGTGGGTGAATTTACATGTGACCAAGATTTAATGTATATATGTATTAATGTAGATATGTATGTGTGTATGTCTCTGGGTGTGTGAATGTGGCAGGTGTATTTCTGTTGCATGTGAATTTCTATGGTTGTGTGTCAGCATGTCTATTTGCGTCTATGTGTAAAAATTCCACTCACTGGTTCCTGAGGCAACACATCCCACTCCAGGGATTCATGAAGGCTTTCTCTCTCTCTCTCTCTCTCTCTCACTCACACACACACACACACACACACACACACACACACACACACACACACACACACACACTCACACTCACACACACAGACACAGCCACACTCACGCACTCACACACACACACACACACACACACAGCCACACTCATGCACTCACACACACACACACACACAGGAGCAGCATGAGGGTGTGCTGCTGCGTCGGATATGAGTGAGTGGGGAGCCGTTACCACTGTGCTCTCACTGATGAAAAAACATGAATTAGGAGTCCCTCTTGTTTGTTATGGTGGAAAGTGACACCTCCACAGTCTGACCTGAATATTAAACTCTGGCTCTCATTTAGTTGCATGCACACACACATACACACACACACACACACACACACATACACACACACAAACACACACACACACACAAGATGGGACTGATAATGTTGGTTTTTGATTTCTGTGCTGGATAGTAGATAAATAAAAATGACTTGACTTGGCAACAGAGCATTTGTGTGTTGCTCTCACACAGGAAATATTAACACTGTTATTTAATTGCATCCCTTGTGTTTGTTTGCGGGACATGTGAGTTTACTTTAATTTGCCTGTAATCATGATTTGAAACTAGGCCAGGTGGCCTGGGAGAAACAGCTGAAGCCTCAACGGTGCCTGAGCTAGGTAATCTGTTACACTCAGTCTTCAGCCAGCTCTCATGTATCAGAGGTCCTTCTTTGCGACTTGCTTTCCCACTAATAAAACTATGTCACATAAAGGCGAGCGGGAAATTCTTCAAGAGGCCCACAGGAATGCCGAACCACCCTTTCTGTGCATGTTTTCATCAGGGCACATTAGTTGGGGATGCTTTATTTTGGGAGGATTTGTTGATGTTGCTGATTTATAAAGTCTGGGTTTTTTTTTTGACTGTTTTTTTCTCTCTCCCTCTCTCTCTCTCTCTCTCTGCATGTGTGTGTGTTTGTGTGTGTGTTTTAACCCTAAACATTAAAGGAAAATCCAAGAGCGACTATGTCACTAGACGTTACTGTAATATTTCAAGACAACACTGATATATACTATTATGATTTACTTTTTAAACTGATATTGATCTCAGTGGGGAAAATGTTTCATAAATGGGGTTTCCTGGGTTATTGATTCTATGCATGGCAGAAGTGAATGGGGTTGAGGCATCGCAGGTTAAAAAGGGAGCTTGATTCTGAATCTCAAGGGTATCCAACCAAGCCTTCCCATCTCCTCCTCCCATTACCCAGAGTGCATCAGCATGTTATTACCTAGCGAGACTGGGAGAGAGTGCACTGGATCAGAGCTGTTCCGTAACGATGCAGGTCGGGACTGTAAATCCAGACTCGTCGGAATTCAATCACCTACCCCCCCCTCCCACCCCAAAGTCAGGAAGGGGAAAAAATCCTGCTGAGCCATCTTCCTGACAGTGCTTCATTAAAATTAGAAGCACATTCAGACATTTTTGGGAGGGATGGAACCGAGGCTTCAACCTCCATCTTCCAATATAATAAGGGTTTACTAGTACTATGGTGTGTGTGTGTGTGCGCGCGTGCACATATGTGGCTATGACACAGTGTGTTTGTGACAGACTGTGTATGCAGGAATGACAGAATGTTTTTGTGTTTGTGTGTTTGTGTGTGTGTGTGTGTGCGTGTGTGTCTGAGAGGACTAGAGTCTCATCCCCTATCCTTTGCCCTTCACAGGTTTGTGCACCAGTGAGCAGGGCACTCTGGGAGATAGTAATGCGGACGGCTGTGATCTCAGGCGATGCTGTCAGGTCCAGGGGTCCCAGGTGTCAGAGCTGGGGTCACCGCGCCGCCCCCTGGAGGAAGCTGCGATTTTCCTGGTCCGCGCTGACAGGCAGGAGAACGGACGGGAGCCCCAGCACACCTTCAATCAAGCCTGCTGAGTTTTCACGGGGTATGTCTTGCTCTTGCATCAGAAGCCTTTGTACCCGAGTAAACGCCTCTTGGCTCGATCGGAGCTCTATAAAAAATGACAACCACCTCTCCCCCAGCAACAAAAAACATAAATATCTCTTTAAAAACAGGAGAGTAAGAGATGGCAACTGTGGGTGAGGGAGAGACTAGGGCTGTGAGAAAAAGAGAGTAAGGGAAAGACAGAGTGAGGAAGAATAAGAGAAAGAGAGAGCGACTAAGAAAAAAAGTAACAGATTTCTACAGCACTTGCCACGGAAGATGGTAGTTTGCAGCAACTAGCACAAATGAATAAACTCTGAGCATTCACCAAGACTTTTCAGTGGTGAATATTACTCTCATCAGCAGACTTCTCATTTTGTCTTCTAAAATGAACCTTGTGAACGCACTTTGCATTCTGCAAATTTACTGACACAGTAACAGTCCATTTGCAAACTGGTTCGCAAGCAGTTTGTCGCCACAAAACTGCAGTGTGAAGATAAGAGTGCGGCATAATGAAAACACTAATGTGTTCTTTTCATTTATCCCACATGCAATCCCTAATTAATGGAGGGGGGGTTCCACGTCCCTGAAGATCAATAAAAACCGAGCTGTAGCCACCGCTGTTTTGCAGATGCATTTAACGCACTCAGTGGGATTAGCAGCAGTGCTCTTCTTCTCCCAATCATTAGCGCTCACCTCCAAACATGCTAGATGCTACTTCATTACGCTCTCATCCGCCTGTCAAGGCACATTGCTTAGCCTGTGCATTCTGGCTGCAGTCAACACACATGGATGCCAAGAGCTGAAAAACAAGGAGACATCTTTCTCTATTTCCCCCCTCTTTCCCTTGTCTCTCTATCTCTCTCTCATTCTTTGTCTACTCTACCTCTCTCTCCCCCACATCAAAAGATAGCTGAGTCACTCCTGCACACCTCTCCCAGTGGCATTCTCTCTCTCTCTCTGTCTGTCTACTTGGGTTTCATTAGCTCGTTCTCTCCTCCTCGATCTGTGTCCCCAACAATCTCCGGGCCCCCTTGCAGTGCCGACGGGCCCCTGCGGGTCTCACATATAACTCCCCACTATCACAACTCCTTGTGACCTCTTCCTGAACCCAGCAGGAAGAACAAACACACACACACACACACACAACAAGAACTGCTGTGTTGGTGGAGGTGGTGAGGTAGTGCACTTGGGAGGGAAATAATACTGTTAAGGCAACAATAACAACTACAGAGAAACGCCTGCAGCGGCCAGCTTTTATTTTTTTCATGCATCCACCCTCATCCACCGGGTCACAGCATGTCAAAAAGAGAGTAGGGTAAAAAAATAGCAGCACTTCCCCCTCATACACACAAACACACACACATACACACACACTCACACATACACAGGCATTCACACACAATAGCGGATGCTATTTTCCATGCAGGAGGCCTAAGCTGGTGAGAGAGAGCTCACTTTTGGCATTATATTCTCTGGCTGTGAATCCCTGTGATCCGCTGGCGCGGTGGCGCTTGAGGATTCGGTGTCTGCTCACGCGCGGCTGCCAAAGCTCCGCTCTTTCACGGATACGAGCTCGGGTGCCATCCAAGCTGGGCCTTTCACGCAGCGTGTAGAAGAGAGCAGAGGAGAGGAGGAGAGGCAAGGTAAGACAAGCGACAAGCGGGGGAAGAGAGAATGTGCAAACCCACAGAGTCCTGTCATGGAGGGGGAAAAAAACCCTCTCGTGCTTCACAGCAGACCACACCTGCAGTTTCACACTCTTGCAAGAGAGCAACATGGGCAGAGCAAGTTTCACTGTCTGTCCCTCTGGAGGTGAGAAAAAACCCTGCGGAGAGACTGAGATGAAGTCCCATGCTGATGTACACACTTGTCTATGTTCCACCTTCCTTCCTCTGCTCAGAGTCCAAACAACCTGGAGCGAAGACAAAAAAATGGATTCAGAGAAGAGGAGAATTAATTCTACTGTTGCCTCTCGAAAACAGATAATCCTCCTTCCCATTTATCCTAATAAATATTTCAGTTGAAGACTTTGAGATGGAGGGGCCCCCGTGTTTGAACAGTTGTTGCTCAAGGGGATGGAGTCTTCTGGGTTTTTGGAGGTGTGTTTAATCAAAGGGGGCAGATGAAGACTTGAAAAAACAGCTTCTGTTGATCGCTTATGCACCTAATCTGATTAGTCCGGTGTGATATTGTCAGGAAGGTTAATAAACAGCAGGAATCAGGGTCTAGGTTTGAGGGAGATGGACAGTGATTGCAGTGTGTGGTCTCGCAGCTGTACTGCAGCTCTATGCTGCCCCCTGCTGTTCAGAGTGCCTAAACACACATAACCAGACATCCTAAACAGGACTAGATATTACATTATTGAAAATACTGTATCGACATGTACTGGTCTGTACTGCTAAAGCAAACTTTTTTTGTTATTATCTAAAATAAGAGATAATCTAAATGGCTGAAAACAATTCTGGAAAAGTTTTTTAGAATTATAATCTACTATTACTGTAAGCCTAAATGTTATCATTCTAAACAGTGATCAATAACACACAGGACCATAAGTCATGATTTATTTGAGGAGAAAGTTCTAATGTTCCCTCACTCAGCTCAGAAACTGAAGGACTACAGGAAAAAGCTCTGTATATAGTTGTTATGACACATGGTCATGTGTAGATGATGTGGAGAAGCCATAGAAACAAAACTACAAATGATCCTGAAAGGGGAAACTTACTCTCCTATCAACCAACAGAGGGCACTCTGCCACTGTCCTTCACAATCAGTTTCCTCTAATACTGTGAAAGCATTCTAATAATGCTAGTAGTCTTTGTACTAACATTACAGTAGTGTTTGCATTAATATACTGGGCTAAAAAGCAGAAGCCATTAGACTGAACCATTACTACTTGAGCTGTGCATCTATTAACAATTCCTTTACAGTAGTCTTGGCAATAGTATTGAGTGCTAAAAGGCAGGACCCATTAGAGTTAACCATTACCACGTATGAGGACACTAGGCCTATGTGAAGCACCTATTCACAATTCTTTGAATAGTTTTCTTGAAAAAAGGTCTTTAACCATAACCATACTGTATGTACAGCAGAACATCATAATATAGTAGGCTAACAACATAACATTGTGAATAAAAGAATATACATATTATCCAGGACTAAAATTGCATTTTCAATTATATTTGCATCCCTTTTGGTTCAGGCTCCGGCAAATTTTTAAAAGTCAGTGCAAGGATATTTTCTTTGAAATAACAGCTACCCCATTTTTTCCCCACTGTGCTGTATAATGGACAGTGTTTATGGCAGGACGAGCACATGTCATAAAATTTTAATATCAGTGAAATGAGAAAAAGAAATTGTCTGGCCCTGAAAATGCTCTTAAATGTGATGACTTTGTTATACGCTGAACTCCAAGGAGCTGGGTTTAAATCAGTGCTTATTTAACTGGAAAATATGTTATTTCACATTTAATTTATCAAGTGGTAGTGGCTAATGATATTTCTTCTCACCTAGGGAGAATGGTGCAAATAGATTGCATTTATTATGAATGATTGCATGCATGATTTGCGGTGCGGGGAAGCGTGCCAGTTATATTCAATCACTGCAAATACCTTTCTAGTGCTGAATAGTATTTGTGCTACCTAATGTTTCCCGTGAAGGGAAAATCACTCCTTGTCTAGACCGGCTGAGGAAAATGGCTTTATTTTAGAGACCCAAGAGAATCGCCTCAGTTTTAGAGGCTGCCAGATCCTCTTATGGGTTCAGATCTTCACAGAGAGCAATAGCAACAAACAGCACAGGTGACAGATTGTGTGTGGTCAGACCAAAGCATACAGTAGAGAGCACTAGGGGAGTCTTCTGTGATATATATATTTTTTGCCACAATGGCTCAGTGCTGTATTCACATAAATCTATTGTGGGGTATATGTATTTGTAGTCCTGCTTCCCAAGTAAGGAAATTCTGCATTATTGCTCTAGTATATCTATGATATTAGCATATGCTAATTTCATTTTGTATATATTCATATACATTTGTCAGAAATACACCAAGTGTTTATTGTTATGTATAATCCCTGGTTATCAAAACAATAGCATTAGTGTCCATAGCACAATACTCTGTCAGCTTTCAACACGTTTAAATAATCCTCTGTCTAAAACCACCAAATATGGCCTTGCACTTGACCCCACAGTATCATGCCTTTAACAGGAACAGGAAACCAAACCAAAGTAGCATTAATACTACTGTCAGCTCTATCAACATGCCTTGGAAAAAGGAAGGCCCAGCCATCTCATACAGCCAGCTCAGTGGAAACAGCTAATGACCATTCTTCTGCCTGTAATCCATCTGTGGACAGGCTACAGATGGTCCTAATGGAAACAGGAAGCGGGGCTGAGCACCAACGCCATTAGTCGTGTACAACCAGGCCGTTTGGTAAGAGATGGGAGGGAGGGGATGTGGGGGAGGGGAGAGGAAGTACCTTGGAGACCATTTCGGATTCATTTAACCTCCCCGGCCTCTGGTGACCCCCTTGCCCAGACAGAGAGCCTCAGAGGAAGCCACACTCCCCCGGCGGCTGAGGAAATGAAACTCACTATGCCTGCATAATGGGAAGGAAAGGGGAAGCAAAAATCCTACTGAGAGCATCAGAGAAAGAATGGAGCAGAAAAGCAAAAGAAGGAAGAGAGAGAGAGAGAGAGAGAGAGAAAGAGAAAGAAAGTAAAGCAACAGAGAAAGAGAGAGAGGGAGAGATCAGAGGGGATAATCAGAGTGTAGTCTCCTGCTCAGGGTAGAAATCACTGCTCAAGGGCTTCAGGCCACACAACGCCTATGTATCACTTTGCTGGAAGGGCACTTATCACTTTATGCATATGCTTCTCAGCTCAGGTCAGCTTCTCATCATTCTTGCAGGGTAACTGCATGGGTGTGCTTTGCCTTGCAACAACAATACAGCAAGCCCCACCACATAATTTCGGCAGTCTCCTGTCAGTGATGGCACGTCTGCAATATTCTCCTGTCAGCCCTGACATGCTTTGACAGTTTTAACTGACGTGAACTTTGCTGTTTCCCCAGAATCCTTGGCAGCAGATCATGTCCCTTTTGTACCATCTCACCATGCGCCAGGCATTTCCCTACTTGACACCGGAATACAAAAGCCAAGGCTATGGTTGCTATAGAAACAGGCAGTGTCTCTTCCCTGAGGTTGGAGGGTCCTCCATGAATCAAACCCACCGACTGAACAAATTCAATATTTAATATTTCCTCCAGCGTCGACAAATGTAGAACAACAAGTCAATAACACTGCGGCGAGGTCATGCCTTCCTCACAAAACGCTACATCGGCATCAGGTCAGGGACAGTATAGAGACAGAAGACAGCAGATGTGCACATCAGGCATTAGGTGGGATTTCTTTATCGAAATGTGCCAGGAGATTCTGTAAAGCAGTCAAAGTGCATACCTATATTCACAAATCCACTGCTATAATAATCTTTTGTGCGAGGATAGATGATGCCAAATACAGAGATTCCACTCTGCTTTGGGCCACAGGCTTCCTTTTGTTTACAGGTTTTCATGTAACAAATGACAGCGCTGGAAAGCTTGAGGGGGCTGAGAAATCATTTCCAGGCAGCAGAGATGTCACCCACCATCTAACCCTAGCAAAAGATGTGCTCTAAAAGACTTACTGTGAACTCAGCTCATGGAACTGTGGTAGATACAGATCCCCCCTCCCCCTCCTCGTCCTCTCTGAAATGGAGTTCCACAGCAAACAGGATTAAAACTAATGGCATTTGACACTGCAGGACCCAGTGCTTTGAATTAATTCAGCTCTAACACAGTGACATTTCCAAAGGTTGCTCAGTGTGCCGGGTCTAGCAACCGCCGCAGGACTGGGTGACATATCACTGCCCCCGGAGAGGCAACTTTTAACAGGTAACCACGGCGACGCTGCCGTCAGCACACCACTTCTTTTATAAGGCCCTCCAGAGAGCATTAACACCCCGGGAATGGACTACTGATCAAATCACCCCTGCCCTCCAACACTCTTAAAAGTGCAGATAGACTCCATTCTGTGACAAAAGCATGCTCCATTTGATCTCACACAATGGAATGGAAATTAGGGTGAGTGTCAGTGAGTGCAGCCGTGAGGTCTATGGTAACTTGAGAGAATCGATAAGTATACAAACGTGGCTTTGGCTCAGTGATTACCTATGCAGGTAATCTACAGATAGTACAGTAATTAAGCTTTGGCTCAGTAAACACCTATGCAGGTGATCTACAAACAGTACAGTCATTTACCCCAATATAAGCCGGACCGTGTATAAACCTCGGGCCAATGTCTTATGCAAACTAAAAAAAAAGACAAAAACATGTATTGATCTCACCCGTGTATTAACCGCACACATGCATTAACCCCAGTTTATTACACATTAGTTATTGAATACGAACCAGATACTGATTTCATTGGAAAGTAGCATAAGGAAGAAACATGTATTCCCATGTATAGTCCTCCCCCACATAAGACAATGTGCAAAATCCATGAATTCACCTTGGTGGTTAACAATCGGGAAATTTCGTTAATGAGTTGTTCTTGAATACAGTACATCCATAGACAGTTCAGGTCCTTGGGTAAAACGATTAATATTAATAATATTCATTAATACTGCTTAGATTGTATACAGATGAAACTACATTTCTGATGCAGTTCAGCTTAGACTTTGACCTTATTAAATGTCAGATATTAAAACAGCATTAACTTTGGACAGGTGCCTGCCATGGTGTTTAAAAAGAAAAGAAGTATTATTATGTATGACCACATCTGATATCTTTGACCTAAAATTTTAATTCATCCTGACAAAAAAATCCACTTTAGCAGTGTGCCCAAGCAAAGAAACAATGAAAAAAAATAGACAAAGGCCTTGGTTTGAGCTGAGCGCACAATGGGCAGAATACATAAACTGCTAACTTAAATAAGGACCACATGAGCAAGCTAGGGAGAAAATGGAACCCGGGAACTGGGAACTGGGAACTGAAACCTACTTAAGACATAATAAGGCATGTCAGTGGCACAGCATGTGTAACGTGTAGGCCCAATACATGCTGTCTATATGGAGGCCCTTTGAACTCCTATTCAACTACTGTATATTTCTTTTCATTTCACGGTACTGCAACATTAATTTAACTGATAAGCAACTGAGTGATTTGATAGGGTTAGTGAGGTGATCAGGGATCACTGCATGATGAGTGGTGATGTTCTGAAAAGGCCTCAATGTCTCATTACAGCAGGATAAGGTTGATAGGAATGGGAATGAATTGTGCCAGTCAATTGCCACATGAGAACATAGAGGATCTTTAAATAGATACAAACTGCTAAGCAAATGACCCAGTACATGGTTCATATTAACCCAGCACCATAACAGCCTATTAGACTAAATGTAGGTTACAGCCATTTCAAACCAGCTGTAGCAAGAAAAAAAAAGAAATCCATTACAGGATATATTCATATGGATTTACTGATAATGTTATGAAATTTGTCCAACTGGGGATTATTATGGGATCCACTCATGCAAAGCATGTTCATCTATTGTGGATGCTCATTTGGGCTCAGCCAATTACAGGCCCTCCTATGCGTGTTCAGATTGCAACTATTGTTTTGTGGGTAATCACTCCGGAGTCTGCGTGATGATGATTCATTTCATCCTGTCCAGGATGAATCGGAAAACCTGGCAGTGCTGAGATGGAGAAAAGAAAGATGCTCCTGCCACATAGATCTCCTGCTGCATAACAAACTGTACCCCCACAGGCAGGGATTGATGATGAGCAGCTCTTGTGCGCCGGCGAGCTTTTTAAGCCATTTATCTATTAGCTTTCTAAGCACCATTAAAAGGGACCCTTTGAGATTTAGACAAGGCAAACAAACACAAATCAGCGCACTGAAAACACAACCATGCTTTCTCCTGGCGAGGCTTCATCACTCCCGCATAGATCTGAATAGAGGGCTCTTCAAAGCTAGGCGACTTCAAAAGACGCTTAATCCCGAGCTAATGACAGACCCGGGGAGGGTGGCGGCATAACCTTCAGAATCATTAGACTCACTGCCAGAGACACAGTTCTGCAGCCAATCAAGTGACAGGCTACTGGCAACCCTCAGAGCAATGCAGATAATAAATTTAGGCCTCATAGAAACGTCTGCCGTCTCAAGCCCTCATCCTGCCTCTGTGTTAAGGTTACATTCAAGTGGCTGACAAAGTTATGGCTGGCAAAGTATGTTTTTACTGAGTTTAAATGCTTGCCCTATGATTGCAGGTTTATGTTTCAGCCACCAGGTGGCAATATAAGCACATCGGTTACTGAGACTCACTTCTATGTCTGATTTAAATGAGTGTGATTAATGTTGCTACTACATAATGAGTTGGTGATTTGTGCTGTTTCGAAATCCTGTGGTATGTTTCATTGGGTTATGAAGGCTTTGTATTTAATAAATGTTGCGGTCATGAAAATTCACATCATATGTTTGGCTTCTGTGCTGAAGTGCAGACCAGGGTACAGTTTCCTCCCCATCCTCCTGTGGAGGGGAAGGTTTACAGCAGCCTCTTGTGGATTATAAATATGTCTGTGACCTTTGAGTAATAAAAGAGATTCTGTTGGCATTAATCCTCCTTGGTCTTTGTAGCTTTTAACCTCCTTGCAGAATAAATGAGCATCTAGCTGCTGTCTGTGCGACTGTGAATTTGTTATAATATACTCACAGAGGTCTTTAAAACCACCCCTCCGCACGATAATATTGGCGCTCAGCAGACAGAGACGGGAGGAGCATCTGCTGGAAGCGGGGGAAACAATATGACTACCTCTCTCTGGGGACAGACGTGAGGAAGAGAAAATTGAAGGGGAAAAGCCACAACCAAGAGAAACACACACACACACATGCATACATGCACACACACTCACGCACTGACTCACACACACACACGCACACACTCACACACACCCACGCACACACAAACAGACACTCACATACACACACACACACAGGCTCAGATACGCAAACATAAGACAGCCATCATAATCAACAGTGTCCTCAGAGATGCAGTGTAAAAGAGATGATTTTCTGTGTGATGATTTTCTCTGAAGAGATGATTTTCTCTTGCAACTTATTTCCCAAATTTACAGGGTGTTTATTTAGCATCTGACTAGCAGATCTGTCACTTTAAATGTTTCGTAAGGAAGAGCAGATCAGTGACTGGGAGTCTGGAGAGACTCATTAAATTGCTCCAAATCATTAGAAGTACAAGTGAGTCATCGTTCAAGGGGAATAACCTAGAATTATAAGGGTATATGTCCATGTCAAGGAGATGATTGTGGGGGTAATGACAGTAATTGGCAATAGCAAATACAGGGGACCAGCGTGATGTAGTCTTTAAAGGGCTGTCAAGTGGACAACTGGCATGCAACAGATAGCCCACATATAATGATGGTCAAAGGTCACGCGTCTTGGCTCTGTCATTGGTATGTGTGGGCTTGGATATATTGGCCTACTAGGAGCAGGTGGAGTCAAAACACATTGTGTGTTTGGCAGTTATAGTGAAGGTCAAATCAACAGGGTACATTGTAAAAAAGAAAAAGGAAAGCTTACTTGAAAATTTTTTGGAAACTCGTTGTCTCAGATGATTTAAGTAAACGTGACTAGTCTTTTTCAAGTTATGTTTACCGAACTAATTGACTTTTACACTTTTACAGTGTAGATAGTTAATTCTTTTTATTCAAATCACAGCCATGTTTTTGTTCTACATTTTACCATCTGTCTGTCAACTCTGCTAGTCAGCACACAATATCTAATAGGATTTCCACATCCTGTAATTTGTCAAAATACTAACTGGATTTGCTCTGAACACAGCCCAGTGTTTTGCTGTTGTTTCCCACTTGTAATCAGGGGGAGATCGGTGTGTTTCTTGAACGCTGAAGCACTGTGGAGCCGTGTTGACACTGCACTCTGATGGCGTTCCCTCTATGCTTTGCCACCCGCAAAGGTTAATGAGCTTAAACACAGCTTAACAATGAGCTCATTAAACATGAGCGGAGAGAGAGTGTGGGTGGCGAGGCAAGACGAAGAGAGAAAGAGGGAAGGAGGGAGAGGAAGAGAGAGAGGGTAAAGGAGGGCAGGGGGGAGGGAGGGAGGGAGGGAGAAAGAAAGAGAGGGGGCTAGTGGGGGGTTCAGATTGAACGTGATGAGAAGGGAGGAGAGACACGGAGAGAAGAGAGGGGAGAGGCTCTAAAACCACCATTTTAATTCACCTGAACAGCATGATCAAGATGTTACTTGACAACACCTGACAATACCACCTCCTCTACCACTGTTCACTCCCCTCCCCTCTCACTCGCTTCAGTAATGCCTATCCTTTACTGGTGCTTCAGTGCTTAAGGGCCAGGTGTCTGTAGCACGCAGCTCTCTGCAGGTACCAGCTGTTGTTTAACAGCTCAAAGACAACATTCAATGTGACTGAGGTAAACAGCATGCTGTTTGCCACAAGTCTTCTCTCCACAGTGTGAAACAACACCAGCAAATGTTATTGCGTGTGGGTATCTATTCCGTCATATACAGTATGAATTTATGATAGTGCCACTTCATTAAATGAATTCTGGAGGGCTATGTTCTTTACTGGGTGAAAAGGAGAGGTAATTTCTGTTTATAGTCACCTGTTTAACAATCACAGGGCCTAGAGAGAGAGAGAGATGGAGAGAGAGAGAGAGAGAGAGAGAGAAATTAGTAATGACAAAGGAAAGGATTTCAGTGTTGCTGTTGAATGGCAGCCAGGAAGATCTCTGTGAACATCTGCAAAGTCTGAGCGTGTCTGTCAGCAGAGCTCTGCTCTATTTGCCAAACTAAACGCCTTAGGAGTATCTCCTGGAGGCTTCATGAGAATCCGCTGTGAAGAGATAAAAGAACATTGTTATTAATGATGATCTACAACACAGCTCCAACAGCCCATCAAAGGCAAGTGAGGTTGGCAGAACAGTAAGTGGGAGGTCTTAACAGACAAGAGCCGATTTTTTGGCAGATAAGTGGAATGCGAATGCGCTCTAATGAGGGTTCCTGTTGAAATTGTCTTGACTGTAAAATCCATTTCCCTCCCCTGTAGCTCATCTCTTGTTCTCCAGCTCATGTTATCTTGAAGACTGGAGGAGTTGGAACATCTCTACTGATCCCAGGCCAGCTGATGTCGATGAGGCATTGCTTAGCGTTCCTGGCATTTGAATTAATAAACAACAATCAAGGCAAACAACAAAACATGCTGTCTGTAGGGTCTCATGGGTAAGATTCTGCATGGTCTGTATTTACTGAGGACCTCTAGTAATCCATTTTTTAGTGGTAAATTCTGCGGTTCACGCTCCATAGGATTTATTTGTGTGTGTGTGTGTGTGTGTGTGTGTGTGTGTGTCTGTAGATTGGGGGAAAAATCATAAATCAGACACTGTGGTTCTTAAGAGTAAATATGATAGTCAGTGGAAGTGCTTTAGCAGAGATGAACTGATATACTGTCTGTTTCAGTTCACGTCACAGTGACCTTGTTTGACTTCCTGACCACAAAAGCTCCCTCTTATTTTAGTGTTAAAAGGAAACCATGTTAACCACAAGAGCACTAATTTCAGTGGCCCCCTTTTAAGGGGGAAGTCATTAAGGCCCCAGCATTTTTTGTGTCATTGGCTTTTTTGGAGGCCTCTGCCACCATTGCCTCTTGCCCAAACCTGTCCCATTTTCTCCATTATGCGACGGAGTAAATAATTCCTGACGGACACGGCGACGGTGACTTGCCATGGCAATTTGGTTCCCTTTCACCCGGACATCTCAGCGGCAGCCCCCCTCTCCAACACATTCATCAAACTGTCAGCCCCGCTGATGTGTTTATTCGTTTCAGCCGTCCGCCCCCAAAACCCCCACCCCCCACGCGTCATTCTCTTTCCTCTCCTCTCCTCTTCACTCTTCTCTTCTCCCCTCCTCCTCCTCTTCCTCTTCTCCTCTCCTCTCCCCTCGTCTCCCTTCCTTGCCAATGCCTGTCAGCCAACAGCTGGGTCTGGGTGTAATGCGAGGACCCTGCGGTCGCTCGTCCTCTGTCCTTGTGAGCTCCTCATGTGCTTGAAAGATGTTCTTCCGCCATGTCGTCTGGTCGCCAGAACGTCCTCTCCCCATGGCTCTTTGGAGTGTAGCCACTTACCATTGGGATTTAATGCACACTATGAGCCAGGGTCAGGCCTAATGTCCAATACAGCACACATCTAATCAAGCTGTGTGTTACTCAAGGTTAGATAGCAGCAATTAATAGATTAGAAATGCAGGGAATTATGTTTAATGATAACAGGCAAGACATCAGCAGTAGACAGAATCCTCTCATAGGCATGGGCTGGGTGAGTATATGTTCATTGCGAATTTTAAGCAGTAAAAAGTCTTAAATTTGGACTGGTTGGAAATGGGAGAATAGCACTCTCCCTCTGAGAGAGATGTTCCAGGGCCTCACCAATCGTTGCCCTCCTGGTCTAAGCAGCGTTACATAAAAGATCTGCAGAGATTGACCTAGATAGATCTGCCCTGGCAATCTGTGGTGGGGTGCGGGAGGTCGGGGGGGAGGGGAATTTAGCTTGTTCTTCCAAGCAAATGATGCTGGATGTTATTTTGGGACATCATTTGTTTGAGGGCAGCCAAGACATAGCAGTCACTTAATGGTCATGCATATTTAATGGTGGTTGGGCTTATACTATGAAATTACGCTATAGGTTGTATCATGACATTATTATGTTTGATAGTGCAAGTTGCAATGTAGGTTTTTAAAGAGAATAAGTATATCATTTTTATAATGTTTGTATAGAGTCTGTCAAAGCAGGCCATTGAGTATGTATAGATATTCATTACTGTATTGTTGGCAAAGCATCACAGTTAAACACACAGATCAAGTGAACGAGCTCTCTCCCAGGGATCCGTCATAATGTGAGCCCTGGCATTTTCCACTCAGCAGCCACAGTAGGCTTTGATGAGCTTCCGAGTCTCTTTGGGCGTCAGTGTTGGAGCTGATAGGCTGTTGTCTGTGCGAGCGGAGAGAGGTCACAGGTCAGCGAGCACCTGCATTTTTGGAGTATGTCGCAGGGGATAACCCACTGTTACAGACAGAGAGAGAAAAAAGAGAGGGAGAAACAGAGACATGGGAGGAGAGAGAGAGAGAGAGAGAGAGAGTCTGTGAGGGAAGAGGAGGGGAGGGCCGTGCTAACAACATGTGTCAAGCACTTCTCACCAGCGCGCTTTATCCACTCCTGTCAGGGGGCTGAATGTCCCCATTGTTGTGCCAGACTTCCCTTCTGTGGCCTCTCTCTACCAGAGGCCAAAACCTCAGGCAGGGAGGCAGAGGAAAACAGGAATAATTTTACACTGTTCTCTCTCTCTCTCTCTCACATACACACACACAGACACACATACACACACAGATACATACACACACAGAAAGCACATAACTGTTGTAACTTGATTTTATTTGCTGTTATATTTTACCTGAAACCAAGTTAAATAACATGCAACGGTCTGATTTGTGGACTGTTTCAGAACGACAGATTTGTATATTATGTACTGTGAGTGTGATGACTGAATTCCTGCAATGGGACACAAGTGCATGATGGGAGGAAACCACAGCACAGTAGCAAATTCCTTAGTTATTTACTCAAGCACCGCTATAAAAGGTATGTAATTTGTCTGCAGTTCAGAGGTTTATTTAATGTGTGAAAGTTCCCTGAGAACCTGAGCTGATGTGTTTATAAAGCACAGCATTACACAGGGTCGAGACGCTGGGTGAACGAACATTGTGCAATTCATCTTCTCTAGATTTAGAGACATTAAGCACATGCCCTTGAGCACATTGATTTGATTTCCTCAAGTGTTTGTTCTTGTAAGACTGGCCTAGGAGGAGTATTTCAAAGCAAGGTGACAGTAAGGTGACCAGACCTCTGAGATGAAAATCAGGGACATTTCCCTGAATTTTCCTCGGGAACCAGGGACAGTCCTATTTCTACAGTCAATATCATCAAAATGAGTAATGTTTTAGCTGCACTCAGGGAGAAAGTGTTTTTTTTACAGTTTAGTTTTCAGTTCTGTTCGTTCATCCTCTGCCCCCAAAAATAAATCCAAACTTCGTTTAGTGTACCAAGCAATGCAACCAGCTTGGAAGTTCAGAGCAAAGATTCTAGAGCAGAGCGCTCTAGAATCTTTGATTCAGCAAGAGTGTCTATAATGTGCTTGTGTACACAACATAGTGTTTATTACATCTCATTAAACTAGTTTGAGAGAGTAAAATTCTTGTAATAAATTCTTGTAATAAATGAATAGTATGTTAACTGTTGAGAGAGAGAGAGAGAGAGAGAATGAATGTGTGTATGTGTGAGGGAAAAAGTGTTGTACTGACAGGCACTGGCTTAGGCTGTCATTGTTTCAGTGTTCATAAGCCTTGGCGCTTGGTGGAAAAAACTGTTCTGAAGTCTGATGGTCTGAGCCTTAAGACTACGATAACGCTTGCCAGATGGTAGCAGCTGAAACAGTCCATGACTAGGATGGCTGGGGTCCTTGCTGATTCTTTTGGCCTTCCTGATGCATCACCTTTAATACAAGTCCTGAGATAGAGGGCAGATCACATTCACAGATGCTTTGTGCTGTACACATGACTCTTTGCAGTGCCTTTTGTTTGGTAGCAGAGCAACTTCCAAACCATGCAGTGATGCTTCCAGTCAGGCTGCTCTCTGTGGTGCCTCTATAAAAGGCCCTTTGTTTGCATACTAAACATCCTCAGTGATCTGAGGTGGAAGAGACCTTGCAGAGCTTTTTTAACAATTTGGTCAGTGTGGCTATCCCAGGTAAGGTCTTCTGTGATGTTAACATCAAGGAACTTGAAGTTGTTCACCCTTTCCACTGTAGAACCACTGATGATAATGGGGTCCAATTGATCTCCTGCTTGTTTGTATGTCACTCTCAGAAGCTGCATAGTCACTCTACTCCACAATTATAGAATGATAGAAAATGTGGAATGGCTAGTTGTAAAGAGTCACACGTGGTATATTCTGAGATATCCCTGCTCCTAGTGATGCGTAGAATGCACCACGTCCAACTAGAAACAAACTAGAATCAAGAAACAAAGTCTTAAACACTGGACTGGCTAAACAGATGGCATGATACCCTTGTACCCTAGGACGACCATGTTATGCATTTTTCAACTTACTGAAACTTGAGTGTGTGAATGATGTGTTTTAAATGGAGTGACTAATCGCATTTAGGAGGAATTCTTCCAGTATGTTTCAGTATCAAGGATAATTACACTCATTGACAGCACAATGACTCCACTGATTCTGCCGTCTTTTTGAAGGTCATGATACCTCAAGTTCAAGGCCATGATACCTCAAGTTCAAGGCCATGATACCTCAAGTTCATCATAACTAAATTCAAAGTAGGAAAAGGCATAAGGGAAAGGAAAGATGTGAGAAAACCAATTAGTAAGTATTAAAAGTATTAAAAAGGCAAACAAACCTGAGATTGGCTTTTGACATGATACAAGTAAGTAAAACTTGTGCTTTGAATAGGCCTACTGATTCCTTTTTTTCTGAACATCTCTCATATTGATACCTTTAACTAACTTTGAAAAGCGAAATGTATTCAAAGCAAAAACACAGGATGATGACTGTCATCAGTGTTGATATATGCTGCGGAATACCTAATCCATCACTGTTAACTTCTCCTCCCATGTCTTTATGCAAATTTCGAACTTTTCTCTTGACCTTCCCATGAATGCATCCTTGTGAGTGAAAAAAGGACTTGTCATATAGTGCTCCTATGGGAGACAAAATGTTGAACTAATATCTGAACTAATATCTGAAACACACAAAATATTTTAAAAATGTGTCCCTCTGTCTCCATCTCAAATGTGTGTGTAGGAAAAGAAACCCAGGGAGACAGAGAGAGTGAAGAGAGAAATTTTCCACTTCTATTACTTGTCTGTGTTTGTGTTTAGATAACTTCTTATAATTTCTGATCAAATGTGTCATCACAAATGCTGACAGAGAGCAATCAATTGCAACAAGAGATATAGCTGAGAGCAGCAGCATTCTCCTTGGGATGCTAAAAGACTTGCCCCCTAGAACATACATACACACACATTCACACCTGTGCAAGCAGTTTCACATGCTAGCTAACGCTGTGTAAATAGGTCCTGCTGCGCAGTAATGGTGCCTGAGGTGGGCGGCCTGAAGAAGGGGACTGCCTCAGGAAGGGCCCTCCTGGGACGCAGTGCATCAATTTCTCCAGTCATAACACAAACACTGGCACTTATTTGGAGACA